>OX104071.1:68701582-68728869 GCA_944474145.2 Dicrocoelium dendriticum | reverse complement strand
GAAGTTCACACGCGCATCAATCCATCCTCTCCATGAAGGCTTTCATGCACGCACTATCAGTGACACTGTCGTTGGTCATTGCACATTAATCAATGGGACTTCCTGGATGTAAGCATGGGGTTAGATGTATGCGTCTATGGGGGACAGATATGCTCCCGAGTAGGTTGACATATTGGTGTTAACGGAAGGCAGAAGGGGATGAGTGTCAGTGCTAGAGGTCATCAACAATACGCCTGCCTGTGGCTGGTCAATCTCGGATAAGGTGTTTGAACGTTCTCCCTAAGCACTCCTTTAACAGCTTTTGTCGAAAAGAGTTACCATTGTTTCGTATTCTGACCTGGCCGATAGCCGGTGTCCCTGCGCTAAATTTCCAGCGCTTGTCTGAGCAGTCCGCAACGTATCGAGCGCACAATATGTGATCGCTCCAAAGCGCACAGTACGAGTGGCACATTTAGGCCCCAGATTAGTATTTTGTCTGCTCGAAACAGTAGACAGCATGAAGATAATAATAATAATAGTAATAATAATAATAGACATATTTCTCGTCTAGTGAAAAGCTGTGAAAATATTTGGCACAAAACGTACACGTACAGGTGATGTCATGCTTTTGCAAGAGAGATATCAAGTTATCTTCTTATACGTGTCTGCATTCTCGGCAAGGTATTTACCCCATATGTTTGTCTTATGCGATGGTAGGAGGCAAATTTGCAGCTTTTGTATGTTGTGGACACTGAGGAATAATTGCATTGCGTGAAGTGGTGTTATTACACCCATTAGGCGCTATCTGGGCTTTTATTGAATGGATGTTCAAATGATCTTCTCCACGAAATGAACGGCATAATGGTGTCCAGGTAGAAGTAGCTTCCCAACGTATTGCGAAAGGATTATACAGTATCACACAACGTGGTGGTGAATGGCAGCAGATCACACAGAGAAGCATATGTGGTAAGACGAAACTTAAACCGCAATTTTGTCCTGCATCGTGGTATAATCAGGGCAATGTCTTTGTTACCTAGGTCTCGCGTGTAATTGTGCAGCAGTCTCAAGTTATCTTTTAGTCTTCGCAGCCAGAGCAGATCGAGATGGAATTGCTGACATCGCTCTCAAGAGTTTATGGCAGGAATTTTCCCAATACATGCCTAGTAAATGACCGTTGAGGGCTTTCTATCGGTGTGCTGTCTGATTTCCCCATCTTGCCTCAGATTATACTGCGATACTCTAGGATGAGACGATTAAGGATGTTAAATAGTCCAAATGTACCTATGATTGCACGCATGTTATGACAGATGTTAACGAAGGATTGTCTGGCTCGTCCTATCTGGTACTCAATCTGTGTTCTAAGAACATGAGGGCTCAAGAAAATCTGATTCCAAGGTCACGGATAGACCGTTGTACACAGATGCGTTCGCTTTAACCTGTGTCAAGCGGCCACGACATATGATACTTGACTGTTGTGCTTAAAACCTCCTCATCCACTTGTCGCACCAAGTCTCAAGCGAATGCATGTATTCTTGAATGAGTGGTAGTACATTCGGAAGCTCAAATCCTCGGTACTTGTGGACAAATGTTATATCACCAACAAATAAATACGGCACGCCATGTTTGTTAACCGAACTGCTATAATTGACACCAAGAAGACAAATTAATGTACCGACCGCACATCCTTGTTTAACCCCGCTGGTAATTGGACGCGGGGAAGAGCAGTAGTCGCTTAAGGTGACTATTTTAGCTGGACTGTACATTTATGATGATAGCCAACCCATTAATGTGTTCCGGACTTCAAGGAAAGCTATCTGAATCGGTAACAGTTTGTGAGGCACCCGATCGAATATTTTCTGCATGTCCAAGCATAGAATTAATATGGCATATTTTGAGTCAATGGAGTCTGATATGTGGTTCAGGTAATGCAGCTACCAGAATGTGTACGATCGTTAGTCAAGAAAACCATTTTAGGACCTGTCTATCAGGTCCAGTGAGTTAATGAAATTCCTCATACTTTTTTACCAATTTCATGAATAATCCGGCTATTACATGAGTGTTATGGCTTGGCCTGTAATTGTCAATCTCCAGTTTTGCGCACCCTTGTGGCAAGGGCTGATAAATGAAGCTTTCTATTGATCTGAACCAAGTGAAACACCAAATCTTTACAGACGGAGCAGTGACATATCAGTCCCTCCCAGTTTCATGACGGACAGGGAGTACCAACGGCTTCTAGAATTGAACACGGTTGAATAGAATGTGTTGCTTGGTGGTTATTGCGGAGAGCAATAGCACTTTAGGTGGACTCTTAGTGTAATTATAGCGTTAGTGTCAAGCTTCATGTAGGTGGAGAAGAACGAGCTAAATGCTTCACAGACGGCGCGTGGATGTCGTCCACCAGTTCAGTGATCAGTGAAAAACGTTTCTTGGTTCTTCGACTGAGAAATCTGACCAGATCTTTTGCTTTACATGTAATTTGTAGGGTTGCTTGACCTTCATGTGTTCTTCCCATCAAGTGCTTGGTTTCAGACATGAGTCGGTGCATCCGTGGAACAATTGCAAAATATCCTATCCTTTCATAGCGCGCGATCGACTTACTTGATTTTTGATTCATAGAACGTTCGGCTGCAACTTTTTAAACTTCGCTGATTCGTTATTCTTGTGCAGCAACGAGGGTTATGGCTTTCTGCTGCGAACGGCAAAATCTGTTAAAGGAGTGCTTAGGGAGAACGTTCAAACACCTTATCCGAGGTTGACCAGCCACAGGCAGGCGTATTGTTGATGACCTCTAGCACTGACACTCATCCCCTTCTGCCTTCCGTTAACACCAATATGTCAACCTACTCGGGAGCATATCTGTCCCCCATAGACGCATACATCTAGCCCCGTGCATACATCCCGGGAGTACCATTGGTTAATGTCCCATGACCAACGAGAGTGTCACTGATAGTGCGTGCATGAAAGCCTTCAGGGAGAGAATGGATTGATGCGCGTGTGAACTTGAATGAACAAAACGTTACTTTGATATTCTAACAAGCTAACTTACTAGCACTATGCGTGAAGTTGCCTGTAATGAGGTATAGAATGCGGCCGGCTATTGGAGCACGTTTGGGTGCTACGATTCTGTAATTGGATACTTGACTCATGAATGTAAATTTGGAACGGGACGCTATGGATGAACTAGCGCAGGTGGGAGAATAAGAAGACGGGATGGCCTTAGAAATGGCATCCAAACCCTTATCCTCCCGGATCGTACTAGATTATAGGCCGCCTTTTATTATCTTCTGTGACAGCCAGAGCATGAAGAGATTGTGAGGACGAAATGTCATGGTGTTTTTCGTGGGCAGGATACTGTCAGATGTCCCATGCCTTGACATGAAAACGGTTAGGATTCTTAACCAAAGCTTTTGGTTTAAAAACCTTTCTACAGTGCGGCGGGAGTTTTGCATTGGACTACAGAAATCGCGTTTTAGAGTGTATGGAGCCACCCTCCCTGCAGCCCCTATCCTGAAACGTCAGTAGACTGATTTTTGTGGCCTGTAACCGCCGACCACTCTGGTATGAGTGGCTCTGAAGGTTCAAAACACCCCGCAGCATAGCTCGATGCGTTACTGAGGCACACAAACTGTTGCACCACGTTAAGGTCCAGTCTCATCGCGATGGCGTCTCTACCGTCAGCTAGTCTAAGAGCACACACTATCTGACTCAAATGTTGCCTTTCTGGGCCACCATCGTTTCATATACTTTTGCAGTGTCGCGTTATTCACTTCGTCTCTCCCAAAAGTTCTCTACTTGCACTATTCATCCGTCGTAGTTTTTGCAATGCAAGCGGACTTTGCACCCCATACTTCCGTTAACACGTGGATAACCAATATTTTTTGTGGCCACTCTCTTTTCGATGACTAACTTTCCAACGTTTCACTTTCTCCTCAGTTAGCTTTATCTTCTTCTTTGCGTATGTTTTGTCGATTCAAATTTCCCTTACGGTGTTGCTTGTTCATGTGAGCTGTTTTGCGTTGTTAGACTAAGGCAGTTCGAACGAGGCTGCGGATCGCGGTGATGGCAGTTACCGGCTTTGTTGTTTCTCCATTACCTCTGCTCTTGTCATCCATATATGACAAAAAACGCATGCTAAGTGTGTTTTTAACTAGGTACCTGCCAAATGTCTACTTACATCGAATCGCCGATCTACACTATACTACCCATCAGACTGGCGTTACTAATGCTTAACTGCACCTACGGTACTGGGCTTCATTATTGCTACCTAACCTTTGTTCCCATTTACTGCTTAGAAGCGCCCTTTGGGACGACGCAGACAGTACCGATTCAAAAAATGTACTTCCTGGCCCTCTGGGTTTTACTACGCACACAGTCTTACTGATTTGTGTGATTGAGACTCATTCGAACGTAGTCAATGGTCCAAACTGAAATAGCTTGTTGCAATCCAAACAAACGACATACTCTCCATAACCCCATTGTCAGCTGTGAACTTGTTAACAATCACTCAACGACCACTACTTCCACCCCTATTACTATCCAGCCTCATCTGGCTAAGTAAAAACGTTTTCATGAAACCCAATATCCCCCATGTCCATCAGTGTTTCGCAACTGTTCCCAGTGTTACTAATATTTAGTTTACATTGCTCTCCTTAGATCGTTGTGTGTCGGGCGATGGTCGAGGTTATCGAGGCTCGGAGACCAATACAAATTGTCACCCATGGGATGCGACTGGCTATGTTCTGGCTTCAGGCAGCACTACTGACAGTGTCAGTTGGCCAGTGTTGGCTGCGCTCAATCCCCACGCATTCCCCTCAGTCCTGGGCGGGAAAACCAGTGCAACTTCGGCGTGTCGTAACCCGGCTGGATTGGCGCCTGCACCATTTTGCATTGGTCCCTCCTTGAACTCCCTACCGGTTGACAGCCAGATGACCGTCAGTAGTCCCAATCCTCTGGAATTCCGCATCTATCTTTGCTCAGAGATCCCTCACTGTTCCAGCTTATCTGCGTCGGTCTTTTGGAACGCTAATGTGGCCGTATCTAAAGAAGACTACGCACTCGCTCAAAGTACTGTTAAGACGCAGGTTGGTCCTTGAGTTAACTTGCATACGTTTGGCTTTCATTGTCACCACAAACGGTGGCAGAATAATATTCTGTCTTAAGTTTATTTTCACCCTTTGCACATTATCATACACTTCTCTTAGCATCTCGCTGACTAATCAAAGCCCATATCTACTGCTAAATCAACACGGTCGTTGTACGTTGTACGTCACTGATACTCTTGAACTCTAGTCGATCTGCACCAACAGACGGACGTTTGCGACATTGTTGCTTACACAAATTCCGTGGGCCATTTCTGTACCTTGGAAGCTTCCTGTGCCCTTATGCGCTTGCGTTGTCTGGTCAGGTGTACACAATCGGGCCATTTGAACACGTGAGGAGCTCTGAAGTTATCCGCTTCGTTGAGGTCAGAAGAAGGGAGACCATGCGTACACGTGCTATAACCCTGATGAGGATCCAGGCACGTACTCCAATTCAGCTGATGAGTTTGAACTGATGTCAGTCATATGTAGCAATATGGACATTTTGGGTCCAGATTATCATGGGCTTCTGTGGGCCCTAGGTAGCGCGAATTGTGTTCCTGTTATTACCAAGATTGAGCTCAGCACATTGTCTTGGGATTCGATCTCCACTGACCTTTCGGTGTGTATCGACACCGAAACAATTCCCTAATGGTTGTTCGGAGTCCGATAGGACGCTGATGTCGTCAACAGCAATTAATATAGCAGTATTCATCGTCAGGTGACTTCGTTTTTGATTATCCGAGTTGCAGTCTCTGGGGGCATATTCAGAAACGACAAAAGGCATATTGTCTTTCTGTGATGATGGTGGTAGTGGTTCGAAGTCGGATCGTGCACATGCAGCTGTTAAATGGGATTTAGTTGATTGCCTTCGGCATATTTCCTGAGAGCAGTATCGATTCGGTATCAGAGGTGAATATTCTAACTGTCGTCGACAAATTTTGAACCCAAATATCCGGAAGATTTGTTAGCAGAATAAGTATATGTCTCCTATATATACGAGAGGCTGTTCTCATACTAATGGCAGATGATTATCGCGATTATGATCATGCTCGTGCATGAGACATGTACCCAGTAGCGTCCGTGTTGTTAAGACACCCTGAAATGCACAGTTTTGTTGGTGCTACTTTTTGTGCAACAATTCTTATTAATAGCTACATATTTTTGTCTGTTTTTGGAGGGATTAATTTGACAGTTTTCCTGAGGAATATCTTATATGTGTGTTTCGCCGACCCACTTCACTTGAATCGTTAGGGAGCGAAGAGTATGCTAATGCTGCCTGTTTACCTATCTGACCCAGAGTTTGGACATTGGACGAAACAGTGTGAAATGAGATCCTCGTTTGAACCACGGTCTCGAATCATCGCGACTATCAGCTGGGAATTCATGGGCACTTCCTTGCTTGTTGACCGAAGCAGTAGAGAGGCGTACTGGATGAGGGAACGAGTATTGATGACATTGTCTTGTGGCCAGGTGAAACTGTCTAGCTACGCATTCCGAGAGGTTTTGCTCGAGTTCCCATATCTCCAGCTGTATACTCATCAGCTTGACACCGCCTCTCCTTCGTTTCCCACGCCCCTGTTCTTTTTGTGCCATAAACACACATCGCAATACACATAACATCTCAATAATGATGCAATCAGAGATCCATCTCCATCGTTGCCACCTCACAACACCCGGCCTGGTTTCGCAGCTTTTTAAAATGCCACTTGCGCACAACAGACCCTGCGCGTTGTTATTACAAACACTTAAGCGGGCTTGCACCTTGGTCCCACTTTATGTCAATAACATATCTGAGATTTTTCATTCACATTTAACTAACACAGCAAAAACACATCTGCCTCGATTTCCTTCTATATTTCAGGTGACAATCGCCTGCGTTCTTCTCGTCTGTCTCGTGTGTATCATCTCCATCCTCTCTGTACTTTGGCGTTCCAATCGTTGTTGTGCACTCCATTCAATGGATTCCGACCCTTGCTCCTCTGAGTTGGACGAGAAGACCCAAGTTACCGAGTCTGTGGATGTTACTAAATCGTGTAAATGGTCCGCCAAGGGCTTCGATGATGCTCCTGAACAGTTGTACGTTAGGCACCGGCTGCAGTGGGTGCGAAGGCGCCGTAGATTACGCCAACTGAATCCGGCTTGTCAATGTCTTCTTGGTTGTTGGTATGTGTTCACCGACTGGATCACGTGCAAATCAAACCAACCCCAGCCAGATCCGTGTTTACATCTGATGTCACCGGCTGGCTCCGGCGATAGTCCATATGATGCACCCGTTGCTTCCGTGCTGACACCAGATGACACAATTGACAAACCGGTGTCCAGCAGTCCGGGATGTTGTCTTCCTCTCGTGCATACAGTACTACTGAGCAAAAGCAGACGGAATCAATCCTCACCCAAGCAACCACATTCAACCAAATGCTGTCCACAATTCTCTTGGTTTACTAATTCGTTATCACACAGGACTGATGATGAATTTGAATCGAATGCTTTGCGTATGCACTTGCAAAAGTCGGTTGCTCGTGTTGCCAACGCCTCGACTTCTCCAACACGTGTTTCATCAGTCACCGGCTCCGGTACTTCCTTGGGCTTCTGCAAAAATTGCGCTTGCCGGACTGAATGTATGCGGGGTGGACGAAAACTTCCAACTACGTATAATAACAAGCGATGTCAGGTGTGTTTGCACGATGATTCAGAACATCTGCCGCTTCAGTATGGTGAACAAGATCCGGGTTCAGCTTTGACCAAATCCTCCTTGCGGCTGATCAACGCCGCTCCCTCTGATTTGGGCTCCGCCCTTATTCCTGGGAAGTTATTCAACATGGCTTCCATGACAAACTTGCTGCACCCTAAGTGAGTTTTCCGAGCTGGGGTTCAACTTTCTTGACTTGGGATTTGGCTACGCGGCGGCACATTTCCTTTTATGCAGTTGACATGCTTTTGCTTTATGAGAACAGGGAGCTTTACATTTGAAGAATGGCAGGAAGCTGTGAGCTGATGGGCCAGACGCAGGCTCATTCGATACATTTGGACTCATCAGTAACGTGCAGCCCTCTTGACTCTTTTGGGGTTACCATTTGATCCAGTCGAAATACTCCAACTCCCCTTTAGCTTCGTTAAGAGCAGTAAACGTGCAAACAGCTTATTGTGCGTCATGCTAAGTGGTGACTTAGCGCTGGAGAATCATGCACGCAATACGTCGGTAAGTGAGTCACGCAGGCTAATGCTTTCACTTACACTATTCGTGCTGTCCTTTGTCCGATTCCTGATGGATTCGAACGAACTATGCGCCGCCGGTGGCGTGTCCCATCAGGAAACAATGTGCGACCGGTGTCTGAAATAACTCGAAGTTCTAGTCATTTGATTTATTCGTTGAGCTGTTGTGTTGCTCACCACGTTTGGCAATTTGATTTCACGTTTACAAATCTATTTATGGATTACACTGGCTTTTACTTCACTTTTTTCATAATAATAGTAATACTAATAGTTTGATCTCGACTTTCCACGAGACATCTGTAAAGGTGTGATCATGGAATTCGATCACGATTCGATCGAAAATTACTGAGACTTATAAGACCAGTATGGAAAGATCGATAAGAATAAAAGTACTGTTATTGACCCAGGCTAGATTTTAACAAGCAGTAGGAAAATATTCTTCTAACTACAGTTCACGGTGGCACTGAGAACAATTAAATATATGCCTCATCTTCAAATCTCAAAGCTGGTCGAGAGTATAACCCCTTGATATCAGATTACGTCAACACAAAGAGTTGTTACATCGCCGTCCATCCATTTTGGATGGAACGTTGCCCGTGTTGTATCCTTCAAGAGGGACACGAAACAATGAACAATAAATTTATACGGGTTAAGAAGCGTTGCTTTACAAGTCCCGTTGGATAGTTGCATGAGATATCAACATAACAATAATGATGATAAGGATAATAAAATAGTTAATACTTTAAATATGAAAATAAGGACTTATCGTTTGCTTCGCTGCAGTCCTGCGATCCTCTTAGATTCACAACATCCACAGTTAACAACAAATAATTCCATGGTGAACACCAGGTGTAGGATGGAGACGTAGTGTTAAGTAACAAAGTGTAAGTGGATGAGTGCATCGTCCAACCGTCTTTTAAATACTGTTAGTGTTGGTGCAGAGACGACCGATTCCGAGAGAGCATTCCACGGGTGATAGACACGAATGGAAAAGAAATTTCTGCGGCACCCCAGACGACTGTATTGTTCTGCGAGTTTTAATGAGTGGCCCCTCAGGTTTGTATTGCTGCTGAGTTGTAGTAAAGGGCGGCACACATGATGTGGGTTTCGCAGAATCAAGTATGCCATAATCAGGTCGCCTCGTAGTCTGCGATAGCTTCCACTGAACAATCCCAGTCGTCGCAGCCTCTCCTGGTAGGAAAGATTGCGCATTCCAATTACGTTCTTAAATGCCCGGCGTTGTGGCTGCTCCAGTGCATTAAGGTTATGCTTTAGCCATGGATGCCAGGCTTGAATTGCATATTCGACATGGGGGCGAACATACGCATTAAGCATTTGTCGAAATATGGAGCTGTTTATTTGTCCAAACGCCCGCCTCAACAGCCCGACGTGTTGGTTCCCGGTCTTCGAGGCCTTTTCGGATTGCCTGAAGCAACCCAAGTCATCTTGAACCAGGACACCCAAGTCACATTCGACAGTTGATTGTTGTAGTACATCCGTTCCGAGTCGGTATGAGTAGCTGCTTTGATGTCGGATGGAAAGCACCTTGCATTTACTGACGTTGAAATGCAATAAGTTTTGGGTCGACCATTAATACACCGTATCTAAATCACTCTGAAGCAAATGTTGGTCGGTGTTCGCCTGGATCCTGCGCCAGATCTTGATATCGTCGGCAAACATTAGGAAGTTTGAAACGATTCCCTGTGCAAGGTCATTAATGAACACCAAAAACAAACGTGGACCTAGAACCGAGCCTTGCGGTACACCCCAGTCAACTTGTATGGGATTTGATAAAGAGCTCCGAACTCTGACCACTAACTGCCGTTGAAATAGAAAGCTGACGATCTAGCTTAAAAGAGGGTCTCCGATCCCGTAATGCTGCAGCTTGGATAGTAGTATCCGATGCTCTAGACGATCGAAAGCCTTGGAAAAATCCAGGTAAATCACATCAACACCTTCTCCAGCGTCGGCTGCCTCGGTCCAACTACTGCGTGCAATGAGTAAATTAGTTGTACATGACCGTTGTCGACGGAAACCGTGCTGTTCAGGGGTGATGAGGTTGCAGTTTTTCAGGTAGCACACCAGAGCCAGGCGACTTCTGGGGGTTCTTCTTCGAGGAAAGACCATGTTGTGGCGCTGACTAGCTGGGCGAGTCGGTCGTACCTTGTGATGGTTCGCACAGTATCACCTTTATCCTTCCGATATTCTGCATAGCAGACGAAGTTGAAACTGATGACTGCGTGATCACTGCGACCAAACGGGCAGTCTAACACCAACGCATCAATCATATGCTCCTCGTTGGTAAGCACAAGATCCAACACAGATGGCCTGTTACCAGTTCTGAACCGAGTGGGCAAAATGATGTGGTTGTAAAGAGGAGCAGTAGTTACTAGATCTTGTAAATCGGTTTTGAATTGTTCTCCGATCGTGGCAGGGGCTTCTAAACAATGTACGTTGAAATCACCCATGATAAGAATGTGAGTGTACTTTTGTTGTAAACTGCACCTTAAAGCAGCCGCTAAGTGGTAGTCGATTTCGGGTGTTGAGTTAGGGGCGCGGTACACCAAGATAATAAGGCAAGCGTCCCTGCCTTTTAACTGCAACCGGCACCAAAGAGAATCAGGGAACTGCGAATCTGAATCCTCCACGGCTTCGCACTGTAAGTCGTTTCGGTAGTACAGGATTACCCCTCCTCCTTTTGTGAGCCTATCGTTCCGGATCTGCGATATGCCCGGTAGCGAAACTTCGGCCTCCGTCATTCCCTTGTGCAACCACGTCTTGGTGATACCAATGACATCATATGACCTGGAAGCTTGGCGATCTTTCAGTTCAGCCAGTTTGTTAGAAAGTCCCTGAGCGTTTGTATACAAGCAGGCCAGTTTCTCGATCTCTAGGAGCCAGCAGAGAGGTGAAGCTGTCAAGTGTGGGAGAATGCCGACCGATGAGAGGTCGGCAGTTATTCGTTTTTTTGATGGGTCAATGATACCTCCTTTGCAACTTGATTCGGCCAAGGTGCGTCCCAGCCTTCGTTTAGACCTACTTCAGAGTCAATTAAAGCAGCAGTCAAGTTACACTTCTGTACATCCGTCGGTATGCTTGCTGCTTCAGTTGCTTTAATACTTGAGCTGTGCGAATTGTTTGCGACCTTTAACTGAATTTCGGAAGGAAGATGTTTCCGATTTCTTCGCCATCGATCCAAAACATCCTTTGCTTGTTGCTCTGACTGAACCAAAAGTTTTAGGATTCTAGGGCCGCATCCTCTATAATTCGATGAGAGGGGTATCCTGGTGAGCGATAGTGCCACAACATTATCCAAAGAAAGTGTTTCGCGAATGAACCGCCACTGTTCTAAATCGTGCTTTCCGGTCTCTTGAACATCGTTAGAAGGATGTTCTGGCACGCCATATATGAAGATTGTGTTTAGGTGGTCTTGCTTGCTGTGCCCCTCTTCGGTGTTTCGTTTTGGTTGTCGCGCGCTCCAAGGGACATCAGGATAGCTACGTATCCCACAGGATTCGTGTTTTAGCGCGCTTGCGGAGAGCAAAACGTTTTCTACGTCAGTGGAGGATTCTAGAGTTACTCGAATAAGTTTGGGTTCACCATAGTGTGGCGAGTTCGGATGACGAGTAATTCGTAACAAGTTTATGGGCTAGGCTTTGCTACTCATCTGCATACACAATGAATTCCATTGATCTTGGTCGTCTGATAACTTATCCCGCAATGTGATGGCGGTAGATGCAGACCATACAACAGTCCGGGCACTGTTGTTGGATCCCATTTTAATCAATCTACAAGGTATGGTACTCATTTGTCCTGACTTGTTGACAAGTGATTGTTTGCTCTTTTTCTCTCCATTTGCGGTTACGGTGTTTAAAATGGCAGAGGACGCAACGGCGGCCTCTCGGTGGACCTTTGCAGAAATCTCTGCATAAGTAACTGGTGTTCTGGGAGGCTTAGTCTCAACAAGAGATATTTGAGCTACAGGTACCAAGAGTTGGTGTTTGGCTGCTTCATCCTTGTTAATGCAAGATGTCAGGTCTAGTGGAATTTGCTTAACCAGACGTTTTGAATGGTGCCTGATTTTCGTTGCTGTGAGTAATGTTTGATTCACATAGGTACAGTCTGTTTTTGCCCGGCGTTCTACCAAAGTTGGAGAAGACAACGGAGATGGAGACGTGGCTGATTGCGGTGCAGGGGAAGTGGATTGTTCAGCATTCCGTTGCTTAGCAGCCGCTACGCTTCTGTGGTCCATACTCGCTTCCATTGAAGTAATCTTATCGTGTATCCTCTGCTCTGCTTCTGCGATTAACCGGTCGCATTTCTCAGCTAGGATAAGCAAGCACTTAACGAGGGGGATGGTGGAACGCGCAGTACGGAACCAAAATGCATCTTTGGAGCTATTTCGCTCCCGTAACTGTTGTTGGGACACATTTGCACATTTCGTATGGTACCATTCCAAACAGTGCGAACAAGCCAGACCGATTTTTACTACTATATGGCATTCTCCTAACCCGCAAATGCCTTTCGCTTGGAGTCTCTTCGGTTTCGCCTTTCTGCCATTCAATTTGGTGTCGTTACTTGAGCCAGTGGGTTGGTTAGCGTTCTGTACTTTTACAGCTTTGAGGGTGGCGCACATCGGTAAGGTGAGCGTGGTGGTTGCAAGGTCAAATGAGCGGTCGGCGTGGTCGCGCGGTCCGTGTGACGGGTTATACTGCCGCACTGGCTGACAAGGTCACAAGGAATGGCAAGTGACTGGAACCTGAACAGAGCGTTGAACACAGATTCTTCCACAGCTGTGTTGAGAAACACTGGATCGGAGTAAGCTTAGGCTTTTTGGCCTGCCTCAAGAATTCTGTATCGAACGGTGTCACACAGAATGGCAATCGGCTCAATACGATTGAATTAAACGCTTGCGCTTAGTCACAGATGCCATTGAAAAAGGTTAGTGACGGCACAGCTTCTAATCGTAGAAGATATTTCCACGTATGGTGGGTCACATTGTAGAGCTGGTGAATCCGGTTCGAATGAGCGTACAGTGACAACGCTGCGAGAAGATGGAGAGAGGATAGAGGGAAATAATCCAAATGAACCGGTAGCACGCACGTCACGCGTGTGGGGATGACCTTGATTACTAGCTGGTGGACAGGTATAAAAAGTTAACGGAACCTAGTTTTTGGGTGATTATGAAAATAAAACGTCTCTGAAATAACTCCCGGGATAGACTCCAAAAATTAACAATTAACGAGAACAGGATAGCTTGCTATTTTTGTGAAGTAAGATAAATGCACACTGTACTTCCTGGTTGCAGATATAGCATAGGCGTAATGGATTATAGAATAGGAAATTGAACTTTGGTGAATTTTTATTTAAGATATACAGAATCAATTAATAGAGCCTATAGGAAAGGCCCTACTTTTAATTAACATAGCTGTTTCACCGCGTGTCCTCTTCTAGTGTCCTCCATGCAGTAGGCAGATCTTTCGCACTGATGACGTCATCTCAACCGCTAACGCAACGTTTGCAATCAAATTGCCGTGCCCAGTGAACAGCTGAACATCCAGTGGTGTTTGACATACATAATGACCCTGCGGTTAAGTATGTATGAAATCAACTTCATGAGAGCTGTAGTGTAGTTGTGTGACATACATTAGGGTCGTCATCTCCCGGAAAACCGGTGCCCATCATAACATTAATACTCTCCGTTCGCGTGCAAACCATCCGTTTCGATGGGGAATGGAATCAACGGTCCACCGGTATGCTGCTGCGTGCCATCCTGACTTCTTGACTTTCTCAATCTACACTGTTACGGAGAAGACCAGGATGGCTCCCTTTCGTATTAGCATATAATGCTCTGATGTTTGTTCCACTATGTTTCTCATACTGTTTGCCAATGCAACTCCTTAGTAAGTGCGCTCCTAGACATCTACTTAGGGTGGGTTTTTCATCACTCTCCACCTGTCCAACTTTGGCACCACTCGTTCGATGGCCATGTAGGAACTGAGCGATGCTTTTTATTCGGACAAACTTTTGCTGTTCTCAACTCGATTTGCTCACCTCAGTGACTAATGTCGACCATCTTTTGGCCTCACGCACTGTGGGTTTATTCTCCAGATGTCTCCAAGTTTTACTGGGATCTTAAGCGCCCCGCCCCTTTCTGCTTAGACCAACTTCGACGTAACTGAACAATTACTTGGTGCTTTTTTGTCAGCCAACCACACTAGCGTCGGGTCGGTTTAATCGTGCAACGGCGCGCTAATCATGCATACACATGTCTAAATGAGCAACCTCGTGCATCGTGCTATCCACCCGGGTTTATGTGTAGAAGTAGTCAACCTTTGGAGAATTGTGTAACTCGCACAGCAGAAATCTCTAACGTCATCCGTGTGGTCGCCTTTCACTCCTTTTTGTTGAGAATAACCTATTATCCGCTCTTGGTAATTATACCAAAGCAATGTGACAATCGTAGCTTAGAATTTTGTTAGAATGAATCAAGGGAGCCAGAATCTGAGTAATGAATTCTTTTCGGTAATTCTCTTCAGACTGAAACATGATGACGATAAAGTGCTAAATTTGCCCGATTGGGCTGCGTATTGATCAGAATGTTTACTTCCAACTGGTACAAATCGATAAATCGTGGGGTCCTTAAGGGTGGCAAATTATGTACAGGGGAAAATCACAGCAGAAGTTGTAGGCCACGGTAGAAGTAAAGGACGTACAAACTGTTTTTGTATACACAATTCTGCCTTGAGATGGCCGATGTAAATAGAAGGATAGGAGTTGCTGCGAAGAGATCTTTTTTCGATAATTCTCCTCAGGCATTTACAGCTATGAGTAAACTTGATACAACACGAGAAGCTACCTAAAGCTGCAGTAGTGAATGGTTAGGTTACCTAACCATGCGTTATACAAATTTGTAGAAGGCGAAAGTTGTAGTTCATAATCTTGGATGAAAAGTTAAAGCATGCGTCAAATTGCGTGCTAATCATAAGATCAACGAGGGATTTTTCGCTTAATCCAGAGCATTTGGAAATAAATTTTCTGAGCATACAATAAGAGTATAATTCTTTTGAATAAGTCCGCAGAAAATAACAGAGAACAGTGCAACCAATGAGGCAAAACAAATGCATTTACAAACTTTATAATTAAAGCACATGGTGCAGAAGTCATTTTGAGCCAAAGGGAGTAGAAAGCTAATCTTCTGATTTTTTGTAATGTTTGAGTAATATGTGCCAGTCAGGATATGCCGAAGGCATCGAGACAGTTTTCAAAATATAAACGAGCGATGCTTTTGGTCACTTACGATCAAAGAATGAGACCTGTCTAAAAAAGAACATAGTCTGTTGGGGTGAAGAAAAGTAACTGTCACATTGAAACACTTGGGTTAAGCAAGAGGGACTTGGAGCTTGACCTATTCAAGTGTTCGTCTAATCCTCGTTGAAGTTTCGAAGATTCCTCAGTTACTGGGGTTATGCACTCTAGGAAGACGTCGTCAGCATATTGACATCCGATGAAACTGTTTGGTATAGACGCGCATTCAAAATAGAAGGAAATCAGAGTGGAGGATGAAATAGACCCCTGCAAGACCCCACAATTTGTTTGGATTGTATACGACTCTCTACCACACAACTGCGTCCAGTACGTGCAATTTGTAAAGTGGTTTGCGTGCCTCAGAGATCTATTGAGCTTTTTCGCACCTTCAGAGCCACGTATACCAGCTTGGTCAATGGTTAGACGCCAGACAAACTCAGCCTCCTGGTCCTTCAGGTTGTGAATTGGAATGAGGGTGGTTTCTTATTCCTTAAAACGGACTCCTTGTGGCTCACCGCCAAACCCGCTGCCTTGCGGTCAGAATTTTTAACCAAAGCTTTTGGTTGTGAACCCTAATCGTTTTCCTGTTTAGGCCTGCGCAAGCTGACAGTATCCTCCCACGCGATACTGTGAAACCTTCATTAAGGATACACCTGCTGACATGGCTAGGAGCCGACCACAATGGCGTACGTGCTATGAGTTTCTTTGTCCCTCCTCATCCCTCTTAGCCTCCCCTCCAACCACGACCTCATTTCGTAGCATAATGCAATTTTACATAATATTTTTTGTTGTTGCATAGTTCCCGGCTGGTAGCTTTCCAGAACTCCGCCCTTCCGTCACTGGTAGCTAAGCTGGCATACATCTGTCACATTTTTTATGTGTTGCGGCACAGTAGTTGAGGTGTGTTCCACCTTTAGCTAACGTGCACAATGAATAATGAATTTGTAAAGTTGTCACTCATTACATTATATGCATATGGGAGAAAGCTGTTCTCGAACAAAAGATTCAGTTGTAACGATCTGTCCAAAACGCATCAGTGTAATCAAGGAACAGCAGCCGTACAGTGTTGAATTTCTTTTATCCACAACAGATGCAATGGAATGCATAAAGTACGGAAAAGCTTTCAATGCAGAGCGTTCCGGCTTGTATACAAACTACTTGATAACATCTTTATGATTGCTTGTGAAAGTGCGGTGAGTTAGTATTCTTTCAAACACTTTCAGCAGCATGGAGGTGCATGCTATCGGCCAGTACTTCTGTGCTTCCTACTTAAACACAGGTGTCATTTTGACTGGTTTGCAGATGTTGGAGATAGTTCCAGTCGTTAGACATCGGTTGAACATCTCTGGCCGTAGTGACTGAATACTGGTTCGAAGCAGCGAGTAGAGCTTTCTCTGTGTAGCTGCATCATTCGTCGCTCTTGGACATATACTCGTTATGTTCTGTTCCGCTCTGTATATTTTGCGTCTGCAAAGTGTTTGTCAAGGAGCTTCTTAAATTCCGACACTGAGTTCGCCTCTACTATGTGCTGCGGCAGGTCGTTCCATATATTCACCACTCTGCGTTCGAAACATAGTTGGTGAGCGAACCGCTTCAACTTCGGTACGATAACTTTATACCGGTGTCCTCGCGTGCAGCTTGGTGTGCGCAGATGAAGCAGTGGTCTCAACATAGGGTAATCACCCAGATGTAATATCCGGTGAGTCATGATGAGGTCAACCCTCAGTCGACGATAAGCTAGGGTGTACAGGCCCTAGTTTCTTACACTGGTCTTCGTCCGGCACACCTCGTAAGTTGGGAATCAGCCTGGTGGCTACATGCTACACTCGCTCAAGCTTTTCTACCTCGCCCCGGGTGATGGGACAATACGCGGGAGAGCATCCGTACACTCTTTCAAAGCTACTGGGGACAGGGAATCAGGACCACTAGTCTTGTTTGGCTTCCGTTTTTTTGAGTTCCTTGTAAACACTGATGTGATCAAATAAGGTGGGAGGGTCAGTAAAAAGGGAGGAATTTAAGGGGAACTTGTTTGTTGATGAGTTTAACTCTGGGCTGAGCTTTCCACATTCACAATACCGAGTGGGCTACTGAAAATTTTGCCAGCGAGCTGCTTCCAGAGGTCATGACAACTGTGGTTCCCTGCAACAGCTTCAATGAGTCGACTGAATAACCTTTTATCTCGGCTTTTGTAGCCACAGACAGACATTTGACACAGGTCATTAATATGTACTCATTGGCCTGTTCGTTTTTCTACGCGCGGGGAGATAAAAATATATCAATCCGAAAATATATGTCCTCAGTGAAGCAGTAAAAATCGAAACGGATATTTATATAGTCTGGTGTGCTCACATTGAGTTGACAGATCCTCATTGGTGAAGATTAAGAAGACGCTTGAATAGGGCGTCATTTTGAATTTAGCAGTGTTTCTCGTTGAACAGTTTCGACGCTTAACAGCTCTGAATAGCCTTCTTGCCATCACAACCTAGTTGGCCTTACCTAATTTCACAATGCAGTAGTCCGATTTAGCAAGTGGGGCGCGTCTTTGTGTGAAAAACAGGTTATATTTGTTACTAGCAACTAAATCCAAATGTGTGCGTTGTGTTTGGTGGGGCATTCCACTAAGTTGGTTAGACCCAGAATTTTAATGAAGACTGTCACTCCAATTGAAGGCGCCAACGATGCTGAAGAGAGAGCATTCCAACTTCGGTTGCAATTCCGAGACAAGGTGATCTCCGAATATTTTCATATCTGACTGTGCTACGTTAGGCGTTACGTAAACGTTCCCAACTACAGCCGATAGAAACCACTATGAGACATTGATTTACATTCCAACTGGTGGTAACATATTGTAATTGTTGAGTAAGCAGACAGCTGTGCAAGCGATATACACCAGTCTTCGCCGATGTTAGTAGCCACACCTCATCCGCGATGCTATGTGAGACGTGTTCCTGGGCGATCGGATCTCATGTGCCGAAAATCATTGAATTTTACGACTTCATCTCCAATCTCGAGGTGTAGAGAGCTTTCTTGTAACATCACTTTATCTGCGTTCGAGAATTATGTTCGTTGTGAAAGGCTGTCGAGATCACCGGTTTTCCAGCGAAGCGATCCAATATTCGTGGACTGAATAAACGGAATGTATGCATTGTTGGCAGGACAGTGTCTGAGTTCAGCTTGTCAGCCAGCGCGTGCTTTTTCTTCCCCAATTCTTTTGAAAGTGTTTCTGCTTTGATGGTCGTGTTCGACTAGATGCGAATTTCGGACAACTTCGCGGAGCTAAATCAAACGATCTACAGAGTAAATCAACATTGTGGACCCCAAATTGCTTCACCAAAACAAATGGCAAATAAATTATAGAAATAGTGCAGCATAGAACAGTGTTCCAATCGCAACAGCAACGACCGAATTTGTAGGCCCTGCCTTCGTTACGTTTACTAATTGTGCTCCGGGCAACAAAAACGGCAGCTTCAGTTCTCTTTGGTCACGTCTCATTAGTTTCAACCATCCATAGGATTGTTTGGAAACTAAAAAGAGACGGATGTGCATCAACACAAATTCGCCTTTTGGTTAATTTTTTTATCCCTCAATAGCTTTCCGGCATGTGTCTGAGGCGCTCCACCTGCGCAATGTCATTTACGACAAGGTACATCCTCAGTGCGCTTGTCAGAAGGCATACAAAAATGCCAAGCGCGATCCAACGCGTCCGACTCGAATAGGGCAATTACGACCCTAGCGGGTTCATTAGATACAAAACAAAACAGCAGACAACAGCATATGGGTATATATTCAACTTTTATCTAACATGTTCCTCTCTTAATACCTTCCTTCCTGCAGTGTCTGTTTATTATCTCACTGCATCCTACTGTTAACCGATACACAAATATCTTATCGTTTCTGCTGTTGAATAACAATTTGAATCTCCACATCTACCTTATTGGTATAAGGACTTGCCTACAACCGCTGAAATCAACTTGTGTGGTCTTTTGAGTTAAGGTTCGGTATTCTACAGAACTAATGTGATGTGAGCCCAACTCTGCTTCTTTTTTTAAAGACGCGGATTATATGCTGCTACGTGTTGCGCCTGTGCGGATCCCCATTGTCCCCTCCTAATGTTTCATGTGGGAGAGGGCAGAATTTTCGCTTCAGTGGATGAGGCCGTTTATAGTCATTCTGATCACATGATTAAACAGGAATAGAGGTGTGAAACTTTCCCAAGTCAGCTCTGGTAAGGTGTTTCGCCACAGACCTGCACTGCCTCTGTACTCGCGGTCAAACCACGATGACATTTTTGAGCAGTTTATTTGGTGCGCACCCAGAAACTGTTTTCTTTTTGCAGCCGTGTACACTAGTAAAAGCGCTTCAGAAGCAGTTTACTATATTGTTTTGACTGCTAGTCGCTATCTTTCGCATTGAATGTGTTTGCCATCTTAAAGCATTTGTGAACACCCTGTGCGTATCGCTCACACAGAGCTATTTGCCCAAAATATTCATTTTCGCTACTCAGTATGCGTTTGCGTACTAGCGATGTTAATTCTTCCGAACGGTGACTCCTGCCACGGCCAGATGTGATACCGGCCTTGTGTCCAGCTTCTGCTACCCTCTACTCGAACTGCAATCCTTGTCCTCTTGCTATACTCGGTTGCCACATGAACTCGGTTTCCTAGGGTTGATCGGCTGAACACAATTAACGTTCTTGAGATTTGTAGCTTTGTCTTTGGTCTCTTTCTGTCTAATTCGCTTGTGACTGTAAAGAAATTGTCTCGACTCTGTTTTTGACTCATCATGTGCAGTGTGAAATTTTTACTCGCGCATTTCCATATGTGAACGCCAGTTTTAAACGCTTGTTTCCCGGCTTACTGATCTGCTCCCTTTACAGACTGAAACAAATGTGCTACCCCCGAAACAGATTGGTGGAGGTGAAACGTTTGGCTAAGCGGTCATTCGGCTGGGTCGTCCTGGCACACGCGCCTGACATGCACCACCTGATGCGTCGCCATCGAATGCTTAGCGTTACCTCCGCTGATTGGCTCGGGTTGTCATCGGCTAATGATCAGCAGGCCACAACGGACGTTCCTCAAGGTGACTATGGTATGTCGAACTTTCCTCAGTCTATTTCCTTGTACCCTGTTCGTGTGTTGCTGTTGCTGCCTATTCTTGGATGCGCACCGACAAAGTTGATATATGGCGCATACTTTTACTATTTCGCCTTTGCACTTATGCCTGCTAATCGTACAGAAGTATGTTTCCTATTATGTTTTATGCCCTCATACATTGGTCTAAACTAGGCGTAGCCGCATCAATCTGATGGATCGTGATGCGTATCGGGAATTTCGCTCGTGCTGTTTCTCTTGTCACAGCCAGTTTTGCTGCCATCTGCAGTTCTGTCTTCTGTAATCCTAATCATCGAAATTTCATCCTGAGCATTGTAATAATCTATTTTTCCCACGACCCGTTCGCTTCCGGAGCGTAACGGACCGAACTGTTGATTATTAGGCAGCATTACCCACACGGTTCTGTGGATGAGAAAGAAGTAACGACAAAATCTGGCCTTCTTTGTCGCAGCATGTGTTCGTGGACAGAGTATTTGAAACAGAACAAATCCATCCTGTAGTTGAATGTCTGACCTACAAAATGCTTGTTCTTTCGAGTGCTGCCTATTTTTGGATCACATTGGTAGCTTTTCTGTCGCGACTAAAATGTACTCAGAGCAATCCGGTTTCTTGAGACTTTAAGGATTCATAAACATACATACATACATACACCTGCTAGAGTCTTCCTCGAGAACAGGTTACAAGCTTTTGCAAAGTTATTATCCCCTGTGGCTGTTCACCCGTTGTTTAGAACGCAACATTGCCAGTTCCCAGTGAATAAACGGACTACGTTATTGCATGTTTTGCTACACATGTTAGACTCCAAACAATGATAAAACGGAGGTCGGACGCGGCTGAACAAACTACACATGTGCGTTAGATTGTAAACTATACACCCGCATCAGAAGTAGCGAATGACAAATATTTTACAGCTGAAACAATCGACGAACGGGTTGGACCACTTGCGGTGCTTTTGTACTCCGGGATTTCCATCTCATTCGAGTCACCGAAGGTGTTCGATCTGGTATAAGTGAAACAATATGCGAAGAGGATGGCACCTTAATCACCAATCTTCAACGACGGTTGGAGCGATGGGCCGAAGATTTTTGGCCCGCAGTTTTGTTGGCCCCCAGCTCCATGTGCTACGTCTGGCGCTCGCGCTGGGACCGAGTGGTCTACCCCCACAGATCCTCCCTCTTACCAGGAACTCGAGCAGGAGCTCCGGCACCTGAAGCGCTATAAAGCTCCCGACCCTGATGGTCTTCCTCCAGCTCTATTTAAAGATGATGGCGCTTCGCTGGTTCGAGAACTCACCGCTTTGTTCTCGAAAATTTGGTCGAAAGAGAAAGTTCCATCATCTTGGAATGAATCGATAGTCGTTCCCATCTTCAAAAAGGGCTTGCGCACAATCTGCTCCAACTACAGAGGCATAACATTAGTCCCCGTCGTTTGCAAGCTGCTGGTGTCCATCATACTTCGCAGGCTATCCCCAACGCACTAATCGTTGCAGCGAGAAGAACAAGCTGGGTTTCGCCCTGGTCGCGGCTGCATCGATCAAATCTTCACACTCCGCCAGATCCTCGAGCTCCGCCATGTGTATCAGAGGCAAACACTTGCTATGTTCCTGGATATCCGTGCAGCCTTCAATTCCGTCGATCGTACGGTACTTTGGCACTGCCTACTGAGGAATGGTGTCTCCGAGAAGTTCGTCTCCATACTGCGCGCTCTATATAGTCTGACCTCGGGTAGGGTTAGGACTTATGGCAAGCTTTCGCCTACCTTTGTGGTCTCCAGTGGAATTCGACAAGGATGCCCTATCTCTCCGTTCCTATTCAACTTTGCCATTGAAGATGTCGTGAAGAACCCTCTGGGCGATTCGTTGAACGTTGGCGTTGAACTCCTCCCAGATAGTCGAGTAGTTGATTTGGATTATGCTGATGATATCGTCTTGCTGGTTGACGATCTACATGTCGTCCAACTTGCACTAAACCGCTTGGCGCTTGACGCATCAAAGTATGGTATGTACTTTTCGCCATTCAAACGCAAGTCTCTCTTCCAAGACTGGCAAGTGCCTCTGCCTGCACTCACTCTTGGTGGTGAAACACTAGTTGTGGAGAGCTTTGTCTACTTTGGAAGTTGCATCACTGTTGGCGGGGCTGTTTTAGACGAGATTTCGATGCGCATCTCGAGAGCACACCTCGCTTTTTCTAGGCTGAGGCACTTGTGGCGTCGCCACGACATTCGTCTCTCCATCAAAGGGTGGGTCTATTGTGCAACTGTTCGTGCTGTACTGTTGTACGGATGCGAGACCTGGACGATTCGTAAAGATGACTTGCGCAGGCTATCCGTCTTCGAGCACTGCTGTCTGCGGTGCATTGCCCGTGTGTGGTGGCAGCACCACGTAAGCAATGTGGAAGTTAGACAGCGCGTCTTGGGACGTGGAAGCCACTCGCTCGAGGAGCTCGTCTCACTGCATCAACTGCGGTGGTTGGGACACGTATTGCGCATGCCTGTCCAGCGTTACCCCCGTCGTGCGTTGTTTGCACTTGCTGGACAGGGCTGGAAGAGACTGTCTGGTGGACAGCCTACAACATGGAGAAGCCGCATGAAAAGCTGACGAAACAGTTGGCCTCGGCCGGTTGTTGCCGACTACCTGGTTGGGGTCCGAGAGATGAGGATACTTGCTGGTTGAAGACCTTGGAAGTTATGGCTCAAGATCGATGTCAATGGCGGACGTGTGCATCGGTGTGTTGCGGCGTCCCTTCTTCCTCCTCTTAAAAAAACAAACTGAAAAAATTTCAAAAACTGTGAGTGGTAAACTAAACAAAAATGCTTTTGTTTTGTTGTTGTTGCTCTTTCTTATTATTCATACTGTTTTCCTATTGGGCCATGATTCCGATGGCACAATATCTGTACCACAGCTTGTGTATAATACATATATATATATAGCCGCTCTGCGGCTGTAGTTCATTTTTTCCATCCTTTTTCTCTAGCACGATAGCCCGAGTGGTGTTTTCTGGCTCGCGCCATCATGATCACAATGCGCGCACATTTCGAGACCATTTGTGCTTAGATAAAGTCCGCAGTTTCGATGTATTCCTTTTCTATTTCGCTGGACTGATTGCATGTCTCCGTTATACTTATGCCGGTGTATCCAAACTTCAGGAGCAATCTGTCCACTTTCTTCGAACACTAAGTTAGTCGCATTCTATTATGAACCGTTAGCTGGGATTCAGTCTAATATAGCCTTCGTAGTGATCTGCTGGAGCTATGATCCTTACACGCTCGTTCCTGGCCTTAATGACCACAAGTTTCCCTTGTTATTCTGATGTTGCGAGTTCCTGCCTGCGTAGGGGCTTGGGTAACCCTCTCATTATATTGAGTCCACGTGCCACTGTTTGTGGCTGTGCGGCGGCGAAGCGTCGGTACTGCCTACTGGCGAACTGCTGATGCCTGTTTAATCCTGAGAACATCTTCCACCAATTATATTGAGAATCGATACAACCACACCTTTTTCTTACATTTTTGGGCCTTGGAGTACCTGCCATGTATCTTGGATTGAAACACGCAATCTCAATTGTGGCGTCAGTTGAATTTGAAGTCAGCCTCTGCCAATACGGTCATTGAAACTCTCCAAAGTGGACGGTTTCAATATGGCTCTCTCTCATCCCTACACTCCACGGTCGACGGTTTGTTCCTGGTTTGGACTCGTCAGGTATACATAGCAGAGCTGGGAATGGAAGTCGGCGCATAGTGCTTGGCGGCTAGGTCATTGAAATCCGCGAGTAGTGCTTAACACAGCGGTTAGAAGTTGATTTTCGGGAATTGTGGTACCCGCCGTGTGTATTGGATTGCGACACGCAACCTCCATCGTGGCCTCGGTTGACTTTGAAGTCAGTCTGTGCCAATACGGTCACTGCGACCGTAAAAACGAAGTGGATGGTTTCGGTGTGATTCTGCCCCATCCCTGCACTCTACGACCGATGGTTTCTTCCCGGTTAGGACTCATCAGGTAGAGACAGCCGAGCTGGGAATGAAAATCGACGCATAGTGCTAGGCGGCTATTGTTATGATCATTAAGCCACGGAGCTACGCGAGCAGCGCTCGACTTTAAAGCCAACCGAGGCCACAGTAGAGATTGCGTGTCGCAATCCAAGACACACGACTGGTAATTCAACATTCATTTTTCGGCTTCTAACCTTTATCTCAAGCGCTGCTCGCTGAGCTCAATAGCCTAGTGATCAAGGGGATAGCGGCCACCCACTATGGGTCGAGTTCCACTCCCGGATCAGGCTATCTTGGTAATTGACGGGGCCTTGAACTTTTTCGCCAAACATCATATTTTGCTTCATCTACTTTAGATACGTCACTTTTACAAATATTTTCTTAGATCAACCTCCAAGATCCCTGAGACCAATCTACACAATCCACCTTTTGAATATAACCGCTGAGATACGCGCACGAGAATCCTTGTACACAAAATTTTACATCAACTGTAAGGAGTTATAAATAAATGTTTTAATGTAACTTTGCCCTTTTGAATGGACCCAACTCCCGAAAATATAGTGAGGCGTTATGCGACTGTTGATTGATCTAGTTGTGATTGCACCCTTCGCATTTTTCCACCCATTTGTAAACAGCATTTTTGAGGTTGCCCGTTTAGTAACTACAGTAACTACGCTGAAACTTCACCCACGTAGGTGCGTAAAGTTTATGCTGATCTGACTTGACTATCTCTACCTAACGAGTCTAAACCAAGACGAAACCGTCGGTCGTGGAGTGCAGGGGTGAGAGAAAGCCACACCGAAACCCTCCACACCGTTGATGCTCCCAGTGACCGTATTCGCAGAGGCCGATTTCAACGTCAACCGCCGCCATTAATGAGATTGCGTGTCGCAATCCAAGACACACGGCGGGTACTCCAAAAAACCCGAAAATCTACTTCTAACCGCTGTGTCAAACACTGCTCGCGGAACTCAATGGCCTAGTGATCATGGCGATAGCTGCCAAGCACTATGCCTCGGGTTCCACTCCTAGCTCAGCTGTCTCT
Source organism: Dicrocoelium dendriticum (assembly GCA_944474145.2). Lineage (NCBI taxonomy): Eukaryota > Metazoa > Platyhelminthes > Trematoda > Plagiorchiida > Dicrocoeliidae > Dicrocoelium > Dicrocoelium dendriticum. Next base: position 68,703,148 of record OX104071.1, on the reverse strand, counting down.
ACCTGATGAGTCTAAACCAAGACGAAACCGTCGGTCGTGGAGTGCAGGGATAGGAGAGAGCCACACCGAAACCCTCCACTTCGGTGACGGTCCCAGTGACCGCTTTGGCAGAGGCTGACTTCCAAATCAACCGCCGCCACTAATGAGATTGCGTGTCGCAATCCAAGACATACGGCGGGTGCTTCAAAACCCGAAAATCTACTTCTAACCGCTGTGTCAAGCATTGCTCACGGAGCTCAATAGCCTGGTGATCATGACGATAGCCGCCGAGCACTATGCGCCGAGTTCCACTCCCAACTCGGTTATCTCTACCTGACGAGTCCAAATCAGGATGAACCAGTCGGTCTTGGAGTGCAGTTTTGGGAGAGCGTAGCTCTGAACTTCCATTTTGATGCATTTTTGAGGCATTCGTAAACTATGCATCGTATAAATTACCCCGAACCACATATGGTCATTGGTCAATGGCATATTGCGGATAAGAAAGCGGATGGTCTGTTATGGATTCAAAAAAGCGAAAATACTGATAGACGGTGAATAATCATTAGGAGTGAAATGTTGATCAAAATTACATCTGATCCGTTCTCACATAGTTGAATACGATCTTCAATACTGTCGCCTTTGATTCTCCTGACATGATGAGTGTGAGTTGACACTTTGGTTTTCTCCTATTCGTATGGGTCACTTGGGTGGTGGGATGCGCCCAACCTACTATCGACACAATCTTTCATCATGGCTAATTTGGGAACAGAAATAACAGTCACTGCGAAGATAGCCGGAAGGAATTCCGAGGGCAATTCAGGTTGTTGCATTGTTCTACCAGTTTACAGCGGTGGCCTCTTAGATTGCTATCATGTCTGAGCTTTAACAAATTATAACACAGGGGATTAGGCTGCTTAAAGTATGGTAAATCATGATAAGGTCACCAGGCAAACGCCGATGGCGTACACTGGAATCTGCTAACACTCCGAGTTACTGTTCGTTACCGTTAAGCTACCCCTGACTTTAGCCATGCTCAACTGCGTATGTACAATCAAATGTGTAAAAAATTGGTCAATCAGACCCTATTTTTCTCTAGATCCACTGAAGTTTTATTATTTTACTGGCAATTCCCCGGCGGAAAGGATGACTGCCCAACATCGGCCGCGCTTTACAATGATCGTACTGGCACTGCTATACGGTTATTCCTTGGTCTGCTGTTGTGGGCACCTCAGACGTCCTCATTTTCATACTGCAAACAAACCAGACTCATCTAATACCATGCAGCATATGAGTAGCTGTTTTTTGTGTCTTACGGTTGCATCGTATTCGTACACACTGTGTAAATCACTTTTTTGGCTGCACCACTCTTCGTCTGTATTTGTGTTTGTTGATGACTCAGTCATACGTTAGATGAAATTCACATACGCTGTGCTGTACCGCCCTTGTCTCATTCACACACACACACACACGCCCTCTGCATCCGATGTGCGACGCAATCGAAAAGTCGTCCACCTTGCTGCTCAGACCCATGCACACAGTGGGCCAAATGGCGGGTATCAGATTTAGCGGCCTATTATATCCGGTTTG
>OX104071.1:68312054-68701082 GCA_944474145.2 Dicrocoelium dendriticum | reverse complement strand
AATCCTGATATTTGGATGGTGCTTCCTTTGCACTCTTAATTTCGGCTTCTTGAGAACCGCACTTGTCCTTGCAACAAGTGTGTGCTTCTCGAGTCAAGGCGAGTCAAGTCAAAATAAGCTTTGTGAACCCTAACGGGTTCATTTTCAACATTTACACTATTACTGCGGACATCTGGATGGTGATATCAATGCACATACTTGGAAAGAAAAATAGGAAAGTGCACGACTGTGGCTGCAACAATCTCTCGCGCAGCATGTTAGTGACTTTCGTTGTGTCAACAAGCAAACGTGAGAGATAAGACAAGACAGTATTACGATAGGATGACCGGTGGGATAAAAAAATTCTGAATATCGATCTAGTAGAAGAGAAAGAGAGCATTTCGGAAAGATCATTATAAAGTGGATGAACTCGATCAGTTGGTAGCTTAGGAGAAAAGCCATAGCAGGTATCAAGATGGCTAGAAATGATCAAATCAACTAAAGAAGCTCCGGAAAAGCCGCTGCATCTAGCAATGTGCTTTGTAGGTCGCACTTATAAGATCTTGTCTTTCTGAAGCAGTTCAGGAAAAATGCCAGGAGAGTTGTTTAACCAATGGGGAATAATGCAAGTGGTCACAGTCCTGAATATTAAAGTACTGGGTACTGAAAACATCTTAAGTCTGAGGGCATTAAAAGAACGTTTTATGACCTTCTGAAAAGTTGTACAAACTTACGTGAACCAAGAATGGTTCTGAGACAAGAAGACGCCGAGATACTTGACGGTGATGGAGCTGGATATGGGATTTCCATTCACAGTAAGGGTGGGAGAGATATCAATGAGGGACTGCAACTCATCACCACGGAGCGAAGAAACTATTAGCTCACTGCATTTTGAAGCATTAAACTTAAGAGGTCTGGATGAAGACCATCCCACTAGATCTACCAACCCACGTTGAAGGGATGAGGAATCCTGGTTAGTTGTTTGCCATACATTCCAGCACAACATCATCAGCATATTTACACCCTATAAACGTGGGTTGTATAGGGAGATGTTCAACATACATGGATAATAGAAAAGGTGATCAGATCGCTCCCTGTAGAACACCGCAATTGGCACGGAGGACAGAGGATTTCTTACCGTTCAATTTGGCGTAGTGAGTACGATCTGTAAAATAGTCGCGTAACAGATTACACACACCAGGGTGAGCTCATTTTCGGATGGTAGGTTTAGCAATCTTGACCTATTTAGGCTTCCAAATGCATTCGAATAATTCAGAAAGAGCAGCCGTACGGATTTCCATTTTTGATCTAATGCAGAGGCTTTAGAATGAACAAGATATATCACTCTGTCCAATGTGGAACGCCAGAATCAATAAGCAAACTGGTAGATATCGTCCCCAGGAGCGGCTGGGAAAATCCGCGGAATTAACACGCTTACGTAAACTTTTAGGAGCACAGATTTATGTGTAATCAGGCGACACTTTTGTAATCCATTTTTTTCGTACTGGCTTTATACTAGCCGTTCACACCCACAGTGTGGGAGAATCAGCACACTCCTTCAGACCTAATGGTAAGAGATCATCCGGACCGCAAACTTTGTTTGACTTTACTTTTTCGAGTTCCTTGTGAACGTTGCTTTGATCGGATGGCACATTTGGACTTCAGCTAATGAAGAAGGGCAAGATATGTGAGCTTTATGAGGCGGGACTCCACTCATAATTTACTTTATCCAAATTCACTTTACCGCTCTGGCTGCAAACGCTCTTGTCACGGAGCTGCCTCAGAAGCGTCCATAGATCGCGACAGTTATGATTGCCTAGAACTGCTTCGACGTATAATTGGTTTAGCCACTTTATCTTGGATTTAAATGCCCTGGTTAGGTTTTTGACACGGGTAGCATTCTAATACTTGTAAGCCCATGCTTTCATTCTTCGAAGTCGCTTTAGTAGTGGTGATGAAAATCTATCTGCTCCTAGATATATCGTTTCGACAGGACAACACATGTCAAAGCAATATTTGATGTAGTCCGTAAGATGGTCACATTTGAGCGATAGGTCCTTGTCGTTGAAAATCGAAAATCAGTTAAAGAAAACATCGTCTGGAGCCACGTGATATTTTCCAAAGAGCAATTTCAGCGTTGGATAATCTTGTAAGGACGTCTGGTTAGCGTTAAAAAATTAGACCTCCTGTATATGACTGAACATAGTTTTAACATACAATGTTCTGAGCTGCTCAAAGGTGCCCACTTTTGTGTGGCAAACAACTGTTGTTTATTTGTGAACACAGCGTCCAACTGGGCATCTTGTCTGGTCGAAACAGTCACTATATCTACCAAGCCCCAAGAATGTTGTATCCTTTCTATTGAAGGCCCCAGCAACCATACAGATAGAACAACCTTATTTAAGCAGTAGCGTTGAAGAAACTTGGTCCTCAAAATGTTTTAACTCTGATGCAGATATGTCAGAATTAATGTATGCGTTTCCGGCAATGACTGATTGAAGTCACTTAATAACTTCGGTTTGCATCCAATTAAATGGCAGCTTATAGTGATCGTTGAGTATGTGAATATTACGATTACTGAGTTACACCAACGTTGATTAACGTAAGTTATAACACCACCACCACGAAACTGGGGCTTTCCGGGGCGGTCAGTCCTGATGGCAAAATAACAACCGAGTTGAATTATCCCATTTTCCATATCACTATGCAACCAGCTTTCTTGTAACAGAGTACTTCCTGTATTCTCATGCTCATCTCGCTGCATAATAGCACTAAGATCATTAATTTTACCAAGAAGCGAGCGCACATTACTGGAAAGTATCAGTGGGACTTGCGCTTTATCGATGGAACAACGACAGGCCAGATTGCCAGCCAGCAGGATGGTTTCACTTTTTTCCAAGACGTTTATTCCTAATTTGTTTGAAGATGTTCCTAACTGTATACCCGTATTCGATGAAGCGCAGATATGAGGCAGTAACGCGTAACGTTTTCAAATGGTTGACGGAGTAAGACAACATTGACCTTGAGACTCCGTCATTATTACTCGTCGTTCTAGTTTACTTATCTTACTCGCATGCCCGAACACCCTTCATCACATGGAGATTTGCCCTTGTTCCTTTTCTGTGAAATTAATTCGACGAAGTATGTCTGAGGCTTAGCCTTCAAAGCAACAACGCCAAGAGAATAGACACTGTTGACTAATCTAGCATTGTGTCCGGTTGAGTACTTGTTTGCACGAATCATAACCTGTGTTACATATGCAATTAGACGCAGTTAGAAGGGAATTAAAGCTGTCTCACTGATACGACTCCATCCAGAGGCTTTTAATAGTCGCCCTTAAATCAGAATCGGAGGTAAATTGCTCAGTGTTAGGATTAGCTTTAACCCTTTCTAGGTAGTTTTTCCCTTCGGTGATAGTATCGCAATGTGCGCTACCCTGGTGGTTTCACGTTACAAATCAGAGTACGTCTCTCTTGCGCATCTGTCATACGACGGTGGCTCCGCAAGGTCTTTTTCGTCTACTCGAATTGTCTCTGTCCGCTTTACGTTTGCAGCGCTCATATCCGTGGAGAATGAATCGCGCTTTATCACAGCCTGTTACTCTGTCGCGGTGGCTACCGCCATCGTGGTCCACTGGTCTTGCTGACTCGAGAGAGAAGACCCACGGGTTCTCTTCCCCAACCGAGTTTATGGTTCCTGGAGGGGCGGAACGGCTGTTCAGTGTTTTCTCTTTCTTACGGTCGTTATCTGACCTAATATAACTGTCGAGATTTGACCCAGTCTCCTGCTATATGCCCTAGATATTTTTGTTCCTTTTAATTTTCTCTCGAGATAGCTCTTTTTCATCGTAAGAGTCTCGTATCACCTCTGATTCCCATCGTGCTGTTTTTATTTTCAGATTTGGCTCCGAGCACCCCTATGCAGGATACGCCGTACGTTGTCGTTAAAACTCTTACCGCTGACGCTAGCGTGGAAACTGAGGCGAACTTTCTACGCGAGGCCGAAGTACTCGTAGAACTATCGCACGGAAATATCATTCGTTTGCTTGGTAAGCAGTGGTATGGTTTGTAACACTGCATTCTGAACTCCATGTTTGGGTTTTCTTCACTCTATTTTGTTTACATATGTCACCTTTATTTTGCATCGTATTTTCGTCCCTCTCACCTTGCTGTAGGATGCGACCGTCTCTGCACATATTTACTGGATGTAAGCATGGCACATTGTTATCTTACCTTTTATCGCGTTAGCGCCTGTAAGCGTCGTTATGAAAAGGCGTTCTTTTCTTCATTCAAGTTAATTGCAGGCTCTCCGTGTTTTTGTAATTGATGAAAATTCACTTATTTGGGTTTACAGAGTCTATTTGGATTTGGCTTGACCAGCACTAACCTCTCGATCTACACTACCAAATGTCAGCTTTCACTGCCAGACTGATTGACCCATCGCGTAACTAAGTTAATTGCTTCAAGGGTGTTTTATGTGTTTTAAAAAAATTGCTTTTGCACCTAGTAGGGATAACTACTCATATCTAACATACATACCTTTATCATCGATTGCAAAGGGTTATCAGTTGTGACAACTATAGACACAGTGGAGTTTTCACCGGTCACTTTGCGATCACATCTCTGAGTCACCATTTTAATGCCACATAATTCGCACTGTACTATAGCCAAACCACGAACGCTAACCCGCGGTCTGTCAACTACTGTGAATGGGTTTCACAGTAGACCGAAGGAAATTGGAGGAGATCGGTTGTCCAACTGTGTGTTGGTTCGCGTGCTGTTATGTATCGTTGGCTCAAGTAGGGAGAGATGATGCTTGGGGAATGGTTTCCTCTCTGCTTTTCTGAATGTTTCATTCGCACGAAATGGTCGCGTTGAATCGTAGCTCATAATGGATCCAAGATACCTCGCAAATGTGCAAAGTTATCAACTGTCCATACACGTGGATCTGAAGGAAGTTATTAGGTAAGCGCCGGTGCCGAATTTCTCTGTGAAATAACAAGGTACTTCGTTTCATTTTACATCACTCGGTGAGAAATGACTACATTTGAACCAAGCTGTGCGTCGTTCGAACTGGCCTGTGATATACTCGAGAAGACTAGGATCCGCCATCTGACTCCCAAGATCACATTATCAAAATCATTAGTAGTCACAAATTCGGCCTCACGTTCTTCAAAGGTCATGCATAACTAGCTGTTGCGCAGTGGAAGTTGTGACCTCTGAAGTCCAGCCGGTATCCTCTGCAATGATAGAAACCTGCGTAGCATTTGAGGGTAGGTCATACTATATCCCAGTTAGCTTGCAAGTTGTGACAATCTGCCACCAACCCTCCTGCCTCAGTAACCTAAGCTGTTTGATAGCGTGGACAGTCACTGTCCTCTGCAATGTTAGAAACCTGTATAGCATTTGAGGATGTGTCATGCTATATCCCAGTTAGCTTGCAAGTTATGACGATTTGCCACCGTCCCCCTTGGCTCGGTGGCATGAGCTGCTGCGCATGCAGCTAACGTTCATGGGTTCGTTTCCGGAGGGCGAGCGCCATTGAAGGACCCGAATAGGTCGAAACGGAGCCTGGTGCTTTTCCGTATTGGTGGTTAAACTATGTGGCTTTTGAGCTGCTGGGACGAATTAGTGAAATTTCACTGGGACCGTTTCTTCAGGAACAAGTATCAGACAAACATATGTGGAAGCAAGCGGTAGCCTCAGCTAGCTACCTACGATGAGTGCCATATAGTTTTTTCGCTACACCACCTAAACCAAATGTGTGTTGTACTGAGTTGTTCTTTCGCTTTTAACACCTTTCCTTTCCAAATAAATCATATACTGTTGTGAGGCGGTTTTGTGCCTGGTAATGCTTTTGTCAGTATGTTGGTAGTGCTTGAAGGGTCATCCGTATATGAATGAACACATAGTGCTGTACAGCCCATTGGATTTCTGTGAACAATTAAAAAGCAGAGCAAGACGCAGATTTTTAGAAACTGCCTTCCTCAGTACTAAATCACAAGCGCCACTTTGCCGTTTTTTTCGTTTAATCCATTGATTCCTTTTCTATAGGCCTACTCACGACTGCTCGCTATACGCCAGTCAACTGTACTATGTGTACTCTGCTCTCCCTGTCGTTTAATGGAAAAATCTTACCACTTGCATACTCCTGTGCAAGATTCCGGTCATGGTTGCATCCACGGTTGTTGACTTTACTCGGCACGTATCACGCCTAGCTTCTGTAGCCTGCATCCCGGCTTCTGTGTTGCGTTTATATAAGCTGGTAGTTATCTCTTCCCGGTAGCAGAGACGTTTTATGTCCACTTTTCATCCTGTCTTTTCACATGGCTTTTGTATTACTTTCTCCATGCACTCACAGTTGTGGATTTAATTCTGTGCATGTGCACCTCCCTAATCTGAAGGTGCCTTTTAGTAATCGAGTTGTTCCGCCATTTTTACTTACTCATGCGTTGTTCCCTTTGATTTTTCGTGTTATGTTGACCGATTGCGCTAAAGCTAGTAGATATGTGAACTTCTCTCCGCATGCATATGAATGCGATTGTTTCCATTCTCCTCATGTAACCGATCAGGTGTTTGCCTTCCACTGAAACCGTTGTCTCTTCTGCTGGAGTACATGCCATTTGGAGATCTGAGCTCGTTCCTCAAACATTATCAACACTCCACTGAGACGAGTCACATGTACCCGCTTCATTTAGTGGGTTCGCTTCTTGCGGGAGTCAATGGAGAGATTGCTTCTGGGCTCCCTTCGGCCGCAGAGACCGTCTGTCCTGCCCTCGCCGGGGCCCATGAGCAAAAGAAGTCACTTTGGCTCCCTCCAGCTAACTTGCATTGCACACATTTGCTTACAATGGCTCGGGACGCATGCGAGGCTATGGTATATCTGAGCGACAACTACTACGTGCACAGGTAAAACTCCTTTGTTTGTCATTTTTCTCAAAACATTTGTCATTCTCCAAAAGTGGCAATCGTTATTCTAATTCAATCCTCTCATTCTGACTGTGCCCTTCAGACACAATTTCCATTCCACTACTCCCAATCATTCGCAATAAATTTCAAAACTCCTGATATGTAAGACTCTTATGACTGTTATTTCTTGATATCACATAGCTCAGTGCACATACCCTGGTATTCTTTTGAGGCTATTTGTCTCTAAAGGTCGCTCGCGAACCTAAGTTAGCTGTTCGTTAGATCAGTCTGAGTGCGAAAACCCGCCTAATCACTATATCGAGTGTCGATTTTTCTCCCATTCCTAACGAAATTGTTCGAATGTGGGTCTGCATCGTAGCAAATGGCCACTGGCTTTGCAGTAAATCTGACTACCGGTGGCTCGGGTTGGCGGTTGAAGCCTTGATCCGTTCTCTTGATTAAGCAATCTGACTGTGATCAAGTTACTTAATTCGGATAGCGAATAAAGACTTCTGCCAGTGGTTTTGATACTTCGATTCGTGTCCTCCTCAGGTTTACGCATAATGTTCGCTAACACCGTTGCTCCCACCACATCTTTTCATGGCCGTCTATCTGTGCCTTATTTTATTACCCTTGGTGGATTCGCAGTAATTTCACCCATGAACCGAGGCTTTTCTGTTTGTATTACTTTGCGCCTTTCATACGTATACTGTTTTAGTAATCACGACAACGGAGCGTTAGTATGCATTTTCTATCTTCCGAAAGTAATATGTTCTTCTTATCTCCCATTTTCCGATCGATATACGTTATGCACCACAGTCGAGATTATGTAAATCCTTTCCCATCATCCTACTGAGCGAAAGTTGGTAGTACCCACCTTCCCATATCTGATCCGAGCGGCAAGTGCGATCGGATTGACTACACATGCCTCTGTTCGTGCTACTGTAATACATGGAATTAGGTGTTGGTACTTACCACTGTTCGTTGAATTTGCCGCTCTGTATCCGCAATCATTTTTCTTGTTTTCTCTTACCTTTATACAACTCATCTGTGACTTCGTTCTTGTCGGCCTCCTGACCCTCTTATCTCGTCTCTATCACCTCCGTTTCACAGGGACGTTGCCACTCGTAGCTTCTTGGTGGGCAACAATATGATCATCAAGTTGGCCGACTTCTTCATGTGCCGACCAATTCAACCCAATGTGGATTTCGTTGCAGCGGAGGACATTTACTTACCTATCAGGTGGCTCCCATTGGAATCCATTCTGCATGGTCTGTTTCACGTGGATACGGATGTTTGGTCCTTTGGTGTCTTCCTTTGGGAATTGTTTACTTACGCCTCTGAACCGTATACTGACATGAGCCATGCAGAGGTGAGCGCTCTCCCCACTTTCTTCGTTGTTATCTACGTTCCGTTGGTATTCGATGCTTGTGATTCAGATGGAATCGGTTATCTTTAATCTACTTTTCCATTGAACACGCGGATCTTTCCTTTACTGATGATCATACTGGTCGATGTTCATTGTTCCTATTTGGTTCACAACCGGACTGCAACGCATGCTTTCCTTACCAATTGTACTAGGTTTTGCATTGTTACGAACATACACTGCCATAGGTGGTGAAGTGAGCGCTTCATAGACACAAGCTCACGGGTTTTTTTTCCGAAATTCCCTACGTACCAATAGTAAAAACCTGAGACCCTTTTTCCCTGGAGTTCATTTAAGGCATAAGGAGTACGCATGACTGACGCTGCGTTGTCGCGCAACCACGACCAGTCGTGCGTGAGCTAAAAATACTGCGAAGGTCATCCAATCACTTACACAAGCTCGAGCTCGTGACCTCAAGATTACATGGCAGGTTTGTGATCCTCAAGGCCAAGAGTGGGCCTCAACTTCGCTTACCGGTTATTGTCTCGGTACTGAGGTTCAGGGGACCGCGTAATCATATTACATGTCTGCAAAACAAGGTCGGGCCCGGAGGAGCGAAAACCAGGGAATGCGGATGCAAGAATCATTCCACTGCCCTTGAGCTCCATCACGTTAAACTCGGTTTTTACTCACTAATGAGGGCATTTCTTTCAGATCTGTGTTCACAATTACGTCTCTTTTAATTCCCCTTCACCAGTCACTTTTTGATCCCTCCTGAGCAGTGTGTCACAGACGCGCACTCATCAAAGGTGTAAAGACATGAACTGTTCGACACTAATGACCCGGGTGTCTCACCTCACCTGCGCAAGTCCCAAGCCTCCCGTCATAGAATATAAACCACATGACCCTGCTATTGTTCGCTCAATTGCCTTGTCTCCCGTGCACAGTGCTCCCGTGGTGATACGGCTCAGGGGCACATGGCTGCGTATCGTTCTCCGCTCTCGGTGGCCATGTGCGTAATCCATACAGTGGAAGCGGTGCTCCGGAATGGTCCACAGTGCTTTCAATCCATAGCATGTGTCCTGTAACCGATCTCAGGTACTTGTGAGGGTTGTTAATGACGTATCACAGTCCTGCAGCAAAGTCCTATACCTTGATAGTGTATTCAGATATCCAAATCTGCTCGAACTACTTTTGTTCACCCGGTCCTCAGACGTATCGTACCAGACCCTCCAGCATTCCAGTTCGCTTCCCCCCTTCATCGTCGCTCTCCCAACTATCTCAACCAACTCTATACTTTGGTCCCATTTTTTTGATAATTGGATCTAAAACAACATGCATCGGCCCATCATAGCATAACTTCAGTTTCCATCTGTCGTAACTGGTGACTCATCAGCACTTTCCTCAGCGATCATCATTTTCGGCATCTAAAATAATCTCGATTACTTCCAACTTGCTCACAAATGTCCTCTTTCGATGATTCAGTATTTCTCTGGAGATTCAGCTTGATACAACGCACTCTGACGTCTTCTATGTGTTACGGACTGTAGTTATCATAGCTTCACATTTCGTCGGCTACGTAGGCCTCACCGTTCACTCGACTGGAAGTCTGGCTTCCTTGATTCAAAAGTTCTGCTTCAGTTGACCTTACTTATTTGCTACAGTTCTTACCGGTGAATGTTGTGTTGGAGAAACCCATTTTCCGTTCTTCTTATCTCAGTTTCCTATATCATATTCTGGCAGTAGGAGAACTACTAGACCAATTCACTTTGATAATGGGACTTAAACAGAGAGGCTCCGTTTGGATTGTTAGCTCCTAACTCCGTGTTTTACCCCCCCCTGTCTATCTAACTACCTCATGTTTAACTGAAGGTCTACGAATTACCTGCTGATAGACTTGATGTCGAATAACTATTTGATACATGCTCTGTTATCAGAGGACACTTTTTGGCACTGGTATCTGCACTGTTCCTCTCGGGTAACCAGATCAGTTCGTGGATTACCACTATCTGCTTATTGAGGTGTGGAACTGGTGTTTGCATTCAACCATTCCATATAGTAAAGGTAATCATATTTATATTTCTCGACATTTAAAGAAGATGTGCCCACGGGGGACAGCTAATGATTTACGGAAGTCCACATTTGATACTATGAGGAATAATTTACAAACTACCAGCGGTTTAGGTGACACACTGTATGATAAGAGCAGGCGGTTAGTGGCAATTGTATTGGCTGCCACTTTCCCATAGCACATTCGATGCTTCTTATCAAGATGATAGCTCCCTGATGTTCAGAGCACACCCCATTGACATCACTATATTGGAATAGCTAACGAGCCATTCAAATCCAAGGCATGGGAACTTGTATCACATTGGGAAAAGGAACTAATAATGAGAAATAACGAAGAACTTCAATATTTTTACTTTCACACACCATTTTATACTTTTTGGTTACTAATTCATACTTTTGTAATTGGAAATTTAAGCACATTTGCGAACAATGCTTCCACTACAACCATTTTTGCGTCATTGTTTCTAATGTTGGGTCCCGACCGGGAAGAGGTACAACGCCAGTGATGGCTAGGCATGATGTCAGCGATTTCATGCTTTGCCACACAGTTGTCGCTTGACATTCACACAGCTTTTTCTACAGTGGTCCTGAAAGCTCAAATAGGCCGCGGCGTGGTAAATGCTCGTTATGCATATGTAAGTCATGGCCAAACCATCTCATTTGGCGCATCAGAGGCTAGCAGAAGGGATGACTCGTCGTGCCCAAGATGAGGTGTCTGACATCATCATTAGCCACTTTGTGTCGCCACATACACGGCGGTCTCCCGCAAACAGCCAGTATCAAAGATCGAAAATCCACGCATGTCATTTATACGGAGCGGCCAGGATTCGCATCCGTACAACCGTGCTACACGAGCACTGGCATTGTGGACTCTGTACTTTAGCGCGAGCGAAATGTCGCTACAACTCCACAAACGACTCAAGTTGGCAAAAGCAGATGAAGTAAAGATACCTTCAATATCTCGGAATATGCTTGGAACCGGCTGGGATCTCATGATTTCAGAAGATTTTGGATACACATAGGTTTTCGTAGGATTTTACTATGGCAACGTTTTACCCTTGAGGCAACAGCTTCTACAAGCCAGGTGAATCGGTACGCAGTTGGCTTAGCTTTTTATGGGAAAGTAAGGTGAAGATTACGAGAAATAACATGAACATTTGGATAAAGTGTTGCAGGTCAGTAGGTCAAGTGGCCATTCTAGTGAAACAACAAGCATCGAGCGTTTCTTATTAATGCACGTCACCGGTCGTCCACATGTGAGGCATTCCTTTCTTACAGCTGCTGATTCCCGCTCCGACCTGAGCTCGTCCGCCGACACCTTTTCTGACTGACCGGGTTAACAAAGCCCGCCATGCGTTCGATAACTCCACCCCGTCCGTTCTGTTCACACAGTTATTAGCTTAAGTAATCTCGATCGCCTCAGCAATCAACCTTTGGCTTGTTGCTGCTAATCCCCTCTTAAGGATCTCGACAATGTCCCAACCAATCTCGTATCCTGCGTCTAGCGCATGTACGGCCACTGCAAGGCCCTGTATTCAGGCTCATTTCTCAGCGGACGTGAAACGAACCTCTGGTGTTCTGCTATCCTCGTGCGTAGCTCTCTCGCTGTTTGACCTGCATACACGTGTAGGATTCTCCATGCCCTGTGTTCAACTCCGCCATCCGCCAACCATCGAGTGTGGACTACTCCGAGCGCAACTATCGCCCCCCTCCCCAATTATCTTCTCCATTGCCACCGCAACTACCACCCCCCAAGTACCTTCGCCACTACTACCGCAACTATCACCTCAATTATCTGTCACTACCACCGCAACTATCACCTCAATTATCTGTGTCCTTACCACGGCAACAATCACCCCAATTATTCTCGCACTGAGCATGAGCAATGTACTTATCATCCCACACACTCACATTTCACGCATCCGGCCTTCATCCGGTCTGTGTTTGACCAATCGCATTGACTTCACTTGTCCCATATAACCAGTGTTCTGTATTCTGTATCGCATTGACGATCTGAACCGTTTCTTGTTGTTCTCGGACCGAATTGTATCTCTTTGAAACTGCGTTGAGTGGAAGCGCTACTATTGAGGTTTGTAATATTATTGCTTCCTGATTGTTCGTTAATAGTACCGTCATCTTGTCCAGTGTTCTTGTTCTTCGACTGGCTGGATACGCGTTGGCTCAAGGCCCTTCAAAGCGAATTGTCGCTTACAACACGTGTTCGCAGTCTTTGCGATTGATTTTATAAACATAATTTGTCGTCCTATCTCCTGGAAGCTGATCCTACAAATACACAAGTGCTGAATAGAGCGTTTGACCCTTTCGAGAAACCACTCCTATTTTCCTGTTTAGTACTCGTCTGATTGCTTCTAACGTTCCCTTTTTACAGGGGAACCCCACCGTCTCAATCCACTCGGTTGTGCGTCGCGGAGGTGGATTTAGAGCTCTCTGCAACTGGTGTTTCACTAAGCGCCTCGGATATTCATTGTCTACTGTTTTGCTCATCGTCTCCTTACGAGCGGCCTTCCTGTCCTCCTCCTCTGTACACAGCGTATGGGCTCTGTGAAACAGAGCGGATGCGATAGCGGCATAGACTTGTTTTGGATGACCCGAACTGTAATGAAGCACTCCGTCCGTATCTGTCGGCTTGCGATATATCGTCGTCTTTAACCGTCCATCGTTCCTATGAACTAGGCAATCGAGGAATGGCAGTGTGCCACTGCAAGATTCCAGTTCCATAGTAAAGTTTACGTTCCTATTAATGGAGTTCAGATGGTTTAGAAACGCATCCTTCATATCTCGCTTTATAACCACAAATGTATCATTCACGTAAGACCACTAAATCTTTGGCGAACTACTAGAGTTTGTCAGCGCCTTTCTCTCAAAGTCTTCCATATACAGATTTTCCAATACGGGGGATATTGGTGACCCCATGGCAACTCCCTGTTTCTGAGAGTACAGTCTTGACTGGAAAGTGAAATATGACATGTTAAGACATACTTTAATTCCATGCATTATCTGGTCTACCGTGAGTTTCGTTCGCTTCTCCAGACTATTGTCCTCAGTAAGACAACACTGTGCTATACCCAATGCGTCATTTTTCGGCACATTAGTGAATAGGGAGCTAAAGTCGAAAATAACCATTATTTCGTCTGCCGCGATGACCGGCCCTGCTACCTTTCGCGCGAACCTCTGTTTTACACTTATTCATTATGGACGATACGGCTTTTTTCTCACTTGCTTCGTAGGGCCCTGATGCTAAATGCTGTTTTATATTTTCCACATAATTCGATTTGTTTATTATCACTACGGTCTTGCCTTTATCGGCTTTCGTGATGATGATGATGATGGTGGGGTCTTCTGTTAAGGCCTTTAATGCGGCTTGCTCCGCTGGTGTAAGCTTTGGCTCCCCAGGCTTCTGAAATTTGATGATCTCTACCATCTGTGCACGAATATTCAGCACTTGCGTGTTTGAAGGATCAGCTTCCAGGAAATAAGACGACAAATTATGTTTATAAAATCAATTGCAAAGACTGCGAACACGTGTATACAGGTCAAACAGCGAGAGAGCTACGCACGAGGATAGCAGAACACCAGAGGTTCGTTTCACGTCCGCTGAGAAATGAGCCTGAATACAGGGCCTTGCAGTGGCCGTACATGCGCTAGACGCAGGACACGAGATTGGTTGGGACATTGTCGAGATCCTTAAGAGGGGATTAGCAGCAACAAGCCAAAGGTTGATTGCTGAGGCGATCGAGATTACTTAAGCTAATAACTGTGTGAACAGAACGGACGGGGTGGAGTTATCGAACGCATGGCGGGCTTTGTTAACCCGGTCAGTCAGAAAAGGTGTCGGCGGACGAGCTCAGGTCGGAGCGGGAATCAGCAGCTGTAAGAAAGGAATGCCTCACATGTGGACGACCGGTGACGTGCATTAATAAGAAACGCTCGATGCTTGTTGTTTCACTAGAATGGCCACTTGACCTACTGACCTGCAACACTTTATCCAAAGGTTCATGTTATTTCTCACAATCTGCACTTTACTTTACCGTAAAAAGCTAAGCCAACTGTGTACCGATTCACCTGGCTTGTAGAAGCTTTTGCCTCAAGAGCGAAACGTTGCCATAATAATTCCCTTCAGAAACGTATTTGTATTCGGAACTTTCTGGAAGTCTACCTTCTCTCTCCAGATGTCCTCGGCGGAAATGCAGCTCCGTATATTGACAAAGTTGTTCCCCTATTCGAACTTTCTAAGTTTAGGTGAGTGAGGTATGATTGCGAGTCTTGTAACAGCACTCTACACTGGGGGCGATAGGGTAACGCACATTCCACCGGTGGGTCAAGGATCACTTGCATACCAGGAAAGTCGTCACCGAGCGAAGCGTTTGCATCAGTCAGTTGCGCGACCACTTGGAAAAATCTCAAGGTCGAAACTGCAAACTTTTGTAACGTTGAAGATGAACAGTGACAAACACATTTTTGTCCCGCACCACTGTTGATAAGGACGAGCGCAGAAACCTCTCCGTAGGCTCTCACTGCCTGTGATATGAAGGTTTATTCCCGAAGTATACCGACGTACTTTTAGTGAAAACAATCCTCTATCAAGCATCACCATAAAACGAGTCGGTCTACTGAGTTGAATCTAGCCTGAATGTCCAAAAAGGCGTCAATGGTGGTGACTTTCGTTAATCTGATCAAGCGTGAACATTTGATCCACACATCCCTGACCGGAACAAAAATCAGCCTGCTCCTCCCAGTAGCGTCCCACGTTTTGGAGATAGAGTGCGTAGCATAATTGGCGCTAGTATTTTGGAGGCAAGCGATATCACACTGATCCGTCTGCGATTGGTGCGTTAACTGCAAGATCTAATTATAGAGAGTGCATCTGAACGGCAGGTTTTGTTTATTGTGTAGTGAAATCGCACCAAAGATTACACTGAAATATTGACAAATGATTGGATCAACAATGAAATT
Source organism: Dicrocoelium dendriticum (assembly GCA_944474145.2). Lineage (NCBI taxonomy): Eukaryota > Metazoa > Platyhelminthes > Trematoda > Plagiorchiida > Dicrocoeliidae > Dicrocoelium > Dicrocoelium dendriticum. Next base: position 68,685,785 of record OX104071.1, on the reverse strand, counting down.
AAAAACACGATTTAATACGCGCGTGGAGCAACATAATATATTGCCGAGCATGATATTGGGGAATGGCTGAACCACGGTGATGCGTTATAACTAGTGAATAAGGTTAGTGTTAAAGGGGTAAGCACTCCTTTGCTAGCAGCCGGAACGGTACTACAGACTCTACAGTACTAATCTCTTGCATTGCTCTTCGTATGACATACGAAGTGATAGTTACACGTTGAACTCGTCACGAGTGATTGGATAATAGGCAATTGGCCATACCCTGACATTTTAGTCTTATGCTGGAAGGAAAGCGATTTCCAACCCAATGGAAATGGGGCTAATTGGTGATACTTGGCGTCTTAATGCTCGTAACTTTCAACTCCAGTGAAAATTGTGATCAGAGGAGAATAACCGCATGTGAAAAAGGCAATTCGGGTGGAAATACAAAAGAAGGGAAATGAAGTGTGTTGCTTCGTAACTCTACGCAGCTGTGAACCTTGTCGTATGCCCTCATGTTGCTCGTTAACAGGGTTACGAGAATGTGGCATTAGGTACCCTGTCTTTCGCTCCATGAGAGAGTATGTCCATTGGCCCTTTAATCCTTTTCGCTTGAAAACTTCGAAGCCCTTTAAGAGTCTGGATAGATACCACGTGAGGCTTGAGATGGGTTTGGCAACTTTCTCTGTCTATTGACAAACCCGCACAGTTTGTGACGGTTATGCCGAAATCCTGTTGATATGGGGATCGCTGATCCATGGTGCCACGGTCACCAAGCTTTAGCTGCAGTAGGTGAAACTAGGAATCACCTAAGGAATAACATCTAGTCGCAAACATGAACATATTCACTGCATACATTCAGCGTAAACGCATTGCACACCAACGTGACTCGGTCCGTACGTTATCTCCTTCCGTTTGGTCTTTATTCCTCAGTTCTGCTTTCACACTCCGTATGCTCAACTCCTTTTCCGTCGGTCTTATTTGTTCCCGCATTCCTATTAGTTGTCTTGGTGTGGTTTGCCATGACGTACCTACTCACAACCATTCAGCACTGCTATCGCGATTCACACTATGAACTAGGCATGCAAAACCGCATCACTCGGTGTTCCCGTTTGCTTTCATGCACCAAACGGATGGCGATAGCGAATTCATGGTTACCTGCAGCTGTCAGACCAATCGGCCTGATTTCTACCTTACGTTTACTGTTGCTCGCAGCAATACTTCCTGTACCTTTAAATTGGTCGTTGCCTTTCCATTAGAACATCGTTTTTAAATAAATAAAGGGTCTTTTCCTCGACGGTACGAGACACAGTCCAACTGATTGGTTTGATCATTATGTACAATGGGATCGCATGGGACGGATAATATTTCTTCTAGTTCATTTTCCAGAGTAGTTCCCAAACTATTTGCGGCGCTGGTTGATCGGTTGCATCTTTCAAATAGGTGGATTGGTTGATAATAATAATAATAATAAATGTTCTAGTGCAGTAACACAACCAACCGTGGATTTGTCTCCAGAAAGCCTGCTTCCATGCAGGCTAGTCCCTCGAAAAGTTTCTCTCGCAATTCCATGTCTGTTCTGACCGCGTGCTGGTGCGGCTTTAAAACAGGCTTGCCATCAATTGTACTCATCTTTAGGGATTTTAAGTATATATATATATATATATATATATATATATATATATATATGGACATTTAGGCCATTTAACCCCTACCATCAATCGACATTTTTGAGCCAAGCACTTATCACCTCTCAGGGAGTATATGGTATCTTGCCTCGTATGGGTTCATCTATTAGTTTAAAAGATAAAACTCGTCACCTCAAGAGATCGATCTTCTCTACTGCGGCTGTAACAGTTTCCAATCAACATTTTAAACCTTTCTTCGGTCGCACTATTTCAAGGTCACTAGCGCTGTACTGCGTTGATTTTTTTTAACAAAAAGCTGCTTGACAAACTGCAGTGCTACGCAAAAAATTATCAAAAGGGGTTTTCATCACTAGAGAAAGTGAAATCATCGTCCCGGTTGAGATAAACTGCTGGGCTTCCACAGCGTGTACTTTTAACAAGAAGCGCAAATACCGCCACTAATTTACCTCATCAACAGCAATTATTATCGCCTGCATCGCGCCTACGAAAACGCGTTTATTTGTGGGGGACACTCAATGCCGTTTTTTCCAATTCACATTTTTAACGTAATAGTTATTGTTTAGATGTTGAAAACGCCCCCCCCCCAGGCTCCGGTGGATATATAGTCCATACGGACTTGACTATTCAGTGCCGCTGTTTCCAACAAACACATCGCTTTTTATTGTTGCTTTCCTCCCGTGGAATACTTTTGTAACCCGTGCAGTTTCAAAAGTACGATTCCTGTGCTGACCCACTTGGTGTTTAGTCGGGGTCTCTTTCCTTTTGTTTCGAGCGTTTATCCTCTGGTGTTCAATCTTTTTTATCTTTCTGATCTTCTATTAACATTTCTGCTCTTATTTGATGACCCTAAAACCCTCTTTGATAAAACAAGTGAACACTTCCTGTCATGATCTTTGATACATCAAGATATTTGGATATTTTCTTCCTTTGCTTTCTTCTGCAATTCTTTTGTGTCCATTGACAGTATCCTTAAGGTTCACAGACCTGAGTTGTAATCTGATGGCTTGCGTTCCATCCTGCTTAGGGACCGGGCGACCCTCGCATTCTCTTTAGCCCACGTGCAATTAGTGGTGGTTGCGCTGCAGCAAAACGTCAGTACTGCGTGCCGGCGTATTGCTAATGCCTTTCTTTCTTCCTTTATGGTTTAACTAATTCCATTCCTCCTAATCATCTACAGCGTATTGTCTCCTTGCATCTAGGTTATTGGATACCTCGAAACTGGTGGTCGTTTACCCTGCCCCGCGAGTTGCCCACCTGCGGTTTACGAACTGATGCATTCTTGTTGGAATGCACAACGCAACGAACGACCATCCTTCAATGTTCTACGTCTGCGTCTTCAAGAAATTGTGTCACAATTGGCCCATCCGGTTTGATATTTTTCAGCAACGCCCCATGCCTTTGCAATCTGCCTCACTGCTTCTCACATTCCATGTATTTCGTTTCATTTCTTCCTATCTCCCGCCAACTGTGGCTGTCTCATCATATCAGAATCGAGATTTTCGCTACCTCCAATTGTGGATTTTTTTCTATTTCTCGTGTCTCCGCCATTCGCACTATTTTATCTCATTTCGCTGCTACTTTATTCCCACGTGCTCCCGGCTGCTGTTGTCGTAAAACGACATGCCTGCGGCCGCCGCTACCAACATCACCTATTGCTCATTCCAACTGCTTTCTCACACGCACCCAACCACGTGTACATCAGATGCATTTTTCATTATGTGCAACCGTTTTGTTGGAATTCCTAACAAGTTCTCATGCGCACTGCTTATGATGAGGGTCCCTACACTACAAGAATCCGTTCCGATTATTATTCGTCTGTTGCCAAATGAAATCTTGCATGAAACTGGCCAGGATTCTCGCACATCCGGTATTCCTGCGTTTAGTCAGCTGAATTATGGACATATATATATAACCGTTTTTCAAGTCAAACCGTACACAGTTCATACATTTTGCAGATCATTAATAATCTACTTGCAAGAATGAAATATGAACGCTGAGAATAATCGGTATAGCATGTAATGCGAGGTGTACTACGGCTGGTAAGATGAGCCCAGAATCCTCCTTCTATCGCTGTGCATGTGGATTCAGGCGTTGTCTTCAATCAGCTATGTACCCTGTGGCATATACGCGCCACAAGCTCCTCGACGAACATCGAGTACTTTGCACTATTTCAGGTCCCATCGTTGATTATCTTTGTACTAAATATGCCACGGTTATTCACTACCAAAATTCATATAAATAAATGGATTTATTTTCGAGAGGTTCGAGGCACGTCTCGCTAGGCAAGATCACCATGTGGTCTAACTGTGGGCAATATTACGTTTACTCCCGCCCCTCTTTTTGAGTGAGGATCCGTCGCAGATGATGGTCGAACTTGTTCTCGGGAATACACCCTGCCTATAGACTTGCAGCTGTACATATCCACGCACACACACACTGCACCAAGGTCGATGGAGAGACGGAGGACAACTAAGTGAAGGTGAAGGACACTAACGTTCAATAGGAGGGCTTGCATTAGTGACCACTGCTTGCCATACTCGGATTGCATTAGCTTGCTCGCAGTGTGATCTGAACACGGTCCAGTCACCTTACTCCCTATTTTGGTTTCCGCTGACCGTACGGATAACCTGTTGTCATTCGCAATCTGGATCGGCCGACTTCCCAGATCAGAAAACAAATGTTTCAAGCAAAAAGTCTATTGACCACCCGATAAGCAGTATGTACGAGCAAATAATACATAAATAACTCTTTTATTTCTTGATGAAGCGCGAGACTATTCTCACATAGGGAAAAATCAAAATATTTACCGCTTTTTTCACTTAGTCCCCTCCACATATTAGATGGAAGTATACATTATGTTATATCCTTGTCAGTTTCAAACATGCACGTTGTTCAGGGTGAAGGGCAGAAGATTGTGCTGGAGTTATCTCCTCCGTTAACGGATGTCCGGTCGATCTGGACCAGCGCAGTCTGACCAGAAGGCGGAAAGGGAGTTTCGTGGATGAGCCATTCTTTCAAACTTTCGCTGACGTGCAATCCAACTTCATCGATTGATTGAAACACCTACAGAAGTCCCAGTTTGTAGTGGACTCATGGAGAAAATAAAATAAACAATAGGATCAAGGTAGGTAAGGAACGGCTATAAAATGATTGCCAGTAGAAATAAATAAAGCTTAGATATCTGGCAACGAACTATACAAATAAATAAACAGTTTGCACGTAATAAATAAAGTTTGGCAACCGTTCTTGTAATTTCCCCAGTAGTTGTTTTCAGACATCTAAAAATGCGGACTCATGCCGGGAGCCTTACCCTGTGAGAAAAGTACTTCAGAATGAAACAGAGATTCTAATAGCAACAGACTCTGACGCTAACTACTATGAGAACGAAAAGTGTCTCGTTTGGTAGATGACAGCAGCTATAGTGGGAAAAACGACCTAGATCATGGCAACATAATTTCTAAATTTTCAAACCGTCTAAAAGGTCTGGTATAGCACATTAATATCTGTGGTCATGAGTTGTAGTGGGAAGGTCTATGATCGCTATACTGCGGATTATTACGGCATACAGTAAGGTTTGTGTACATCAGTAGCCACAACCTCTGTGGTTATTCTGAACGATGGTAACGCCAGGGTAAAGTACGAATGGTAGTATAAGCGTGGAAGAGTAAGTCAGTGAACACATAGGAACTGGGTGTCCACCCATCACTGATCCTGAGATTTAACAAGCTCATGGTGGGAAATGCAGTCAGTTAAAAGAGAATTTCTTGGAGATGACCAAAATAGAGTGTGGAGGCGCTCGATAATCCTGGAAGTCCGACTACCCGAGATGACAGGGGCCGTTCTGACACACGGTTAACTTTCGGGCCAGGTCAAATGAATGTGAAATATTGAAGAGCAAGATGATAATAATGTACGGAAAGCATCTGGCTTCTCATTCATTGACATTGGCGGATGGCGAGCATTCAAGTCTGATAAAAGTTAAGAGATGGTACGGACCAAGATGACATGGAGTGACAAAAACCTGGGTCAAATCTGTTGTTTCATCTGAGTAATAGTTAATCAACTAGCTGGAATATTATGATATGGACTACAGGATCGAATCTCTTTTTCAAAGCAAGACAAGGCAAAGAAGGAAATCAGATGAACAGTAACCAGTGCAGGACGGTTAGGAGAACCAGTGAAACGAAGTTAACGGAAACCATCTAACGCTAGGCAACCCGGAAGCCCAAGTGTGGCAAATAAAACATTGAAAATAAAAATGTAAAATAAAAAGGACAGATAAGCAGGATCAGAAGTTGATGTACAAGGTGAGATCTAAGCCGAGCAGCATTTGGAATGCGGTAGATGTGAGGCTCGACCTTTAAACTTCTATGGGGCCTCTCATAAATATCGTCTAGAGATGTAGATTCGCCCAGTATACGTAATACCTCCGCTAGGGTGAGGTGGTTGAATACTTGATCCCGAAATATATGCTTAGTGTTATTGCACTATAGGGATTCCGGCAGCGTATTCCATAACGTTGTATACCTGATGAGAAAGAATTTGACGTGCAAACGTTTACGCACTCTAGGGACGCAAAAACTGGATGACATATTTCTAGTTGGATATTGATGGAAAGTGCCAAACTGGACAGTACCTGGCTCCCCAGAACTGGTATGCACTAAATCATACAGGAAGATGAGGTGAATCTTAATTCTTCCCAATCAAAGTGGTTCTAACTTCAGCAGTTTACACCGTTGTTGATAATTCAAGGATCCGAATCCTAGTAACCGTTTGGTAAAAGAACGTTATACTTTTCCAAAATTGGTTTTGTGGTACATTTTTAAATTTGTGAATACTAATGGGCAATATTCCAAGCCTGGACGCGTATATGCTTTATACATAGATATCCTAGAGTCTTTCAAACGTGAAGTATTGTATATACGTGCTATGAGAAATCTCGTTTCGGCGGTAACTTGATATACCTGTTTGGAGAAATTGAAAGGGCTTCAGTAGCGAACTCCGAAGTCACGAATCGTTGTGCAGCGGGTAATTGGTTTGTCGTCTAACGTCAGTATGTCATTAATAAGGTTGCACCTGAAGAATAGGGTTTTGTATTTGCCAACAGCGAATATAATTTTCCACTCTCGGCACCACCGCTGAAGGGCGAAGTGCTCCATCTGTATCGTTTGAGTACCGTCAGCTTCATTTAGCTAACAAAAATAAACACAACTTTGATATCATCCGCGAAAAGAAAGGGTCTGTCATGTCGAAAGATTCGGAAAATGTCACTTAAGTATAGTAGGAATATCAGTGGTCCTAAAACGCTTTCCTGTATGACACCGCTGGTACAGGTGAAGTTACGCTGTTTCTTACTCTGACACATTGGGTGCGTGTAGATATGAAAGATGACAGCCACGCTAGTAATCGGTTAGCAAACCCCTAAGCGGTTAACTTTGTTAAAGTTCTGCATGGGGTACGCGCTCGAATGCTCTTTCCATGTCTAAGCAGAGAATAACCAACGACTGCCCGGAGACATTCGACTTGGTTACGTAGTCCAGCAATTCAAATTGACAAGTTTGACATGAACGACCACGGATGAATCCATGTTGCGATCTGTCGATCAAATTTTGTGAATTAAGAAACTCCATGACTCTTTCTTTGATTCTTCTTTCCACAATACGGATCAATATGGAAGTATGGCTAATGGGCGGTAATTTGACAACTCGAGACGTGCTCAACCTTTGTGTCGAGGTAGGACGATGGCCCGCTTCCACCTAGCAAGGTATACACCAGTCTTAATTGACAAGATGAATACGTTTAGCAGAAACAGGGGAATATCGGGCCTGGCGAGTTTAAGCAACCATGGTGGTATGCTGTCAGGTCCAGAGTGAAAAGAATGCCTTAGGGCGGCTATTTGCCTGTTAATACTATACAGGTTGAACTCAACTGTATCTATTGTTTCACTGGTGAGTAGAGGCAATCTTTCTTGTGCAACACATGCGCCTGTATTAAACGAGGAGGAGAAATGTTTATTAAATATCTCCCAGTGCTCATCGTGGTCGCTAGTGAGACTGCAGTTTAAAGAGGCAGTGTTTATAGGTTGATGACGTTGTGTTTCGTATCTAACTCGTGTTGTGCGATGTAACATATGTTTGCAGCTGGGAACTGCTAGCGCTTGTGCCTCTTGTGCCATAGGCTTTCAAATCAGTCATGCAAGTCTTTGGGAATTTTATCCGTTTGTATGATCGCACATATATCATTCATTTTTGTAAACCTAGCCGAAAGTTCCTGGACTTCATAAACTACTAGGTGCTTGATAACGTACTAGTTGATTCCTGAAATAATGCGCTCCGTGACAAACTTCAAACTTGATCATCTTCAGTGTGAAACGTTCTCATTGGTCGGCCGATAGGCTTCAGCATGCTTCAGGTTCAAATTGTTGCGAAGGCGGGAGGCAGCTTCGAAGGCTGCTATGGACAGGCTGCCTTAACACCCACTTGGCCATCCAAGACACGTGTTCCATACGAAAGTGATCATCCTGTTGGTGGTACTCGTGTTGATGAACTTGATGCGGTAGCAGTAAGTCTGTGCTGCAATTCAGTATAGCGTAGGAATGGTGACGCAGCAGAACTGCACGAGTTACTCCCTCAGTATGACAGTGAACTTGAGAAGGGCAGAAGCAGTAAAACACTATCAACTAAGTTGTTGATGATCAACATTAACCGTACACAGTTTGGTTTGAAAAACGTCCCGTTTGGTTCGAAAAACATTCCGTTTAAAATAAAACTGCTATTTGCGACTTTAGCCTCTGCTTGAGTAGCTGTTGCGTACATCCAGTCATGGTTCCCGATGACACAGTGTCTGTTAACAGACTGTGAATATATATATATATATATATATATATATATATATATATATATGCAGCAAAGCCTTCGAAACGCTTTCGACCTGAGGAGTACGAACACGGGGATGACTGACGCCACCAGTGCATCGTGTGTACATAACAGCCGAATATTTGCTGCTGAATAAATGGTTACGTTGAGTATGCGACCAGATTATATCCATTCTAATCGCAAGCCAAACCATATCTTTGTTTCGGTTTACAGAAAGATACATTTGCTTTGAGAGAAATTAGGCATGCTTCGTGGAAGATCCCGTGCGGCAACAAAGAGTTTTCTTGTATATTCGATCTCATTACACATCCGGAGTTAATTGAACCTAATAAATGAGTAAGTATTCATCCGATTCGCCTACATATATGTATTGGATGTAAATTATGCGGAATCAAAATATATTCACTTGTTCATTGTTCATTGCTAATACTGATGTACCGGGATGAATTAGCTGAGATAAAAAGTTATTAGCAGTAGTATGGTATATGCCTGTTTCGCTACATTCGGCCCTATTGGTAGAATATGAAAGATACCGTGTGTAGGTTGATTGTTTTATAAATGGAATTTCGGTGAATATATTTCGATGTTTTAGTTTCTATGCAGGTTCAATTGTCGCAGTTGACGAGTAAATGGCTGACAATTCAGATAAGTCAACTACCCATCCGGAAAAGCACCAGACGGCCGTTTCGCCCTATTGGGGCTCGTCAGTGGAGCGCATCCTTCAGTCCTATAAGGACGATCGAACCCATGACTGCTAGTGGCCTGTGCCAACTTGCCCGATGCTTATGCAACTGAGTCATGGAGGACGGTAGCCGACCATCACGAATTGTTAGCTAACTGCGATATAGCCCGACCCATCCCCCACTGTCATGCAGGCACCTGCCATGCAGATGACAGCGGTTGGCCTTCCGGCGTCAGGACTTCCCGTTCACGGCAGCTATGAATCGACATAGCATTTATGGAATCCGTAAGGGCTCAGTTGCATAAGCAGCGGGCTAGTTGGCACAGGCCACTAGCAGTCGTGAGTTCGATCGTCCTTATATTACCGAAGGATGCGCACTACTGACGAGCCCCAATAGGGCGAAACGGCCGTCTGGTGCTTTTCCGGATGGGTAGTTGACTCATCTGAATTGTCAGCTGACGGCGACGTACCAAAATACTCGCTAAACTCCTTCTACTCATAAGTAAAGTAATTGGCTGCATTCAAAGCGTGGTCCAGCTTGGAGCTATACAATCCTGAGAAACCATACAAATGGGGATAAAATATCTTTGTGCTTTTCAATACAAAAGGTTCAATCTCCATCTGTGATGGACTCAGGCTTGCTCAAGAAGAGGGACGCGCGCGAACTTCGTTCTGGTTACAGTCAGAGGCCGTATGGTGACGCTGATTTTTGCAAGAAATAACCAAGGCATTGTCCACTCAAAGATCATTAGCGCTGGTACTTGCGATGGTGCGGAGTTCTCCTTGCTCGTCGAGGAATTTGTGGAGTGTATACGCTGCAGAGTGGAGAAAAGCGGTACATGGCTGATCATGGACAACGCCAGGATATACATGCCGGATGATCTAACGAAAATCCTGGGCTCGTCTTATCAGCTGAATTTTCTGTCGCCCTACTCGTACATGCTTAACCCAGTGTTTTCCAAATTGAAAACCCCGATGAACCGCCTGCTGACCGACCGATGGCTGACCAGACGACAAGTACGGTCATTCGAGAGAATGTTGGTATGGTAACTCAGCAGGACTGCACGAACTGCGTCCTCAATATGATGCAGAGCCTGAAAACGCATCAGCCGGACAGCCCTTCAATAACTGACCATGTTTAAATCTAGTGCATTTTTACTTGTTAATACAGTACTCATTTTAAAATGGGCATTTTTCAAATCAAACTGCCGAAGTTAGCGTGAAGAACTAGGGCGTGAACCAAGATGATAACGTAGGCCTGTCAGGTTGCAATTATCGTGACATCCTTGACACGGTCTAGCTCATAGTAGCACTTCTTGAGCGTTATAATTGTTTAAGTCACAACAGACTGCGCGATCCGGGAATCTGGCTTTCTAATAGTCACACAGCTACACAAGTTCATGCGCAAAGGCACAGGCACATAAGCTACACGAGGCGAGAGTGAGAGAAACGCAGTCATCGCCTTTGATCGAGGATCACGATCAGGAGAAACGTTTGTAGTGGCTCCCGCTGCTTACTCAATTAGGTTGCGTTAGCATGACTAGAATGTAGTCTGAACATCGTCTAATCGCTTTACTCCACATTTCTTACCAACAAATTGCCAATTTTCTGTCTAGAATGCAATGTCTTCAATTCAGTTTGTAAAATGTGTCCTTGCGCTCCATATTGCTATGCTCCCCGTACACCTTGCAACTCCGCGTCCTCTTCGCTGTATCTGCGGCCGTGGACGTCTTGCCACATGCCATATGTAGCTCCACTCCCAATCAACCTTGTTGTCTCCGGTGTTATGTCAAATGCACTCGAATTCTTCTGAACGTTTTTTTTTCAACCTTTATTTCGTATGACCTGGCACAGACCCTTGCAGCAACCACACCTCTTCTCCACTGCTCTCGACTATCGGGTGCTGGTTGAACCCGCGCTTTTCCCCTGTTAACTCAGGTAGTACCCTTGCAGCGCTGTCATACTACCGTTTTTGAGTGGTCATTCGCAGCTTCAGATTGGGCTGTACTCACTCATACTGCGTGAATGCGTATCAAAGTACGCTGTCATGCGAGTTGGATAAACGCTCGCTAGATGCAATCGAAGCTCACTGGTCTCATATTCACCAGATCTTACTAGTAGCAGGGAAATCCTCATGTGGTATGTCTAATCGCCAACGTGAATATTGGGTCTCTTCACAGTCTCTGGAACTTATAGATGCTCGCCGGCATATTCCGGCTGGAAGCGAACACAATGAAACTCGCAACGAGCTCCGGGCGAAACTCCGTGCTAGCCTGAAGAGAGACCGCGAATCATAGGGGTCTCATCGTGCAACAGAGATGGAAGTGGCCGCTGCCCTTGGTAACCATCGTGAGTTATTCCGTCTGATACGGGAAACGGGCAGCAGGAGACCTGGTGTTAGTGAAACAATTTGTGACGAGAGTGGACAGCCTATCTACAACTTATCAAAACTCTTGGAGCGTTTGGCTGAGTACTTTGAAAGGCAATTTAACCGGCCGGAATGGTTAGATTTCTCGTCGGCCACTGATCGCTCCACTCCCTGGGCTGTCCCTTTGGATCCACCCTCTCGCTCAGAAGTCGAACGTGAGATCGGACTGTTGAAGTTAAATAAAGCCGCGGGACCGATGACCTTCATCCAGCCCTCTTCAAATTCGGGGGACCTGCCCTTGTGGATCATTTACACGAGTTACTAGTCAGTGTGAGCAGGAAACTGTCCCAACCGACTGAAGCCACTCCGTCATAGTCCTAATTTCCAAAGGAGGCTCACGATCGGAATGCGGCAGCCATAGAGGAATCAGTCTGATCTGCATCGCCTCCAAATTGTTTGCCTCTGCCATCCTTCACAGACTGACTGGCACCGGGGAAAGCCAGATTCGTGCAGAGCAAGCTGGATTTCGTCGAGGTCGTGGCTGCATTGGCCACATCTTCACCTTGCGTCAGTTGTTGAAACACCGTCACATATATTGGCGGCCCAGCATTGTCGTGTTCCTCGATATCAAAGGTGCATTCGATTCGGTGGATGGACATGCACTTTGGGACTGTCTACTCAGGAAAGGTATACTTGAGAAATATGTGAATATTATCCCAGCATTATATGCGCGTAGCTCGGGCAGAGTGAGGGCTTACGGCAAGTTGTCGTCGCCCTTTAATATCTCCAGCGGCGTGAGACAAGGATGCACGCTGTCACCTTTTCTCTTCAACCTCGATTTTGACGAAGTCATGGAAATCGCGTTCACAGGACACGACTTAGAAAGTGTAGATCTGCTCCCAGGAGAACGACTTCTTGACTTAGAGTATGCTGATGCTATTGCTCTAATCTGTGACAGCTCACAAACGTGTCAAGCGGCACTGGACAAATTAGCACTAGCTGTCCGTCACTTCGGGCTTTGCTTTGCACTCTGGAAATGCAAAGCGTTCCTCCAAGATTGGTCTGGACCGGCTCCTACGCTGACCGTTGGTGGGGATCAGCTAGAAGTCGTTCAAAAGTTCAACTACCTGGGAAGTTGTATCAGCGCCCGTGGGATTGAGGATAAGATCACGAACCGGATAGCAAAAGCTCGGGGCGCTTTTGCTAGCCTTCGCTACTTATGGCGTCGGCGCGACATCACTCTTGCTCTGAAGGGTAGAGTGTACAATGCAGCAGTACGTTCGACCCTATTGTACGGTTGTCAAACCTGGCCGCTTAAGGCAGCGGACCTGACGAGGCTAGTTACGTTCGACCACCGGTGCCTTCGTAATTTAGCTCATATCTGGTGGGAACGCCGCGTGAGCAACGAGCGTGTTCGACGCCTTGTTTATGGGACAGGAAAAGGAATTGAACCGCTCAGCACCGTTATTTCACGCACCAGGCTCCGATGGCTCGGCCACGTGTTACGCATGCCAGCCCACCAACTCCCGCGGCGTGCGTTGTTTGAGCGCCGGGGGTGTGGATTGAAGAAGAGGAGGGGTGGCCAAGCGATGACTTGGTCGAGAGGAATGAAGACCCTCACTTCTGAGCTGGCCTCAGTTGGAGCGTCTCGGCTCCCTGGTTGGGGTCCGAAAGACGATGAACACGTTTGATTGGACACACTTGCTGATATGTCTAGGAGCCGACCTCATTGGCGTTCGTGCTGTGAGTTTCTTTGTCCCACCCTACCCCTCTCAGCCTCCCCCTCCAATCACGATCTCATTATTTAATTTTATATAATTCTGCATAATTTTTTGATGCACAGTAGCCGGCTATTAGCTTACCGGAACGATGTTCATCCGTTACCGGTATCTCATCCGACTTGCACCAGTCGTTTTTTTTTCTATTTACTATGTATTGCGGCACAGTAGCTGAGGTGCTCTTCACCTCTAGCTAACCTGTATGATGATGACTCATGCTGCAACGAAACTGGGCTCAAAAGTGTGGCATATGCCGGTGTCAAAATTCTACAACTTTTCCCGAATGATTGCATCCACTGTGCAATTAACTTTCTCCACAGCGCTTTGTTTTGCATCCACGAGGCAATGGAACATCGTCTTTAACACATTTGAATTGCATCCGGTATCTTTCCGCCGCACTATGCGCGCAGGGTCCTTGTAATTGACTTGACCCAAATCAACCAATGACTGGAGATATACTAAGTCTTGCATTGATGTATGAGTGTGCTATGTGGTGGAGACGCGTGGGCTTTCTAGCCTCCATTCAGCAAGGAGTGCCTACAATGAAGCCAGTTGCACGCAGCCTAGGAGCACAAGGTTGTCTAAACAGGTTGTGCGACTGGGTGGAGTGTTCAGTGAGATAAGTGGACTGGCAGATATGCCTTGCGAACGACACCCTATTATGCACAGTTTAGCAAAGACGTCGCCAAAAGTTTTGGACGACCTATCAAAGCTCGGACATTCGCTGGCACTGTGTCCGGATAGCAGGTGCATGGCTGCGAATGATTGGAGGCGGTGGTTCCAAAGCGTTGTGACAGGCTTGCGAGTAAGGCAACAAAAGGGTTGGCAAGTGGCCGTTTTGGGTTATAGAGCACCGGTTAGCTGAGAGGGCTAATGCCGAAATAAGACTGCCGCAATTTTGTTACAAGGCGAGTAAGCACTGCTTGGTTACAGAGTGTCGCTTACTGTCACCGTGGATGCAGGATACAGACTTGATAGTCCCTTACTATGGTAGTTCTACCTGCAAAACTCTAATTCCGCGGGGTGGATAACACTCAGTTTCCTAGCTAACGGCCTATGAACACGTAGTCCACAATCCCAGGTGGCAGTACAATGGTATCTAACGGGTCAATTAGATAAAGCTTGACATGTCCTGCGGATGGCCATAATGAAGAGAGAAAAATTTGATAACGAACGTATTGTTGAAACGGAGGGTTAAATGGTAATTTAGCAGAAATATTTACATGGTAATTGGTATACATCCATTTGGTTGCAACTAATCGCTCGCCATAACTTTACATCTTCAGCGCAAAGCAGGAAATTCCAGAACACCATCTTATACATGAAATCCCCGCTATATTTCCAATTAAGAACATCAGAAAACGAATGTTTTGGGATGACACTGTTAGGACGACCTACCAGTGCTCAGGCCGTTTCGATGTGTCCGGATATCAAGACAGTCACAGGTGTATGACTGCGAATGATCTGGACCTGTGATGCCCAAATGTTATTTGCGTACTTTTGAATAAAAGGTGACAGGATGGGCCTGTGCAACTTGCCACTGAACTGTGGGTTGACAGGTGGCCGCCTTGAGTACAAGTGAGATGTTTTGAGCGTCGATCCACTGAGAGTGCGAATACCGAAATACGACTGCGTCAATTCTGTTAAACTTGAGTAGGTACAGTTTTGTTACAGCATGCGTCACTTACTATTAAGCTATTACTAAGGTGATGCAAATAGAAACTGATAAGACGACGAAATTTCTCCCTGAAGAACATCCAAGTTGGTGCTTAGTGGGTAGTCGCATTTGCCACTGACTCGTGTAATCTGAGTGCTTCCAGTAAAATGATCACTCAGCAATTGGATGATGGAGGAATGTATTCCTTAAATGAGTAGATGTTTCGGCAAAATTTCGCGGTTTACACAACAGAATGCGTTGTTATACTCAAGAAAACATGTATGTGTTGCTTTGTTTCTGTGGTCAAGTGAGGACAGTATAGAATGTAAAAGTCGGGCCACTGCATCTACAGTAGATCTCGGAATAGGATAAATCATTTTAAGGAGTAATTCGAGCGGGTTTAGCACAATAACATTTTAAAACTGATTTTTTTTCTTGAAGCTTCTAAGCAACAGAAGAACAAGCGGCAGCTTACCATTTGTTGGAGCCTTTTCGCTTCCAGGTCACGTGGTTAGGGTACCTAGGGTTAAGGGTTTTGCGCGCCAGCTCGATGCTCTTGGGTGGCAACAGCAAACCTTTCCTTTTTCCTAGCCGACTCACCTTCACATTTCAGTTCTTTTTTATTGACTCAAATATCTTGGTATTCCACTTGCTTAGCTCTTACCACTTTCTCTTTTGCCTCCTGCGTTTACTTTTTTTCTTACTTCACGTAACCGACCCAGCAGGGACTGCTATTGCAGGATACGTGAGCATTAATTGATTGGACAAGGTGTGATGCGGTCTTTGTTTTAGGTCCATCAGTATTTCAAAGTCTGCCAACTCCTGGTTCAACGACCCGCCGAAGAAGGAACACTCACAGGATCATCCTATCGTTCCAGTCCCGCTTGAACTTGAACTTGATACCGGTGTGTTGCTGTTGTTCCCAGGAATTGACTGGATATACACTTGGTGGATACGGCGTAGATCTTCCTTGGTACGGACAGTGAGACCTCACTGAGATGTCGTATTTTTCTTCTAACCCTCTCCTTAAGTTGACATAGCCTCTTCAGAGGGGGGAAAGAACTTGTCCGCACGGACATTGAGAGTTTTTCAAGGCCAGCAGATGTCAAAACAGAAATTTGGATAGCTAGTCAAATTGTCACAATACTTGGTGACGTCAGGATCAAAGGAGAAAAAAATTGTTAGTCTGAAACTATTCCATTAGGTCGATCGAGATTTCCTGTAGAGCAGTGCTTCCACTTGAACCTACATACATCAGCTTAATAATAGCCCTCACAGAAACTCTCCTAATAAAATATGCTGGTGACGTCGTCCTGGGTATCAATCATCGAAACACCGAGTGCACTCTGAGGTTGCAAAATCATCTAAATGACGTCAATACTTAGCCCAACGCTCCCCATCTGTCTCTTAATGTGTCCGAGTATCCTAATACGCTGTTTTCGCGACACCTAGGAGACAGGTACGAGCAGTTCACTGCACAAGGCCTCAAGCAGCATAGTGACATTGATGGATTGCAGACTGCTACATTAGTGAAGTACGTAGGTATGGTATCTGAAGTTCTACCAGGTGACAGACTGACAAACCTTATGTACGCGGACGACATAGCCCTCTTTCGGTTTGACCCAGGGTCTAGGTAAACAAACTGATTCGATTGGCATGTAACACTGCACTCCTCCGCATGGTTTTGCACCTTCACAGTGCAAAGTGTTGTGACAGTATTGGTCCGATCAGCCACCTGTGCTGGCTGTTCTTATAAAGGGGGAAATCCAGAGGCAATCCGAATTGTATTAATCGAAGAAAAAGAATAAGGATGATTTACCAGTAAGGTCAAATGGTCTAATCGACAACAGTGCATTTGTATGACAGACTCCCCGCAGATAGGAAGAAACGGGGCATGAAATGGACTCGCATAGCTTCGAAATCTTTAGAGAGTTTGCTATTCACAACCCTAAGACTGACTGCTGAGGCGTCGAAAATTGCCAAAGCCAACAGATGCGAAGACAGTGGATAGAGTGAAGTTATCGAGTACGTAGCGGGCTGTCTTAACCTACCAGTCTGTGGGGCGTTGCGAACGCATCTGGGGCAGCATGCGAACATCAAACCATTCCTACTCCCATAGCAGGCAGAGACGTAATTGTGCTGATCGCATCCAATGAACCGCCTGGCATCTCTAACGCGCCGTAAGGTCACTACCATCCTGTTGGCATTTCGGTCACCGTAATTATTGTCCCCTCTCGTAATAAAAACGGTACCATTCACTCCTGGTTCACTTGGCCTGAAGAACCTTTCGCATCGAACATAAAACGTTGGCCTCTAAGTGCACCATGAACTAGTGTGTTTGGTTCAGTTTCCTCTTCCAAGAAATATTTACCTTCCTCTACTTTCTCAAGGTTGGGCTTTTCAAACAAAACCCCTTTGCGGGAGATGGGGGTGTTGAGAAACGTAGTTAAAGGTGCCCTCGATAAGCCATTTTATCACGGTTAGCTACCTTGTTCAACCTGCTATCGAACACACCAAACCATAACCCCATGCACGAGTTCGGTCAGTTTGTATCATTAATGCGTATCGACCGGGATGGCAATCGCACTTGCACAGAGAATGCACAAGTCCGCAGTTTGTAGGCCGCCCAGTTAGCTCATTTCATGTCCCCTACGATGCCGTACTGACCAGCAAATCAGGACCGATGCTATTTCAGTAGCCCACTCCATATTGGGTGCAGTGCTACATTGCACGTAGTATGACGGCCACTTACGGTGCACAGGACACTTGTGGGCGATTCCGATGACGTCCGCTTTGGTTGCTTGATTGGCTCGTGTTCTCTTGAACGCCGCATCACTAGCACTTAGCGGACTACTCATGATGCACCGGGTACACTATCACAACTTAGACGCTGAAGCGAACGCATTCGACCGCATACATCGCTGAAATGCTTCACAATACGCGACAAGTATCTATTTCATATCCTCAAATGGATCAATGGCTTACATCCGACGCGTTACCTTAGCGTATCTCACAGTGTCTGTCCTCACGCGGCAATATCTAACCTACGGCATTATGCAACTCCGAGATTTCTGCAATGACGCTTGACCGAACGATCAACTGAATGACTCTTCCTCTCCTGCGCACGATAGTCCTCTACGTGATATCAACTACGTACCATTCCCCTTTGTGAACTAGCGACAAAACAGTACGTAACAACGCATGATCTCGCAACAATGGCAGCAATAAAAAAATGAATGTATTATTTCCGACCGCGCGGGACACGCCTGAAAACGCATGATCACAATACTACAGAGCGTATAATCAGTAATTGTCGCGTGTTACTTTGGAACAAGTACATACTGGAGTTAGGTTTACGTATGTATGTAAGCGTATGGATTATTAGTTGTTGCATGCATGTGTTACTATTGCGCTGTATTTGTGATTGTCTTCGGTGAATTCGTCACCGATAGTATCTTCGAATTGGCTGACGTCCGTGAGTTGGGTATGAACTTTCGAAAACGCAGGAAGCAGTGACTTTATTTAGTGTCGATTCATATCCGCCACGTCAGTGTTTTTAAACAGAGATTTGTGACTTTTCATAGAGAGGACGCTTGCCAAGCGAAAACCCACCACGTCCTGGAACACTGCCGCCTAACCATTCGCTAGAACAGGCTTAACCCGGAGCACCCAGCTGGCACCAAGTGGAGGTTTTTTGATTAGCCAGTCTTGATTTTCAAGAGTAAAACATATAACTGGTTGTCTCGCAACGCCTAACGCAGAAACACACGAGAACGCTCTGCGAAAACGCTTAGCTTGAACACCATCGTTTATATCTGAATGTCGAGACAATGGCTTCGCGATGCCATTGTGTCAATAAAATGGCAGCGATTTACAAATCAGTACAATACATTGCACGGGCATAATTCCGCCTCACATGTGCTATCATGTGCTGCACTATTGAGACGTCACACAGGCTCGTGCCTCTGATGCTACAGCAGGGAGTGCGAAGGGAGGAACCGTGGGCAGTAACTGGTTGGCCAGGGTGTGATCCGGGTGTTCCATTTTAGCTTCATCAATAACTGAGCACTTCATCAATTCTTGGCCAATGATCCACTCAAAATGGAACACTCACGGGATTGTCCAATGGTTCCACTACCAACCGAACTTGAACTTGAAATTACCTTAGCTGCACCCGAAATGTTATCAGTGGCAATCCAAGCATGGCTTGACAGTAGTAAACTTGGTCTACTAGAAGTACGGTTAAGATCATTACTGAGGCAGTCTCAGTTGTATCTACCTCAGATCACCCAACCGTTCCAAAAAGCTGCAGCAGACCGGCACCTTTTGTGCCATTTGTGAATCGAGGTCCTAATGCGTCAACAAATAAAATGCTGCCACATCAACACTCAAGGATTGTATTCTAAGCTCTCGGAACTGCGTGATCGACATAAAACAACAACTTGTTATCTCATAGCCGTTATTGAAACTTGGCTTTCAAACGACATACTTGATCCTGATATTGAACTCAGTCGGATGTCAGTCATTTGCAAAGATGGTCCATCTCGAGGTGGCAGTGTTCCCTCTACTATCGAGATTACTTGAAATGTGAAGTCCTTACCAAAAATTCCTTGTTATTCCTTACGTACCATTTTGCCGATTGCACCTAGCAGGTCGAGATCTTGGTTCACAGAAGACGAGTGATGCATGCCTCTTAGCAATCAACTATAGGCCTCTGAACTTGTTAGCAGACAGCGATAACTCTGATAAATGCTCTCCGCTTTACTGTTTCATAAAAGTATTCTCGCTATCTTATAATGGAAGACTAAGTTTCCCTTAATGGCATCAACGTCCCCTAATGGGCTATCATTTACATTGAAACTCTTCGAATTCCTTGATATAACAGTTTTGTATAACCATTCACATCGACCAACTAGACACCGCGGTTCAAACAAGCCATCACTCCAGGACTTAATCCTGACTAATGAAGAGTTGATGACGGAGTCGGTAGCATAAGATCCTCTACCGGGCCGTAGCGACCATTCAGATCTAACTTTCGGTTATGTATATCAGTAATGTTGATAAAGAAAGGGGGACTCAACGTACCAGTACGAACTATTTTACGCTGCACCACTCAGCGGCAATCGTTGACTGGAACCTACAGACCCACGGTTCAGCGAATGACACATGGGATGAATTGAAAGATAAAATTAACTGGGTCATACAATCAGCATCGAAGGTTTTACCATTACGAGCATCGCGCCGGACAAATACGTTGATCCGAAGCAGAACACGTAAATGGATCTACCGAAGCGATGAAATCTGAAGGCAACATTCGCTAAACCCATGTGATACCACATGCCAGAATTTCAAAGCAATCATAACTTGTTGCACGTCATACATCAGAGTCGATAAGTACGAATGACAGCAGACCATGTTGCTGAAAGTTACGAGTAACACCAAACTACGATACAGATTGGTGAATGGCAAAATAAAGGTTCAACCCGGAATACCACAACTCAAGATGGCCAATATTCTAACAATTACTGCTGTGGATGCCGCGAACGCTCTACTCCTGCAGTTTGGATCGATAGCTACAAATACCATGGAACCTTCGTCCTAACAACTCCCAACCAGTGTCGTTGGCTTATCCAGTGTCACTATTCCAGCAGCTGTTGCAGGCAACTTACAGTCTCTCCGGGAGTACAGTGCCCTTGGAATTGACATGCGTTGCCCAAAATTACTGAAAACCCTTGCTCCCACCATAGCAGCATAAATTGCAACGTTTTGCCGGGGTCTTATTAACTCCCATACACTCCCAGTTGAGTGGAAAATTTTAATTATCGCTCCAATGTACGAAGGAGGTAAGCGATCGGATCCTACCAGTTACCGACCCATTACTCTCCTTCCTGTTTTATCACAAGTGATAGAATCGGTAGTCGCAGATAAATTGACGTGAGACTTTGAAAGTCTAAAAATAATTTTTAATGACCAACCTGGTTTCAGACGCAAATCATCTTGTCTCATCAATTTGCTGCTTACTCTGGACTCATGGACCAGGGCGGCTGATGAAGGAGTCCCCACATATGTGATTTATTTGGATTTTTCAAAGCATTCAACAGAGCCAAGCATTTCTTGCTTCTCCCAAAGCTTGCTGCCTAAGGTATCAACGATTCCCTGCTCAGCTGGTTAGAAGACTACTTACACGACAGAGCAATCAAGGCAAGAATAGCCGACACCCATTCTGCAAGCCAG
This sequence comes from Dicrocoelium dendriticum, assembly GCA_944474145.2. NCBI lineage: Eukaryota > Metazoa > Platyhelminthes > Trematoda > Plagiorchiida > Dicrocoeliidae > Dicrocoelium > Dicrocoelium dendriticum. Next base: position 68,664,563 of record OX104071.1, on the reverse strand, counting down.
TGCGTCTCCAGTGGTGTACCACAAGGATCCGTCATCAGTCCGCAACTGTTTGTAGTCTACATTAATGACCTTCCAGCAGACATTCTATCACCGATGTAAATATTTGCAGATAATGTTAAAATATGGAAAGCAATTCGCTCAGCATCCGGCCTTCTCTACTTCCAGGTAGATCTGACCCGGATTAACGAATGGGCAGAAAAGAACCAGATCCCAATGAACCCTGCAAAGTGCCACTTGCAGATGGTGCTCAGCAGTTTTGTCAACACATGTCTTTTGGGGCAACACGTCTTGTACCACGTCACTAGTGAAAGCGACTTAGGTATACTCGTGCAAGAGAGTCTTGGCAGTTCGCTCCAACGTTCGAAAGCAACAAGTGTGGCAAACTTGAAATTGAGACTTTTGAGGCGAGCGTTCGGCACCTTTGAGCGACGACTAATACCATTGCTGATTAACTCCTGTATTCGCCATCCCGTTGGATGTGCAATTCAGGCCTGTAGTCCATGGTTAAAACGAGATATTCGCCCATGGGAACAATCCTAAACAAGTGCCACGAAGGCAACGCGTGGACTACCCGGTCTAAGTTACGAAATGCGTCTTCGTGCACCCGGTGTATTCTCCTCCGAATACCAACGGCTTCGCGGAGTTCTTACTCTCACATACCGGATCCAAACTGAAAACGAGCATCCATGTATATCACTGTTGACTCTAGCCCCTTACAAACAAAGTCGAGGCAACCATCATCATCATCGTCATACACGTTAGCTAGAGGTGGGGAACACCTCAGCTACTGTGCCGCAATACAGAGAAAAAGGAGAAAAAATGCAACTGGTGCAAGCTGGCTGAGCTACCGGTAACGGATGGGCATCGTTCCGGTAAGCTACCAGCTGGCTACTGTGCATTAAAAAATTACTATGCAAAATTATATAAGGCTAAATAGTGACATCGTGGATGGAGGGGGAGACTACGAGGGATTGGGTGGGATAAAGAAACTCACAGCACGAACACCACTGAGGTCCGTTCCCAACCATGTCAGCAAGGGTATCCAGCCAAACGTGTTCATCGTCTTTCGGACCCCAACCAGGGAGCCGAGACGCTCCAACTGAGGCCAGCTCAGAAGTGAGGGTCTTCATTCCTCTCGACCAAGTCATCGCTTGGCCACCCCTCCTCTTCTTCCATCCACACCCCCGGCGCGCAAACAACGCACGTCGCGGGAGTTGGTGGGCTGGCATGCGTAACACGTGGCCGAGCCATCGGAGCCTGGTGCATGAAATAATGGTGCTGAGCGGTTCACTTCCTTTTCCTCTACCGTGAACAAGGCGCAGAACATGCTCGTTGCTCACGCGGTGTTCCCACCAGATGTGAGCTAAATTACGAAGGCACCGGTGGTCGAAGGTAACTAGCCTCTTCAGGTTCGCTGCTTTAAGCGGCCAGGTTTTGCAACCGTACAGTAGAGTCGAACGTACCGCTGCATTGTACACTCTACCCTTCAGAGCAAGAGTGATGTCGCGCCAGCGCCATAAGTGGAGAAGGTTAGCAAAAGCGCCCCGAGCTTTTGCTATCCGGTTCGTGATCTTATCCTCAATCCCACGGGCGCTGATACAACTTCCCAGGTAGTTGAACTTTTGAACGACTTCTAGCTGATCCCCACCAACGGTCAGCGTAGGAGCCGGTCCAGACCAATCTTGGAGGAACGCTTTGCATTTCCAGAGTGCAAAGCAAAGCCCGAAGTGACGGACAGCTAGTGCTAATTTGTCCAGTGCCGCTTGACACGTTTGTGAGCTGTCACAGATTAGAGCAATAGCATCAGCATACTCTAAGTCAAGAAGCCGTTCTCCTGGGAGCAGATCTACACTTTCTAAGTCGTGTCCTGTGAACGCGATTTCCATGACTTCGTCAAAATCGAGGTTGAAGAGAAAAGGTGACAGCGAGCATCCTTGTCTCACACCGCTGGAGATATTAAAGGGCGACGACAACTTGCCGTAAGCCCTCACTCTGCCCGAGCTACGCGCATATAATGCTGGGATAATATTCACATATTTCTCAGGTACACCTTTCCTGAGTAGACAGTCCCAAAGTGCATGTCTATCCACCGAATCGAATGCACCTTTGATATCGAGGAACACGACAATGCTGGGCCGCCAATATATGTGACGGTGCTCCAACAACTGACGCAAGGTGAAGATGTGGCCAATGCAGCCACAACCTCGACGAAATCCAGCTTGCTCTTCGCGAATCTGGCTTTCACGAGTGCCAGTCAGTCTGTGAAGGATGACAGAGGCAAGCAATTTGGAGGCGATGCTGATCAGACTGATTCCTCTATGGCTGCCGCATTCCGATCGTGAGCCTCCCTTGAAAATTGGGACTATGACGAAGCGGCTCGAATCGGTCGGGACAGTTTCCTGCTCCCACAGTTTGACTAGTAACTCGTGTGAATCATCCACAAGAGTAGATCCCCCGAATTTGAAGAGGGCTGGAGGAAGATCATCAGGTCCCGTGGCTTTCTTCAACTTCAACAGTTTGATCGCACGTTCGACTTCTGAGCGAAAGGGTGGATTCAAAGGGACAGCCCAGGGAGCGGGGCGAGCATTGGTCGGCGAGAAATCTAACCATTCCGACCGATTAAATTACCTTTTAAAGTGCTCAGCCCAACGGTCTAAACGTTTTGATAAGTTGTGGATAGGCTGTCCACTCTCGTCACGTATAGTTTCACTAACACCAGGTCTCCTGCTGCCCGTTTCCCGTATCAGACGGAATAACTCACGATATTTAACAAGCGCAGCGGCCGTTTCCATCTCTGATGCACGAAGAGACCACCAGGATTCGCGGTCTCTCTTCATGCTAGCACGGAGTTTGCCCGGAGCTCTTTGCGAGTTTCCTTGTGCTCGCCTCCATCCGGAATATGCCGGCGAGCATCTATAAGTTCCAGAGACTGTGAAGATACCCACTGTCCATGTTGGTGATTAAACATATCACATGAGGATTTTCCTGCTGCTAGTAAGATCTGGTGAATATGAGACCAGTGACCTTCAATTGCATCCAGTGATCGTTTATCCAACACGCATGACAGCCTACTTCGATACGCATTCAGAACAGCTGGCTTCGCCAGTTGGCTGGTGTCAATGCGCTCGCAACATCGTCTTGGGCGTCCGCCAAAGCGCATCCGCATGTCAGCACATACAAGTGCATGATCGGTGCCCACACCGGTGCTGCAAATCGAGAGACAGTTCTGAACGCAGCCTCTCCATCGGTAACTTATCGCAATGTGATTGATTTGCGTTCATAGCTGGTTCGAGGGTGATGGGCGCCGTCACCCTCCGGCGGGTGCTGTGTCGGAAATTAGGGCTTGCGAGAAATAAGCGAGCATCTTCACACAAATGAAGCAACCGCTCACCGTTATCATTACGGGAGCCTACACCGTGTTCGCCCCCCCCCCCAGATGCAGCTCATCTGTGGATAATTTTCCAAATTGAGCGTTCAGATCCCCAGCCAGCCCTACAGTGTCCGAACTTCTTCTGTTGCTAAGGAGCTCGTTCAGTTGACGAGTCACCGCTACAGTCTGTCGGTGCTTAGGCAGCGATAACGATTAGACACCTGTTAGTCCCACGCGAACTCGAAGTTTTGAACGAGCTAGCCAATCGGACCGCAGACATCCGGCTACTGATTGGAATCCAAGCAACCAGAGTAGCTTCAGCCCGGGGACTCAGGGCAATACCAACACCGGCTTGGCCGGTGCTCGAAGCTGCATCGTCACCGGTTAGGCGCAATGAGAAAGTGCTGCTAGTGTCACTTGAAGGGGATCGCAGAGTGAGTACAGAGCTCGCGTTTTGCAGGCGAGTCTCCGATAAGCAGCAGTAATCGATCGAGAGGGTCTCTAGTATTCGGGCACGTGCTGTCTGTTGACCGACCTGAAGCAATGTGCGAACATTGAGGCATGTCAATCTGAAGTAGGATCGACGGCTCCAAATCGGAGCCGATGTACTGGAATGGGCCGCTTGCTTGGACATGGGCCTGTTGGCAGGGCACGAATGCCGTTCCGCGTTCACACGTGAGTTGAAACTAAAAGACAAGCGACTATTGAAGCGAGGTGGGGGAGGGCCGAGAATTGGGGGGTTGAAGACAGAGGGGATAAAAGTGAAGCTGGAACGGGACGATAATGGTGAAGAAGCGCAAGATGGGGAATAAGAAGAAGGGAAGGCTTGAGCAGTAGCATCCAAACCCCTATCCACCCTGCTCGATGCAGCAGATAGGGCACGGTTTATTATCCTCTGCGGTGGCCAGAGCATCAAGAAATTGTTTGAAGGAAAATTCATAGTATTGCGTGGGCAGGATACTGTCAGGTTGCCCAGGCCTTGACAGGAGAACGATTAGGTTTCTCAACCAAAGCCTTTGGTTCAAAAACCTGTCCGCAGGGCAGCGGGTTAGGCACTGGGCTACAAGGAGTCCGTTTTAAGGAATAAGAAACCACCCTCATTCCAACCCCCAACCTGGAGTACCTGGAGGCTGGAATTGTCTGGCCTCTAACCATTGACCCATCTGGTATGAGTGACTCTGAAGGTGCAAAAATGCACCACCCAATATAGTTCAATGGATCACTAAGGCACACAAACCGTCGCACCCCGGTAAGGTCCAGCCCTATTGCGATGGAGTCGAGGCAACCACTTGAAAATAATGAAGCTACACTCACGTGTGAATTGTAGAAAGTATTTTAACCCACTTAGAATCTGTTCTCACTGAAATGCATTACCAAGATCTGTGGTGAAAGCATCAGACATGACGAAGTTCGAAATATTCTTAGAATGTCATCTTAGTGATAAAGGTTATACAACAGTTTGATAAAGTGCAATGCTTTAACTACTGATACTTCTCGTTCCACGTTGGAACATTTTGATTTTGATTTTATTTTGCGTATCCATCCTCACGGTCTTGTAAAGTTATGCTTTTTATCCCGTCATACGCTATAGAACAAGTAAACTCTTGAAACGCAAATGTGACTATGCTTCGTTAAGTCGTTTTGTAACTATCTCTAGATTGGGAGCAGATACGACGTAATTTGGGAGAGCGTTCCATGGCTGTCACTCACGGAAGAAAAAGAAATTCCTACGGCATTCAAACCGGCTATACTGTATTGTCAGTTTCAGAGGATGACCTCTTTGGGTAGTGTTGTGGTTCAATTCTAGCAGTTGGCGGCAAATGTGGTTTGGGTTCTACAGAATCTGATAAAGCATTATGAGATCCCCTCACAAAAGCTGATATCCACTGCTGCATATGCTTAACGATTTTTGTCTAAGCTGATAGGGCAGGTGAAAGACGTTCTTGCTTGCCCTTCGTTGAGAATTCTCGAGAGCAACGAGATTCTGATTCTGCCCCAGCTGCAACGCCTGGATAGTATATTCCACCTGCGGTCGCATGTAATCAATATGCATTTGGGGAAACCGATGGCTCTGTGAAGCAGTCCGAAGTGCTGAGTGCCGGTTACCGTCGCCTACTGTGCTTGCTTTGGACACCCGAGATCTTCCTGTATCAGTACATCCAGGTCAACCTCCTGAGAGGACTTCTGCAATGTGTGCCCTCCAAGATTATAAGCTCTCACCGGCTGGTGACGCAGATGGATCACCTTGCACTTAGCTATGTTCAACTGAAGCAGGTTCTTCGTTGACCATCCATAAACACAGTCAAGTCCATGTTGGTGTAGCTCGTGATGTTCATTGTTACTAATCGCACGCCATACCTTACGTCATCAGCGAAAAGCATGAAATTTGAAGCGATAACTCCTACCAAGTCGTTGATAAACACCAGGAATAAGCGCCTTCCAAGTACCGAGCTTTCAATCGGGTTATGGAGTGATCCGCTAACATGCAATTGAAGATTCAGTTGGTGAAGTAGGTTGCCAGTCCAACCAAGAAGAAGATCTCCGATTCCATAGCTCTGTAGCTTATGACGTAGAATGCGGTGATCCAGACGATCGAAAACTTTGGAGAAGTCCAGATAGATGACGGTAACTCTGACCCCATCATCATCCACTCTCGTATTACTATCTAGTGCAACCAACAGTTTGATGGTGCGTGACCGGTGTTGACGGAAGCTATGCTGCTCCGGTGCCAGGATATTGTATTTTTCCAGGTAGTCCATTACCACCTGCGCGACGACAACTTCCATTAGCTCCGCGAGAATAGGGAGGAATCACTGGGTGATAGTTTGCGGAACCTGAACGACCAACACCTTTAAAAATTGGAATAAGAATACCACACATCCACATAATGTGGGCTTAGTAGTCATTGAAGTTCCTTTGGCAGAACTGGAACTGGTTCATTTAGCTTGAATGTCGCAGCCACAGTGCATTTTGGCGGATGTTGTCTGCTATTGGAGAGCCACAACCATGCAGGAATCCCAAGGGAACAATGGTTTTGTACTGGTAACAAGCCTGTAGCTTAACTGGTCCTGCAGGATGAACATAGTGAAAATTAAGAGTACAAGCAGACAAGCCTGAGGTGCAGAACGAATGAGGAAGTTCACACCTACGTCCAATGCAGCTCCAGGATGACGAATAATTCTTTCTGAACACAGAAGGCTGGCTCCGTCCGACTTATTACGACAGCCTCAGCAAACCGAAGGAAACGGAGATTAGCGTGACGCAACACGAGTTTAAACACTGAGCCCAGCTTCATCCGGTGAGACGATTCCGATAGGTGTTTGCCTATCGAGGAAGCCGGAGGTCTGCGCGAACATGGAATTTGGTGAGGGTAGGCAATCTGGGCAACTTCACGTTGAACTCATCTTGGTACATGTTGCTTTATTTGGGAACTCAGCGTTCTATTAGTTCTGCCTATGTAACTGTTTCCGAAGACATACAAATTGGTATACACAGTGTGAGTTGGCCCCAATAGGCTGAGCTTCCTCCGTTGGAGGTATGGGCAAATTTCGTTCCGCACCTCAAGCGTGTCTGGTTGCACTCAATGTTAGTTATATCTGTACATACCGGTTACTGTTAATGGTACCGAGGAGACAATACGAAAAGTATGCAACAACAGGTCTTCGTCCTTTTTCCGCGCTTTGCAAATTGTTGAAGGGAACTAACTGCTTTAAAATACAAAGTATAAGAAAACGTACACAAAGTTAGGTCCGCACTGTTAAACTCGCCTCGGTATTCGCAGGTATAAATCCACTGTAAATCAAACTATGCTCAGTATGACACATTTGTAGTCGTTTACACTGATTTCGTGAGGGTTGGAGACCACAGTGTTTTTCTGCGTCGTGTTGTAACTAAGCGAATATAAATCTGATCAGGTAATGCAGGTGTTATAATGCATAGTTGAACAGTTTTTTTAAAACGGGTAGCGTACGCGCAAAAATGATGAAAGTCGAAAAAACTTTCCAGGGGTGACAAATTCGCAGAGAAAGATAGTTCCGGCGACATTCCAGACGCCTGTATTACGTAGCCAGCTTCAGCTGGTGACCCCTCAATTTCGCGCTGAGGCTTACTTACAGGAGGTGGTAGCAAGCTTAATCGGGGTTTCCATGATGTAGAACGTCAGCAAGAGGTCGCTCCGTAGACGGCGAGGATTTTCGCTGTAAACTCTTACGTTCATAGTTGCAGATACTATGGCATGTGGAGCATTCCATTCACATTTTTGGTTGCCCTTGGCAGTGCACTACCCAGTGCAACAGATCGCATTTCAACCAGAGTTGCCTGGGCTGAATCCCGTACTCCACGTGAAGCCTCCGATACGCATTGAGTATTCGGGGGAAGATGGAGGGGTCGAACCGCTCGAACGCCCTCCGTAAGAGACTAACGTGTTGGTTGTTGTGTCTACACGTACTCTAGTCCCCTGCACGCAGGGTCATGAACAAGCACGACCAAAGCCCCGAACGAGGAAGCAGAAGTCTACTGGTACGCAACTCAAACTTCTATTCACGCCAACGGTACATACACTCAGTACATCCAAAACAACCCTGGTATTGATCGCGAACGGACAGGCATCCAATCACAAGCTACGAAGTGCGGTCGTGGTAAGGCCCGCGCGTACGCGCTGCCACATTGGTCAGCGGTTTTGGACGCCCTTGAAGGCTGCGCCAAACAGCCGAGGTCGTCTTGCATCAGCACCTGCAGATCGCGCTCCAGTGACGCGGTATTCCGCATGTGACTTTCTAGCTTATATGCGCACGTAGGCTTGTGGTGTAAAGGTATAGACTTGCACTTGTCCGCCTTAAACGGAAGTAGATTTGCCTTTGACCATTAAAAGGCACTGTCTCACTCTCTCTGCAGCAAATCGTAATCGTCTTGAAAGCTGATGACCCACCATATGTTGATATCATCGGCAAGAATCAGCAACTTCGACTCGATGACACACGCGCGGTGGTTGATGAAGACCAGGAATAGGCGTGGTCCTAAAACGGATCACTGTGGGACATAGCAGTCCACGTCGATAGGATCAGCAAATGAACCCCTAACCCGAATCTGAAGCCGCCGCTGAAGGAAGGAATTTCCGATACATCCAAGGACCGGATCACCAATTTCGTACGCATGCAGCTTTTGGAGAAGGACTTAGTGATCAAAGCGGTCGAAGGCTTTAGAAAAATCGAGGTAGATGACACCAGCACCAGTCCCATTGTCGGCTAATCCACTCCAACCGCAAAGCAAAACCAACAGAATGGTGGTACATGACCGATGCTGACGAAATTCGTGTTGTCCTGGTGCTATGATGTTAGACCCTTCAAAGTAGCACATTAACGCCTCAGCTATGATCGTCTACATCACGTTTGAGAGCACCGGGAGGAGAATCACCGGGCGATATTTGACTGGCTCTGAACGGCTACCACCCTGGCAAATTGGTGTGATAATGTCTTGCTTCCCGATGTTCAGGACTTGCTGTCCATCCAAACGCCTTTGGGAATATCGAGCTAATGGCTCAGCTATCCTCGTAGCTGCCCCCTGAATTGCTTTTGGGGGAATGTTGTCAACACCGAAGAAACTATGGGAACGCAACGAGAGCAGCTTCATCAAAACGGTCGCTGAACTAAACGTGACGTATCTGGTGTCTGGGCGAATAGGAAAGTAGGTGACAAGCTCGTGGCGCACCAAAACATTGCAGCGTAGTACAGCTTCAGAAAGTTGGCTGCATCCTCGGCAGTTTGACCATATCCATTTGCTGAGATAAGTGCGGAAAAACCAGGCTTCACATTCCGAAATTAGAGGGAATACTTGTAGCTCGAGTTGTGGATGAGAGGACTGTTCTGTTCCCCGAGCTATGCGTTTCGGTTGCAGACGTTTCGTTGCCAAACTAGGCAACATCTTTAGTGCGTCTATTCAGTCAGCCACCACGATGAGAATTCCTTAATGTCAGTACACATGGATGCCGAGAACCATCAGTTCGATCTGGAGAATGTTGAAATAGTTGGAAGAGCAAGAAACCGCAGAGCGCGTGAATTCCTCGAGGCCTGGCATTCTGGCCGGAACTCAATCAACAAACACCTGGAGCTGGAGGGTGTCTATGAAGCATTGCAGGTTAAGCCAGCATTAGGCACCAGATCGACAAGGAGAATAAATAAATAAATAAATAAACGTTTTATTCCTCAGCAGTGCGAGGCAATGACCAATTGGGTGGTCTTATCAATATGTACAACGTGATCGCATAATATAGTTAATTGTTCGTCTTTTGATCAAAGGTTCCCATAAGGGTTTTGAAATGATTAGCAGTCAATAGGCCAGTCACAATTTGATGGAAAGTCTTGGCGAGTGACGACGATGGTACAGAGACATCAGCTTGGAAGGCGTAGTGCATCAACGAACCAGTGCCTCAAAGGAGAAAACAGAATTGGTTAAACGGATTAATAGGAGTAAGATCGTTCTCAAATATATACTCAAGAATGCAATTATATGTAAGTAATCTTATATTATTGAAACGAATAGAGGATATGGTGACTTTCATACGTATTCAGGACCTTTCTTATACAAATCATCTAGAGTCACCGTTTGGCTTAGTGTTGACCAGATGTTTGCAACAGTCAGGTGAATATTAATCATGCGTCTGAATTGCGGATAGGTAATGCAGTTTCTAACACTCGATGGAAGTTTGTTCCATATTAACGCGTATTTTACAGAGAAAAATTTTGAGCGGAGCATTGTGCGAGACTTTGGTATTTCCACTGTGCGCTCGCTATTTCTTAGTTCATAGCGCATATGAGTCTGAAACTCGAGTTGTGGCTGAGCAGTGAAGGTCAATCCGAAAAGTAAGCGGTATAAAAGGCACAGATTAAGTTTGAGTCTGCGTAGCCATAGCGGCTCCAGATTTAGCGCCTTGCAACGCTCACGGTATGTCATAGTATTGGGCATGTTCAGAAACCTTTTTGTGAATGATCGTTGAATGTTTTCTAGTGCTATAATATCCACTTTTCTCAGATTACTATGCACTATCGTACAGTACTCAAGTTTCGGCCTAACACATATTTTAAAGGCTTGAAGCCTGGAATCCCTCAAAATAAGAGTTCGACTTATATAGGCGATCACTTTTCTGGCAGAAGCCTGCAAGAATATAACATGCTCTAAAAAGTTAAATGAGGCAGAATATCTTAGACCAAAGTCTCGGACTGCGCCACACACAGGAATAGGGGTATCGTTTAATGTAAGGATGTTTAGAGAAGGGCCACAGCAGTAGTACAATAGAATACTCTTGTCCGTGGCAAAGTGCAGCTTCCAGGAGTTACTCCAGAGCTCCAATGCGGACAAGTCAGACTGATTATAGGCTAAGTTAGGACTACGTTGCCCAGGGGTGGAACAATACACAATTTTAACATCATCTGCGAAAAGGTACGGCTTTCCATACGAGATTTCGTCGAGGAGATCGTTGAAATAGATTAAGAATAAAAGCGGGCCTAGCACGCTACCTTGAATCACTCCACTAGAGATTGTAGTGGCTTCAGATGTATAGTTACCGATTTTGACTACTTGCTTTCTACCCTCGAGGTAGGAATACAACCATTCTAGAAGCGCATTAGTGATACCATAGGACATAAGCTTCAGCAGCAATAAATTGTGTGGGACAAGGTCAAAAGCCTTTTGGATATCAAGAAATATTACGATAATAGCACTTCCGGCGTCTCTTGCTCTAGTCCCATAATCAAGGCAATCTAACTGGCAGGTGGTGCACGACCTACCTATCAAAAAACCGTGTTGATGTTTACTGAGTAAGCTCGTAGAACTCAAATATTCTATTATGCGTTCTTTAACTATCCTCTCCATGATTCTGGAAATAATAGATGTGTGGTGGATTGGGCGGTAATTTTTTACATCTTGCATATATCCGCTTTTGTGCCTTGATATTATAGTTGATTGTTTCCAGTGTATAGGATACTCCCCATTGAGCATGGAAAGTGTAAATACATTAAGCAAAAATAGGGGGATGTCTGGACCTCCGTGCTTTACCAGTATTGGAGGGATGTTGTCAGGGCCTGGTGAGCATGATGGCCGAACTAATCTGAGTTGGCGACATATGTCACTAAGTGTAAATTCAACAGTTTGGAGTGTATTACTCCCTCTGTGTATCAGCTTGAGCTGAGGATCATCTTTCGCATTAGCGCCATAAGTAGACATAAAGTAGTCATTGAAGGTCGAACATATGATTGCACCGTCGGTTATGGCAGTTCCATCAGAGTTTACAATGGTGTTTATACAACTTGATTTTCTATTCTGCCTACGGTCCAAAAGTTTTGAGATGCAGCCTACCACGTTGGCACCCTTCAGTGCCATTACTTCCTCAGAGCATAGCATTTTGTGGTGGTCTTGGTATAACGCTGTAAGCAATCTGGTGTGGAGCATCAGCAGAGTAAAATCATTAGTTTTCCTAAATTTTTTCTTTATTTTATAAAGTTTAGTGGCTACCTTTTTTGAGATACCTGCAGGAGCAGCAGTCCTTTTCAACTCCTTGGTAAATTCTGGAGCCACGGCTTCAACACAAAGCTGAATGCGGTGGTAGAATTCATTGCAAGCAATTTGTACATTCTGTGCTAAGAAGAATGGATCCCAATATGAAGACCTTATAAGATCCGAGAAAATTGACCAATTCACAGAAGAGAATGGGCGATAATTTATCACTGATTCTGTCGGTTTAGAAAGAATTTGGAAAGAACAACCAACAATGTTATGATCACTGCCCGACAACTTATCACTGATGTATGTGGACACATGCGAACATCCCATCGTAAATATTAGATCAAGTGTGTTTCCAAGTCGTGTAGGTTCTGTGACGTGCTGTACCCATCCCAGTCGATCAAGAGTAGACATAAAAGGATTGTGTTTTTGTGGTTTATTGTTAAGGGACCACGGGATTTCGGGCATATTAAAATCCCCAGCGATTATTTTGTTAGTGTATGAGAGGTCAGCAATAAGAGAGAAAGTGTCCAACAAGTCATCGGTCACGGTGAGCGTAGAAGAGGTGCCCACTCGACCAACTCACGTGAACAGATAGAAGGCTGACATTCGAAGCAGGTAACAATCAATAATCACTCGGATCTGACATTGGTTTGCGAGACGGTGAATCAGGGCTGAATAGTTGCACTGGAGATGTTGCCTAGTTTGGCAACGAAACGTCTGCAACCGAAATGCCCAGCTCGGAGAACAGGATCATCCTCTCAATCACATTCCGAAGACTGTTCACATGTCTGTACAGAATTATGTTGTTGGCACAAAACCTTTCTGCTTGGCCCTGCTACTGCCCTATATATATATATATATATATATATATATATATATATATATATATATATATATATATTATACACAATCTGTGGTACAGATATTGTGCCATCGGAATCATGGCTGAATAGGAAAACAATATGAATAATAAGAAAAGAGCAACAAGAAATGCATTTTTTGTCAAGTTTACCACTCACAGTTTTTGAAATTTTTTTTCAGTTTGTTCGTTTTTAGGGGGAGGAGGAAGGGACACCGCAACACACTGATGCACACGTCCGCCATTGACATCGATCTTGAGCTACTGCCCTAATTTGTCCTCACGTAGAAGTGTGGTACAGTGCTTTCTATGCACTACATAATAGCCCTGTGCACATGCCAAGCTGCATCTCTTAACACAATACTTTTTCGGGTTCTGGTCTGATTGATGCTCAGATTGATGGTGCTCTTGTAGAACGAATTGGTTTGTTTACCGAGGTGGATCTAAGCAGATTTTTGCACTTGCCAGCACACACCTTCCGAGCATTATCAGTGAAGCAATTGCCCGAAAACTCCCAACCGGCATCCTCAACGACTTCTGTGAGTCTTAGTGTGTGAATGTTGGAAACAAATCACTGTGTTTTTGCATAACACACAGTATTAAAGTATTGTTACGTGATCAGTTCATAGCACAAATTCTGGGTTGAAAATTGCAAGCGTAAACCATGGACTCGGTAATGTGCTTGGCTTCATGGGACAAGTAAAGGCTGCAGGTTCAAAAATTGGGGCGTATTTTTGTCACAGGACATTAGCTGCTTCTTCTGCAGTTGCTACTCTACCGATAGTTGCAAAAGATGGAGGGATGAGATGATGTAATTTACGAACACTTTTGAATTGCCTATACCGCTTTTTGGTTGCTAGAAACTCTTAGTCTAGGCACTGTTTTTATGTTCTTTTATCCTCACTGACAAATACAGTGCCATGGTTAAGATAGGCCAGGAAAGTTCCCCAATTCGCTGAGTAGTTGTTAACCTTGCAGGCATGCCACGCTGCATCCCACATCGCCATACATGTTCCAGTCCTGTTCCTTAAAATTGAGGACATTTTTGCGGGACGAAGGGGATTGGTTTCTGATACTTTGTTGACCGTGTCACTGAGTCTTGCAACGAACTCTGTCAAGATGTTTTCAAGGGAATTGTTGTTGGAGAATCCCCAAGCAGGTGCCTCGAATAGTCTCCTGTGATTGTGTGAGTTAGTTCCGAGTGTTCAGATGGATACACCGTATAACACAAATGGACTATCCATCAATAACTTTTCGACGATGAGCTCTTCATTCGTGAGCGCCAAATCCAATTTGGACGGTGTGATTGAAGCTGGGAATGCTGATGATTGAAAATGCTGTGAGGCCGATCGAACGTTACAAGCCAGACCGATAGGGAGTCGGCATGTTGCCGGAAGCAGATTGGTCAGCCAATCAGGAAATAGTTGGCCCGTGATCGCGGCCTGACTGGAACCATCCACTGAACGTGCAAATGACCAATCAGGCGCCAGCAGGCAAAGGAGCGCATACTCATGCACCTTGGAGCCAATGCTTGTGGCATTGGACCGAGGGAAGAAGCGCGCGGACCCAATGCCCCCAATCGTACATTCACTACGAAAGTCAAAGTGATTTTAGGCAGAGTGAACGTGGCGAGCAAGCATAAACTAATGGAAAGGGAAGCAGCGACACTATGTAATTAACCGGAATGAGCCATTGAGACTGACTGTTGTTAATAGAGTATATGTTCTATAAATATGCGAGCGTAATCTTAATAAAGGACTTCGTGATCGCGGCCCAGTCTTCTTGCTTCCCGGTGAACAACACCACAGGCGGTTTTTTGTTTTTCTAAATCTAATGGGCGTAGTATTATTATTGTACAAGGAATGTTAGCGATATGGTCATGCAAGTCTTCTTTTAACTGTTCATTGTGTGATACCGATACTTCCAAATCTTGTACATTGCAATCCTTGGAGATGAGAATGTGATTGTGCCTAGTGTGTTTTACCGTGTTTAAGTCACCTATCAAGCGGGAATCCATTTCCGGAGTGTGGGCGCTAAACGACAGCCACGAGACAAGCGCCGTGGTGTCTTAATCCGAGACTACACTGGAGTGGGTCGATAACAGGTGTTTTCACATCATCAACTGTTGCACACTGCAGGGAGCTGCGATAGCAGGGAAGCATCCCCACCTCTTTTGCTGCGAGTGGTGGTTCCGGATGAGTGAAATTCTTGCTATCTCAACCTCAAAATCAGCCACTACTTGGTGCAACCAATTTTCGGTTATAGAAATGTAATCCCAAGCATTCACAACATGCCGTAGATGAAGTTCAATAAGTTTACAGAGGAACTCTTGGGCGTTAGTGCACATATATGAAAGTTTCCCAGAGTTAAGCAATATTCTGGAGCTTGTGCAAAGCTTAAGTGAACTTTCGCAGACCAGCGAGGGATCAGCGAATTATTGTGTTTTCTATGTGTATATAGCGAAGTGTTCAACGTCTTATTCATCGTCTGCGTGGTTGGTCCTGTATCTAAGCATCTAAACAGTTTAAGCGGTCTGGTCGCTGCCTTCCTCAGTAAGTTGTATGGGCTCATTAGACACACTGCTGTAGCATTGTTTTTTAATAGTTTCCATCGGGTTTGGTTCGTTGAGTGACATATGAACTCCAAGTGGCATTCCGGCTTGGGTTGCACAGTCCGGTATGCCTATCGCAACTGTGATGATTTTGGTAGTCGCCATGTTCTCAAATTTGGCTTTAGCTAGTCCTACTTCTGAGATAGTAAGAGCACGCTTTTTAGTACTTGGATAGATTTGCCTTCCACACAGATACATAGATAATCTGGTTTTTTAATAACATGGACTGGCTGAATTTAACTTGGACGACTTCGCATGGAAAGGCGCGCAACAATTACGACACAGAATGCCCCCTTAACAAGTTTGGCACATGATTCATGTAGTTCTTTGGACTGTGGCATGCTGGGCTTCGCACTTGCTGAGCAAATGTCATGACTCATTAAAGGGGCTCACCTTCGATGGTAAGCAGTAGTTCTGGTTCTCACTTTGACGCTAAGATCACAGCGTCCACTACGCTGTTGTGTGCTTACAGACTGTCCGGTCTGTTGTGCCAGTCAAATGTGTCAGCGTGAATGTGTGGCAGATACACGTGGGCGTGACTGAGCATTTTCGTGGTTAAGCCTTTGAATCTCCCCAGCTGAATTTGCCGTGAGACCTGTAGCTGCTCCAAGCAACGTTGGATTCGAATGAGTGTGTGTTCTTGTGAAAGCCTTTGAAATGCTCTATCGAGTGAGACCAAACAATGTCTCCGATGGTTGGAGGTAGGCAACTTTTGGCGCTTTGGAATTTAGAATTCAGGGTAAATGTAGGATGCACTGTAGTATAGTCGAGAAAACGGTATCACAAGGTACAAGATGTAGATGCACAGCGACTAATTATAAATCCAAAAGTGTGCGACAAAATGTCACCGAGCAACGGTGAACAGACCACGTGTGCACAAGTGCGGGATTAGCACGTATTCGTCGGGTACACCTTTCCGGATCAGACAGTCCCAAAGCACACATAGATACACCGAATCGCAGACGCAATTTAGGTAAAGAATCACGACAACGGTGGGTCGCCAATAAAGATGGCGGTGCTCCAACAACTGACATAAAGTAAAGCCTTGATCCATGCAGCCGCCACCTCGACGAAACCCAGCTTGCTCCGCACTAATCTGGATTTCACAAGTACCAGTCAGTCTGTGGAGGACGACAGACGCAAGCAGTTTAGAGGCAATTGTGGTTAGACTGATCCCTCCATGATTAACAACTTCAGAACGGGCTTCTCACTGGAAATCGGCCGCATGACAGAGCGGCTCCAGGCTATCTTGTCAGTTTCCTGCTCCCAGATTTCACTAACAACTCCTATAAATCGTCTAGAATAGCAGGTCCCCCGAATTTAAAGACGTCTGGGGGAAGTCTATTTCCTCCGGCAGCCGAAAAAGTAAGTGATACATTGGTTAAAATGCATACAAAATGTTCGGTCAAACGCTTTAAGCGTTTTGACAAGCTGTGGATCTGCTGTCCGCTCTCGTCGCGAATGGCTTATCAACGGTAGCGGCTGATTCCACTTCCGATGCACGATGAGACCACCAAGCTTCGCGGTCTCTTTTCAAGATCGCAGGCAGTCTCACCCTGAGTTTTGCGAGTCTCAATATGTTTGCTTCCAGTTGGAATACGTCAGCGAACACGCATATGTTCCAGAGACTTCGTAGGGACCCACGTTCAGGTTAGCAGTTTGGTTTGTGACATGAAAACATGCCTTCTGATAGTAACGTTTGACGAATATGCAAGCAGTGATCTTCGACGGTGTTCAGTGAGCTTGCACACAACCCGAATACCAGAGTACTTTGGTACGCATTCAGAACACCTGGCTTTGACAGTTAGCTGATCTCTTTACAATCCGAGCGACGCTGCAAACGTCCATCGAAACGCACCCGAAGGTCGGCACACCGAACAGTGTGATCGGAGTTCACGCTAATGTTCCAAATAGAGCGACAGTTTTGGACACTGCCTCTGCAGCGGTAACTAATCGCGATGTGATCGATTTGCGCCCATGGCTCGTCCAAGGCTGGTGGGCACCAAGTCACTCTTCAGTCGGTGCTATGACCAAAATTAATACTCGCGAGAAAGAGACGAGCATCTTTACATAGGTGTACCGTCCGCTCACCGTTATCATTAAGGGGCGTGCGCCATGTTCGCCGCCAAGATGAAGCTCATTAGAGGACAATTCTCAGACTTCGGGTTTTAGATCACCAATAAGCGCCACAGTATTTCTGCTATTTCTGTAACGAAAGAGATCGTTCATCATCATCATCATACACGTTAGCTAGAGGTGGGGAACACCTCAGCTACTGTGCCGCAATACAGAAAAAAGAGAACGAAAACGCAACTGGTGCAAGTCGGCTGAGCTACCAGTAACGGATGGGCATCTTTCCGATAATCTAGCAGCCAGCTACTGTGCATTAAAAAATACTATGCGAAATTATATAAAGCTAAATAATGAGATCGTGGTTGGAGGGGAGGCTAAGAGGGATGGGGTGGGACAAAGAAACTCACAGCACGAATGCCGCTGAGATCGGCTCCTAGCCATATCAGCAACGCTATCCTGCCAAACGTGTTCATCGTCTTTCGGACCCCAACCAGGGAGCCGAGACGCTCCAACTGAGGCCAGCTCAGAAGTGAGGGTCTTCATTCCTCTGGACCAAATCATCGCTTGGCCACCCCTCCTCTTCTTCAATCCACACCCCCGACGCGCAAACAACGCACGTCGCGGGAGTTGGTGGGCTGGTATTCGCAACACGTGGCCGAGCCATCGGAGCCTGGTGCGTGAAATAATGGTGCTGAGCGGTTCATTTCCTTTTCCCGTGCCATAAACAAGGCATCGAACACGCTCGTTGCTCACGCGGTGTTCCCACCAGATGTGAGCTAAATTACGAAGGCACGGGTGTTCGAACGTAATTAGCCTCTTCAGGTCCGCTGCCTTACGCGGCCAGGTTTTACAACCGTACAATAGGGTCGAACGTACCGCTGCATTGTACACTCTACTCTTCAGAGCGGGAGTGATGTCGAGCCGGCGCCATAAGTGGAGGTTAGCAAAAGCGCCCCGAGCTTTCGCTATACGGTTCGTGATCTCATCTTCAATCCCACGGTGGCTGATACAACTTCCCAAGGTAGTTGAATTTTTGAACGACTTCTAGCTGATCCCCACTAACGGTCAGCGTATGAGGCGGTCCAGACCAAACTTGGAGAAACGCTTTGCAATTCTAGGACGCGAAGCAAATCCCGAAGTGACGGACAGCCAGTGCTAATTTGTCCAGTGCCGCTTCGTACGTTTGTGAGTTGTCACAGCTTAGGGCAGTATCATCAGCATACTCTAAGTCAAGATGTCGTTCTCCTGGGAGCAGATCTACACCTTCTAAGTCGTGTCCTGTAAATGCGATTTTCTTGGCTAAGGAGATCGTTAGGTTAGTGGTAAGCATCATCTTTTACCCAATCAGCGCCGCAGTTTGTGGGCATGGTCGACCCGTTGCCTAAAGGTAAGGGGCTGGTCTCGTACGCTGGCGGCGCGGCTTCGAGCCTGCCGAAGGGTGGGATGATCCTCGCAGTATCCTTAGCCAGATTGAGAGCGGTGGTGGTTACGCTGCAACAAAGCGTCCGTACTGCATGTCGGTGTACTGCTGATGCCCTTCGTGTGGGGGCGTAGGCCACGGTGGCAAAACGACCACTTTAGTCTCTGCGCGACTTCGAAGGCTGGAATGAGCCAGCCATTCTAGCAGGGTACATTTAGCTGTTGACTGGTATCGAGTCGATCAGTGCAGCCTTGGCCCCGGGACTCGAAAACAATGCCGACGTCAGTCGGACCGGCATTTGGAGCAGTGTCATCCCCTGACAGATGCACTGAGGATGTACCGCCAGGGTCGCATGTGGGGGTTCGCGGGGTAAGAACAGAGCTCGAATTTTTCAGGCGGTTTCCCGATAAGCATCGAATATTGATCGATAGAGTCTTGTGTTCGAGCAAGTGCTACCTGTTGGCCCATCTGCAGCAAAGTGCGCACTTTGAGGCAAGCCAGTCTTAGCGATGCTCGAGGACTCCAAAGGGGAACGGATGAACTGACGTTGTCCGCTTGCTTGAACATGGACTTGTCGACGGGGTTGGAGCGACGCCCTGCGATCGTGTGGGCTGAAAGTAGTGTCCAACAGACTATTGAAGCAAGCTGGGCGTCGGCCAAGGATTGGGGATGGAAAATAGCGAGATAAAATTGCAGTTGGAACGGGAGGCTAAGGATGCAAAAGTGCAAGAGGGGAATAAGAAATGGGAAGGCCTGTGCAGTAGCATCCTCATCACTCTCCACCCTGCTCGATGAAGTAGACAAATCGCCATTGATCGTCCTCGGCGACAGTCAGCTCATTAAGAAATCATGTGGAGGGAAGTTCATAGAGTTGTATTGCGCGGACAGAAAACTGTCAGGTTGCCCAGGCTTAGACAGGAGAACGATTGCTATTCTCAACCAAAGCCTTTGGTTCAAAAACCCTACCGCAAAGTCGCAGAGTTTTTGCACTAGGTTACGCAGAGTTCGTTCTATGGAGTAAGGAGCCACGCTCATTCTAACCCCAACCTGGTGGACCAGGAGGCTGAGTTTGTCTGATCTCTAACCATTGACCAGTCTGGTACGAGTGGCTCTGAAGGTACACAAAGCACCACCCCGCGTAGCTCGATGAATCACTGAGGTACCCAAACCATCGCACCACGGTAAGATACAGTCTCATCGTGATGGACGGACCGAATAATCCCAATGTTAGGCAAGGACACGCAGTTTTCCAGATACTATATCTGGGAATTGCCGATAGCGTGCAGTTTTGTGGACAAATCACAGGCGAGCAGGTAATTTACCACTGCACTGATAGTGTCTTTTCTTGCTGCCTAGACCGGATAGGCAGAACGAACGGCTAATAATGACGCCTCGAGATGAAATCTAAACCATCTGTGCCATACGGTGGCAGACTTTCATGAGACCTCAAGACGAAACCTTACTCAGTCGTACTATTGGTGGTAGTCTTTTAGAGGTGCTAGCACGTCTGGGGACCATTAAAAGGTGGTCGAGTTTGCTTTAGGTAGGTGGACGTGATACACAGACTAAAAGCAATGAGAAAATATGGGAAATACATATTGGATGTTTATGACTGGTTCACATAGACAAGTGGTCGCCTTAGACAGGTGGTCCCTATAGCAGGTTGGACTGCATAATTATAATACAGCCATGACTGGTGAGTCGGTTCACTGACTAATGGCGCACGACCCGCTGTCTTTCAGGTGCACATTTTATCGACGGCTTTGACTCAGCACGCGAGTCGTTCTCCTGTCAGATGGGGGTGCCCTGGCAGATTCCGGTCCACAAACTAACCAGGAATTACGCCTATACATATAAAATCATGCTGCATCAGCGGTCTCACAGTGGCCTAAGGAAAAGCGTCACCCTACCTGCAGAATACATCGAGGTGGATAAGCGTAAACTGCTGAAGCCTCCCTTCTTTCTTCTTCCGCCGCACGTACGCTCCCCCTCTCCCTTTCACTTAACCCACCACTTCCTCCGACGCAAGCCACCATGAGCGGTTGTGCGCCAACGCAATCGTATGACTCCGCGAAAAGCCCTCAACATCGGGTGCTGGGACATGCGTACCATACTCGACCGGCACACAAGAACGCATCCTGAGAGACGCACTGCGCTTGTCGCAATGGAATTCGTGCGATACAGGATAGAGGTTGCTACACTCAGTCAGTGTCGGCTCGCTGACCAGGACAAGGTGCATGAGACTGGTGTTGCTTACACACTCCACTTATTTGGGGCCTCCACCCCAGCACCACTTGAACATGGTATTTGTGTTGGTGACCGCTAATCAAGGACGGCGGATTGCTTGGATACCAGGGCTAGTCGTGCGGCGTCGAGGCAAGGTGATATATGATGTTCAAGTTGGTACACAGGCATGGAGATGCCACGTCAATCACTTGAGGTCACGGTATACACATGGTGCCGTCGTCCCGAAAGCCAACGGACTTGATGTCAATGAATGGCTGGACAGTGGCAAGCTTAGTACCCCTGCAGGTGGCAAGTTCGTCCAATGGAATGCATGGAAATTGGAGTCTGCTACAGGCCAAAGAGAACAAGAAGATTTGTGCAGCCTCTCCAGGTGGATCCGCGTCAGAAGAGCTATGTGAACCATTTAACCCATTTTTTAAGACAGGAAGGTATTAGGAGAACAGCTATTAGACATTCATTTTTGTGAAGGAGCTTAGTAGCTATTCTTTGCTCTTCCTATTTTCTACTTCTTGACTGTTGTGTAAACGCTCCACTGGGTTAGCCCGATTGGTTCACCCACGTCATTGTTTATGGCCGCTCATCGTCATGTCCTTTTCAGTAGTGCCATTGGCAAGAACACATGCCATTGGTTTTTTCGTTTCATCACTGTTCTACTTGGTTAGGTTAAAGGAATAGTTAGTTGTCACATGATTATTTTACAAGTTTTTAATTTTTGGGTCTGCATTTCTTATTCTCGTTTGATTCGTGACATTTGTTTAAACCTTTCATTCGGTTGTTCTGATTGGCCAGTGCCCGTCACTGTAAATGGATGTTTGCTTTATGTTTGGAGTCCCATGACGCTAGTTTTAAGGACATGTGAGATTCGCTCTTGAGTACACGGTTGCTTATTCGCCCGTTACATTTAACGTTTATCCTTCTGTTGGTTGGCTCAAGTGTAATTTAGTAGCTTCCCTTCGTTTTGTCTTCAAAACTGTGTAAGCAACTGTGCTTTCATGTATACAAGTCTCTTTCTGGCTCGTCTTTGGACTTCTTCTTGCGGTCATGGGGGTTAAGGCGTCAGCGACAACACAACACATGAGGTCGGATTTACAGTATCCGATCGTTTAAATAGTCAGCTGTTGGGCGAGCCCACTAGCATCATCGCGCGACTGATAACACTTCGCTTACGACCTGGAAGTGGTAACTTTGCCATTTATATTAGCACGTATGCCCCACCATGTGTTATCCTGTTGACACTAGGGATCAACTTTCTACTGTTTTCCTCCTTGAAACGGTCTGTGCCGAGGAGCAACTGGTACATTCTACTGAGTGATTTCAACACAAGCATTGGGCGTGATGCCACACCATGGACAGTCGTAATGGGTCCATATGGTATTGGTCCAGCCAATGCTAAAGGTGACCGGCTGCTGTCAGTGTGTGCCACTCACGGCCTGACGGTCACGAACATCCGGTTTGCACTCACGGTGTGGTCACGCTCATTCGTTCGACTATGTCACCGTACGCACTCATAACCTGCATGAAGTGCGCATGCTACGTGTAATGCGTTGAGCTGAGTGTGGCACTGATCACAAGTTGGTGCGGACCGAACTGTACATATATTTAATAAATATTTATTATATATTTATTACATAAATATTTAATAAATCTATTTAATAAATCTATGAACCGGCACAAACTTAATGTTCGTTCCTTAGATACTGTCGGGACGAGAATTGAGTTGGAGAAAGCCATGGCTACCAGCCTTAGCAACGTTGAACCCGTTGTCTCACTGAGCGATCTGTAGCACCAGATTCCTGAACAGATGACGGCCGTTGCCAAGGCAACCATCGGGCGCGCAGCCTATGTTGCCTGATTATTTTGATGCAACAGAGTGACCATTGGCGCACTTTTGTCTGGGAAGTGTGCGGCGTTTGCTGCGAAATTAAATGACCCGGTTGGTGCAGAGAAGAAGAATAATTTTTGCAAACTACGATGGTGACTGACTCGAGAGCTCCGTCGCATCAGACATGCATTTTTGACGGTGAATGCGAAGCAACTGGAATTCTACGCCGAACGCTTCCAACACAGGGATTTCTTTGATTTTTACAAGTCAATGCGTGGCCCCACCTTTAAGCCGCTGAAGATGATGTTTGATTCTACTTCGGGCGCTGCCAGCACAAAATTGCAGATATAATGCCAATCTGGCGAACGCATTTTGGCTCTATCTTGAACAACTGTTCAGTGATCTATCGGGCTATGTTGCACGTGCTGCGAAAGCAAGAGATGCAGGTGTAGCTTGCCGACACACCGGCAATGCTTAAGATGCAGAGAGCGATTGCTTAGTTGCGAAGTGGCAAGTCCGCCGGTCCCGACGGGATCTCGTCAGAAGTGTTAAAACACAGCAGCCCCACCTCGGTAGATGCACTGCACCACTTGATGCAACGCGTGTGGGTTGAAGAGGAGGTGCCTCGTTAGCTGAAGGATGCCCTTGTGCGACCACTGTAAAAGGCAATGGGAGCATGCAATTGTGCACAAATGATTGTGCTATCAACTTGCTAAGCTATGTGGGCAAAGTGATTGCCCGAAACCTGCTAAACCGCCTTGTGACACGGATCGTTGAACCGATCGTATCGGAAGATCATTACGGATTCATTTCTGGCCGCAGCAACATGGATATGTTGCCTGCAAGAAAATGCAGAAAGGGACACCAACCATTGTACTGGTTGTTTGTAGACCTTGCCATGGCATTTGATACTGTGAATCGCGAGGCATTGTGGCTGGGGTTGGGTAAGTTTGGTTGTCCGAGCAATTTTTAAATTTATTTGAACGTCAACAAAGTGGTAAGCGGGCAAGGGTGCTGCTGAGTGGACAGACCTCGGATGATCTTGCTTTTGTCTGAGGTGAAGCAAGACTATGTTTTAGTGTTAGACGGGCTTGTTCTTCACAGCCGCTCACAGCTATAGATAGTTTGGCATTCATGATCCTCTCGTCACGTGATTGTGTTGGACACACGCAGGACAGGTCTTCAGAACTAGACAGCTCACAATTCATGACTATGTCCTTTCCTGTGGTTGGCCTATTGATCTCTTACATTCCGGTTGCTCAGTTTTTCAATTTTTCAATACAGCTCATACTGCATGGTGGTGTTCTGGCCTCCCGTTCGGAGTGGGTTCAGTTACAGTCAGAAGTTATGATATTTAGATCCTATCCTGTTTAATATGTACCTTCATGCAATGGTGTATTTTCGATGTGGCTTGTGCTTACCGTGTTCATGTGCTGCACAGCATTGCTGGTGGATTGTAGAACATCCGTCCTTTCGGGGCAAGAACAATGGTCTGAGACAATCATCCGTATGTTGCTGTTTGTCGGCTACTGGGTTGTTCGTACACAGCGCCAGTGAGTTGCATCATGCGCATTCAGCTCTCACTTCGGCAGCGGTAAATTTCAGACTCACCATCAACGCAAGCAAAACTGTCTTTTTCAGCCTTCTCCAGAAACGCTATCCACGGGCCTGCTACAAATCTATATTGGCAACGACTTTTTGGAAACTACAGTCAAACCTGTCTAAGGCGACCACTCAAGCGATCAACAAAAGTGATCGCCTCGGACAGCTGGTCGTCATGAACGGGCTCATGCACAAGGACATTATGCATAGGAGAAAACCTTGGCGATGTTTTTGGCTGGTCGCCATAGACAGGTGGTCTCCATAGCTGGCTGGAATGTAGTTCTAGATTTTGGTACTCAGAAAGCGTAATGTCTACCGACTTGCAGATGACGAGCTAACTGCGTTTACGCGTGTCAAAGGCGGCTGCCGCATTTGGCAGGCTGGAAAAGCGTGGAACCACCACTGGCTTACTGGTGGTATGCTAGTCGGTAGTGCTGTCTGTTTTTATGTACGGCTGTGAAACCTGGACGATGTACCGATAGGAAGTCTGATATTTTGATCGATTTCAACAACAATGCTTGCATCGTATTCTGTGCATCGCTTGGGGTGACCAAGTTGCAGCCACTGAGTTGTCCCAGAGCAGTGCTATGTGTACAGTGGACTGCACACTTCTGCTTAGGCACCTCAGGTGACTCGCACATGTTCGCCGCATGGATTCGACCTGCATATTGAAACAGTTGCTTTATGGCGAACTGCGTATGGAGAAGCTGCAGGTGGGGAAACCGCGGTTATGTTGCCAAGACACCATCAAGGTGCGTTGCTCACTAGCTAATGTTGATTTTGGGTATTGAGAAAAGGTGGCAATAGGTCGGAGCCGATGGCGTGATCTGATCAAGAGGACGATTCCCCAGTTGCACGAGCAATCACTGCTACATACGTAAAGGAAACATCGGTTAAAAAAGCTACAGGCGGATGTTCTTAAACGTCATTAAAAAGAACAGAATTGCTCAACTGGAAATCGGCATTAGGTGTTCAGGTTCAACTGGGACTGGAACGATAAGATTGTCTCGTGAGTGTTCCTTCTTTAGCAGGTCTTTGAACCATGAGTTCACGCAGTGCTTTAAATTGTTGACAGACCACAAACAAAGCCCATATCACACATGATTAACCAATTACTGCTAAGGTATACTACACTGTCATTCCCCATTGGGCCGGTTAGGTGAAGTAAGGAAAAGGAAACAACAAAATTTGAATGTAAGGATAGTAGCACAACTAAATAATATAATACTAAGCTATTTGAGGAATTATCAAAATAAAGAACTGAAACTTGAAGATTAGTTAGTTAAGAGAAAGAAAAGGTTTGGTGCTGCGGCGGAGCAGAATCGAGCAGAAGCGCAAAGCCCTTAACCGTAAGCTTCTTAACCACCTGATCGGGAAGCGAGTTTCGGCGCTTAATAGTGGAGCGACAAGCACTTTTCCGCATGAATCCGATCAGACCGGGGTTTATGCAACTTCAGTGGGTGACCGCTGAGAGCAGGTAATCTAGCGGAACTAACTGACCAAGACAAGTCCAGGCCGATCTTTCCTGTTACAAGATGGTAAGTAATATTCGTCACTCCTGAAATCCTGGTAGTACATCGAGTACGTCCCCCAAATTAAACAAAACATCCGAGATACGCCTGTCCCCGTAAACCCTGCAAGTGTGTTACTTGAATAAACTGTCCTGAATCTGCATCCTGTTGATGGCACAGCGTCGAAATCCTGCTTATCGATCCAAACGAATCTTCCTAAATTTACCGAACTCCTTCTGATAACCTCGCAGGATATACGTAGTATGGAAAAGTCCATTTTCGAACTATCGGCGGAGGACAGCACTAGTGAACTTGTGACTAGTCTAAACGAATAAAGTCTCAAAAAGAAGTAGAGCTACCTGATAAATCCAAAGCCGCTAAGGATAATCTTCCAGTAAAGGATCCACCACAATAACAAGACAGTTTGACCGCTTTTGCTCTGATCCACAGGGAGCCGAAATGCACAGATCGTCTTCCGTATGCACATTTTTCTTGGGTGAACCTTCATAAAGTAATAGGGGGCGAGTGTACATCCATCAAGGTAATCCAATTTGCTCTGTGTGATAGTCTGAAGTTTTGTCTGGTCAGTTCCCGGTGCGTAATAAATAGACTTAGGGACACTTCGTGCAACCAATACGCCGACCACACTTGCAAGCCAACGCATAATTTGATGACTGGAGCACCGGTGTCCATATATGGATTTGTCCTGCAGAGGCGAGGCAGTCTGTTTCACATCATAAATAAGTAAATAGGCGGTGTATTTCTTGACCTTGCGAGGCACAGAGCGGTTGTGTGGTCTGATCATATTGCACAACATAATCACATGGTAAAGATAGTAGTCTGTGTACCAATGGTTCCTCTGAAGTCTTGGGAGTTCGCTATCGATTGCAAGTAGTGCAAGAGTTGATAGTAAGAATAATTATAAGAATCGTCAGCAGTTCAAGTAAAATGCTAGAATTCACTTAGAATCTCCGTCCCCACCGGTCCGGTGTTTCTCCGACAATTTGCCGCCACGGGTCTTCGCGCTCAAATGCTCTTGGTTTGTGTTGCTTAGCTGCGACTTCACCCAGGTGTGATTAGGGACGTGGTTAGATGCATTTTACTAGGTGACACGGTAAATCAAGTTATCAAGAGTTCACATTTTAATCTTGCGCACACGCCTCACATCTTACTGACTCATCCCAGGTCCGGCTCCACGACTAATGAAACCTGATAACATGTGCCCTGTGAACAAAGGATGCTAGTAATCAGGATCTTTAGCGTACTACACTGTCGATTGTGTGGATACCTTAGTTTGGCTTAGCAAATTCTGAAGGACCCCAACCACGCGTGTCACCATCTGCTGGGACTCAGTCACAACAGCAATCTGATAGGCCACTATTTCAATTGTTCAGCTGTTTCAACATAGCTGTTGTTGAACAATCATCATTTCTTTTTGAATATTAGCTAGATGCCGTTCCGATGTCTGCACCTACGGTTTCTTTATGCTCGTACCGTGAACCGATCGAGAAGTCGCTTCAGCAATTATCCCAATCCATTTGATCACGAAATTTTCTGGCTGTCTAATGTCTGCCATCCACGCAATATTGCAATATATTTCTCGAACTATGCCGATGATGATCTATCTTTTCAATCACTTTGTATTCGGTGTGGAATAAATGCTGGTTGTTTTCACAGTCATCATCATTTCCTCTATAGTATTCCCCATGCTATGTTGAAACCTTAGTCTCTATTTGGCATGTGCGCCAAATACCGCTGTTTTAGATCAGACGGGAGGCTGTACGTGACACAAAATCGGTAGACTATGTTTGCTATTCTCCGTTGTTTACTGAGAGTCAAATTAACGTATTTATCAACTGAGTGCCTCAGCGCATATTGCAAGATGCCTAGCTAAAACAATCATCTATTAAAAAACACAGGGGGACGCCGGATTTTTCTCCTAGCTTAGCTACTTGG
This sequence comes from Dicrocoelium dendriticum, assembly GCA_944474145.2. Lineage (NCBI taxonomy): Eukaryota > Metazoa > Platyhelminthes > Trematoda > Plagiorchiida > Dicrocoeliidae > Dicrocoelium > Dicrocoelium dendriticum. Next base: position 68,636,596 of record OX104071.1, on the reverse strand, counting down.
CCATATAGCTTTCGTTAGGTGTTGCTTAAGTCAATTCTGTTCTGCTCAACAGATATCTCGTCAACTTGTCTTTCTTCCTAACTTGTAGCCTACCAGACCAAATTGCTAATAATCTGCGCCCATATATACAGGCGCTAGTGGATTCGGATCATGCCAACGAATTCCCAGGCTATTTTGATGCAGCTAGGTACCAATCCTCCTTCTTTCCTTATCCATATTGTCGGGTAACCCTTCTACAAATCAGAGCTTGAGTTGAATTTGGATCAAAAGCTCCCCGGTACTAAAATGGGCACGCTGCTTTACTGCCATAATGCGTCCTACAAATCCCTTGTGTTGACTCATTTTCTACAAGTTATCCAACAATTTTGCCTTTACGCCATTACACTCACGGGCTAACAATCATCCGGACGTGAGCCGGATTCCGGTAAATGCACGCATAGACATATCATCACACAGTGTGCGCTGCAGTCTTGAAAAAGGCTTCTGACCAAGCTATGATCTGAGCAGCAGGATTGAATTCCTCACATTGAACTTGGCTCCGGTTGGTGTCTCCCGACTGCGGGGTAGGGGGTCGAAGGACGATGAACACGTCTGGTTGGTTACATTTGGTGACATGGCAAAGAGTTGACCCCAATGGCGTTTCTGTGGTGAGTTTCGTTGTCCCTTCCCTTTCCGCTTATTCTTTCCTCCAACCATGATCTCCGTCTTCAAGTATAATATGTTACTAAGCGGTATGTTACCACTTTTGGTATCCTACGGTGTCTTGTATCTCGCCTTTTCACATATCTACTGGTCCGTAGCGCTAAGGATCACATTGCTGCCTTGTCATCCGAGGGTATGGGTTTGAGCCTGTGTAGGGGACAATGTGGCTCTCGCAATATCGTTAGCCAACTGCGACCGTTGATGGTCGTGCGGCAGCGATGCGGTGGTTCTACGTACCACCTATTGCTACCTCCGATGCCCTTTTTCATCTATATAATCTCTCTGTATTGCGACACAATAGTTGAAGAGAGTCTGTCACCCTTATCTAATTTGTAATGATGATCGCATCACACCTGATGTTTTTTCTCTGCTCAATATCCTTAACCTTGAAGTGGTTATACGGAACCCTGATCACTACCGACCTTCATGAATGGCATCGATAACTGGAAGTCCCAGCGAGAATGCCGCCTGTCATATTACTTCCTTATGGTAAAGAATGACTTGTCAAAACGATGACACATGATATCAAGTGTTTCCTATCTTTTCCTCGTTTACTGCAATGGCAAAACATCACCGCATCCTCTCCAGGTACTTCTTTTTGTAGCTTTATAGCACTTCTGTATCGCATTTATTACTGGCAACTAAGGAAGAAGAGCTTTGCATAAGTATGAAGAACTTCTCCCCAAAGTACACAACTACTTCCATTCCTTAACACAATGAATATGTGATACCAAACGACCTAACCATATAGTTCATTAATTCCGTAACGCAGGATTGCGGCATCCGATTCCGGATTCGCCTGTCGCTGTGTCCTCCAGGGGGACAGCCACAGGATGTCGGCGAGTACAGAGCGACCGTGGGTGGCCTGCGCTTCACCACTCACCGCTTCATCCACACACACCATATGCAGTGTATACCTGAAGGAATAAAACCAGACGACATGTGGACGGGTGGACACGTTTATCAACGGAGCCGGCACACAATTCTTCAACATGCACAGCAGCAGCATTCCTTTCTATCTAACTGCAGGGGAATCATGCGTATCAGACGAACCCAAAGGGGTGACTGGGTCGTAGTCCGCTGTACACTGATTGCAAGGAATGACTCGTTGAGCCTAGTAGGAACACGAGGACCGTGTACAGCATCCCCCCAGTAAGGTTTAGCAATCTGCTGGATCCAGTAATCGAGGTGGAGGGTTTTAGACAAACGGGCACCTTGTCAACATTCGCATTAAGTGCAACTACACCTGGAATGTCAAACAACTAACACGCAATTTGTAGGTAAGTAAACACGTAAGATCGACACGGAATACGCTGCAGAATGACAAAACTGAACAAATCAATTAGAGTGGGATATTTTTATCTGGACTACGCAAATCTACCTTTAGTGTAAGTTAGCCTAGCCCAGCTATTGTGCAGAAGCATGATGAGTGCAACATCAATCTGCACATCCCGGAATGATTTCTTTTCAATCCTATCTTGAATGATGTTGTCTGTGGTACCTCATCTTGAATGCTGATGTTTACGAATTCAATGATAACATAAATGCGTACGTCTTGATCAGCCATTATAGCCAAACAGTCGCACCATGGACAAATAGAGATTTATTTGTTTATTTACATTAATTCGCTTAATCCGTACCGGAACATTTCTTGGCAGGTGGCACCGAAAGAAATCTGACCGCTTACCATTCTGTAAGGCTCGATGAAGTTTCATAGCTGGTGCGTAACTACGCGCAACTTGGTAATAAAGTTTCTCGAATATATTGCCAGTTCCTCAAGTATTGGGGTGATATCGCCTAGTCGTTGTGGATCGGTGGGCGATTGGTATAAGATGTATGCCATGTAATCCAAAGGTCACCGGTTCGAAGCTGCGCATATGCGATGGGCACTGTTGTATCCCCAGCGTTTTCGTGATTGATGGCGGTCGCTTGGTAGCAGAAATTTGGTACTTCTCATCGACGTACTGCCAATGCTATTACTTAGTTTTTGCGCTATACCAGAATACTCGGTACAGTATGTCAACAACAAAGCGTGTTAGGGCGTTTGTAGTTCGATTAACTAACGCCGTTGGTAGTCAACCACGACACAAATGGATTTGGGCTTGGATCCGCTGAGGTAAAACATTGCAATGGTTATCCAGTCTGGCAATGTTATGGTAGTCGAAGACTCATCTGCATGATTCATCATCGCGTACCCGAAGAGAGACAGGTGCGTTGGTAAAGTGCACCCCCGCAGCGAAGCTCAGTGGGTGGTTCACCAGAAATATCCTGACAATGAATCACAATGAGTCACGTGTGGGTGAGAACTACCCGTAGGGCAGGAATTGGGTAACATCGTTGGGGTCATTTAACAGTGCATCTATCTGGAGGTTTTTACGGCACACGTACATTAGTCATACCACGACAGCGTAGCTCAAGAACTACACAAACATAGATGGGCAGCGGAATAATAAGTCATTATCAGCAAATTTTCGTAAAGTTACCACACGTCACACTGGGTGTTTGGGTCGATTGTGAAGCGAGCGTGGAGGTGCACTGGAAACCGTTGTGCCTGGTATTTCTCTGGTCACTAAGTTGACTCAAGGGCTTCGGCTTGGCGAAAACCATCAAGCGAAGGATGTAGCGGTTTCCTTCTATACGTTTGTAGAGTATCATAGTTAGCATGTGGTAATGCGCAGCCGTCCTGTGGTTGTCATATGGGGGCCACAGTGACAATCCAATCCGGAATCGGGTGTCGCCAATCATAGGATGAAGACGTTGTCCGAAATGGTTGAACGACCACTATTTGGGTACTGGTCATCAATGAGCATCGATTACCGAACTTAGGCACAACCTCCGGGTAAACAGATACAAAATGATTGATTCCTTTAGTGTGCCCTACCTAGTGGCAGTAACCTGAGAATTTCAGTTTGGTACCTCACAAAAGGAAGTTTCATCTATTTCCGGCAGTTGCAGCACGCGTGCATGCGGTCGTTCAGCATCCTGTACTGCGTTATGACTTCAACATTGAGCACCCAGTAGTTTCGATCAGCTGCTCTTGGCTCTGCTTGATTTTTAGATGAACCGACCACCATTTGCTCTGTCATATTCCGTGCAATGAATTTACAGTCCTGTCAAGGAGGCCAATGCTACATAGAGTGTTTGACAGGTACTGGAATATAAGTGGTTGACCTCCGTTCTGTGTAGTCTCAACATACCTTTAAAAACATGAAGGATCTGACTAAGGGCATACAATGAGACAATGGCTTTATACGGGTAATAAACATCGCAGACTATTAAAAGGCAGTCAGCGAAAGTTAGTTTACATCGGTGGAACCAAAAACTATAACTATTATGCAGTGGGAGAATTGAGCGCCGGTTTGGCAAGCATCCAAACGAAAGTCGTATGAACAGCGTAATCGGTCAACGGCTCTCAATGGGTGCGATTCCCTAAATTCGTTCCACTGCCTTGCGGGTAGGCCATTCAGTCATAAGCTACGGGTGGTATCCTTTAAGACAAATCCCTACCTCAGCTTGGGCAATCGGTTAGTGTCTCTCCCGCTGACAAATCCATGGGTGCCGCAACTACTACTTATCATTATCATTATCATCAATGCACCATAGCTGTGGATGAGAGGCACACCTTGGCTAATGATCGACAATACAAAAACAACAATGTCTAAAAAATTACACTACAAAAATTCAAACAAATCAAGTAGTAGAATGCTAAATATGACATTACTTTGCTATGCAATCCTGATTAGAGGGGGGATGTAAAAGAAAGGGGTTGGACAAAGGAACTCACAACACAGACGGCATTGGGGATGGCTCCTCGCCATGTCGGCGAGTGTTTAACTAAACGTGTTCATCTTTTTTGGGAGCCCAGCCAGGCAGACATGATGGACCAACCGACGCCAACTTCGAAGTGCAGCTTTTCGTTTCTCTCTACCAAATCATCGCTTGGCCTCCTCTCCTTCTCTTTCACCCAGACCGCAGGCGCGCAAACAACGCACTTTGCGGTAATCGGTGTGTTGACATGCACAACACGTGGTCCAGCCATCGGAGCCTGGTGCGTGACCTAATGGGTTTGAGCGGCACCCTCGCTCTTCCAGCACCAAATAAGCGAGGCCAAACATTCACTGCTCCCGCGGTGCGCAAACGACGCATGAGCCAAGCTGCGAAGGCAGCAATGGGCCATGTTTCACAACAGCATAGGAGGATTGAACAGATCGCTGCATTTTAAACTCTGCCCTTCAGGACAAGAGTGATTTTGCGTCGTCGCCACAGGTGGCGGAGATTGGCAAAAACACCTCGAGTTTTGCTATGCGGTTCGTAATCTCATCTACAATCCCATGGGCGCTGATTTAACTGCGCAGGTACTTGCATTCCTGAACACTTCTAGCTGATCACCACCATGGGTCAGCGCAAGGATAGGTCCCTGCCAGTCTTGGAGAAGGATTTTTTCGTGGGAGTATTCGTTGCCCAAAATCATTGACAGTCAGTGCTAATCGGTCCATCTCTGTTTGGCATCTTTGGAGCTGTTACAGTTGAACGCAACTCGTCAGCATACTCCAAGTCAAGAATAGCTCCACATCTTATAGATCGTGTCCAGTGAACGCTATTTTCATGACTTCGTCAATGGCGAAGATAAAGAGGAGAGGTGAAAGCGGATAACTTTGCCTCACACCGCTGGAGATAACGCAGGGCGATGATATTTTGCCGTGAACCCTCTGCCCCAACTATCCGTGTACAGCGCTCTGATAATGTTTACGCATATTTTGGGATCATATTTCATGGGCAGACAGCCCCAAAAGGCACGTCACTCACCCGGATCGAAGACACCTTTGATGTCGAGAAAACCACTACGATGGGTTGTCAATAAATTTGGTGATGATCCAACAATTGCCGTAAAGTAAATAGGTGGTCGATGTAATCTCGATTTCGACGAAACCTAGCTTGATCCTCTCGAACCTGACTTTTGCTAGCGCTAGTCAGTCTGTGGAGAATGACCTAGGCAAGCAATTTAAAGACTATTATGCTCGGGCTGATCATTTGGTGATTTTCGCATTCCGAACCGGAGCCTCCCTTGAAAATTGGGGCTACTACCACTACTAATATGTCGTTCACTCACGCTCCTGTGTTCCTCCCTACTTGCCCACCTCTATCACACGCCCATCCTAGATTCGACTATTATCTCCTCAAATCTACCTCTGATGACAGTGAGGTTGTGCTTAGCCATGAATGTCAAGATTTAAAAGCGCAATTTACCTAGGGGCCAAAACCACACCTATCATTGGTAAGCAAAAAGTATATGTCTATCTGTCAGAACGTCCGTCGCAACAAACCGACGTGTTGGTAATCCGTTTTCGATGCCTTTTCAGACTGCCAGGAACAACCCAAGTCATCCTGAAACAGCTCACCCAAATCGTGTTCGATGGAAGATGATTGCAGTATGTGGGTTGCTGGCCTGCAGGAGTAGGTGCTCTGGTGTTCTATGGAATGTACCATGCATGTACTCATGCTAAACTACAGTCAATTTTATGCTGACCGCCGATGTACTGTGTTTCTGTCACTCTGATGCAGATGCTGGTCGGTATGTGTCTGAAACCTGCGCCAAATCTTGATGTCCTCGGCAAACAGTAGGAAGTTTGAAGCGATTACCGGTACGAGGTCATTACTAAATACCCAAAACCATCGTGCACCTAGGACTGAGACTTGCGGTACATCATACTCGTACTTAGGGGAGTGACCAAGTGGCTTAAGCGGGTGACCCAGTGACTTAGGGGTAACGGTCACGACTAATCTCCCATTGGTCCCTGGTTCGATGCCTGTGATCTCTAGTTGATGAGGTGTAATAACATCGAAACGTGTCGAGGATTGCTGTGTTTGATGCCGCACCTTCGGGATGTCTCATGTTCCGTCCGCATCTTCACGGGTATTCCGTGGAGCAAGCGAAAACAGGCGAAGCATGACTTAGAAGAGCAGCGAAAGGAATCCGTGTCCATGGTTTTTCCGAGACTGGAGGTCATGATGAGCGCTAAGCGACTGTGCACTACCAAGAGCGGTAGCGATACATTCGTGAAACCCTGTCCCTGGAAAATATCACCATACAGTCGAGCTCGAGGTTACGCAGGTCACCAACTTACAAAGGAAATGTCCCGAGGATTGTGAAAGTGGTGCTACAATCCAAACAATTGTCAACTAGAGTGTTAGAGAGTTGGTATGCCGGCCGTATCAGTCTTCCTTCCGAGCTCAAGATCAAAGCAACTACCCCCAAGCAAATAGGCGAAAGCAGACACTTAGTCGGATCACCTCTAGATAACAGTTAGGATACCTCCACTCAGCTAGTCAATGAAACTGAAAAACTTCACATACATTACATATAAAGTGCAGCATAGTGGTAATGGCGGGATCTCTGGATCTGACACAGATGAGTTCATCATCACCCCACCCAAAAAATGATTAGTTGCCGATCTTTCCCCGTCAGCACAACGCCATACCCAAAACGCACATCCCAAGACAAATTGCTAGGAACAGAGAAACTTTTCCTCATGTACACCAATGCACAAGGTCTACTGAGCAAGTTAGCCGAGCATCGTCTACGTCATTCATCATACGCCTCGGATCTCATATTCATAACGGAAAATTTGCTGCATTCGGAAATCACCGACGCCGAAGTCGCGATACATGACGTGTACCTCATTCGAAACGATTGCCCCTGTAAGTGCGGTGCGGTAATTTTATATTACCGTAACGACCTGCAGTGCGAACCGGTGGCCGATCCGGAAACGCTGTTCAGGGACTCGCTCTGGTGCATTCTGCAACTAAGGCGCAACGACGCCTGCATTTTGGCTGTTGTTTATCGTCCCCCAACGTCTACCTCCAGAGATGGACCAGCGCCTGACATGCGTATTGGGGAGGGTACTTCGACAACCATATAACCATATTCTTATTTCGGGCGAATTCAACGTTCATGATTTAGAACTTCCGGCTTCTCCCAAAGAACAATTCAAGACAGAACTGTAAGAGCTTATTGTAAGCATTCCGCTCTTTAGTCATGTCAGTTCACCCACCAGATTCAGAACAGGAAATAAGCCATCTGTGCTTGATTTAGTGCTCACGAACGAAGAGCTCATGATCGAGTAACGAAAGATAGAGTGCCCTCTGGGTCGAAGTGATCAGGTAACAATAATTTACGACTATGTGTGTTAAGCTGAAAATCCACAAGAGCATAGTGACTTGCTTCGAACAATCACAAACTACGACACACACAGAACTTGCTGGGGATGTCGTATGGGATTTTTCGGACAACTACTTCATCGATAATACATGGAAGGAGTTTGCTAGCAACTTCAGCGGTCTGCTTAAATCCGCATCTGTAAACATACCCATTCGTTCTACAAGAGCACCATCAATCATTAGGAGCAGAACACGAAAACTCATCGCGTTAAGAGAAGCGGCGTGGCAGGTGTACAGCGCGAATCCTGACCCCGAAAACTGGAGCTATTATGTAGTGTATCGAAATCACTGTACCACACTCGTGTGTGAGAACAAATTACCACACCAGCGGAGCCTAGCAGTAAGCTTTTGTGCTAACAACATAATTCTGTACAGACATGTGAACAGTCTTCGGAATTTGAAGCCTGGTGTTTCCGCACTTACATCAGCAAATGGATATGCTCAAACTGCCGACGATGCAGCCAATGTGCTACGGATGTACTACGCTTCAATATTTTGATGCGCCACCAGCTTGTGTCACATACCTGTTCAATTCCCCCAGACGCTACACACGTCAATATTTGTCCAGCGACCGTTTTGATGAAGCTGTTCTCGTTGCGCACCCATTGGATAACTGAGCCGTTAGCTCGATATTTACAAAGAAGTCTGGATGAACAGCAGGTCCCTAACATGTGGAAGCAAGGTATCATCATCTCAATTTTCAAAGAGGGTATTCTTTCGGATCTCGTCAACTATCGATCGGCGATTCTCCTTCCGGTGCTCTCACAGGTGATGGAGACACTCATAGCTGAGGCGTTAAAGTGCTACTTTGTAAGGTCTAACATCATAGCACCAGGATAACACGGATTCCGTCGGCATTGGTTGATTGTGAGTGACAGTTGGAGTGGAATAGCCGACAAGGGGACTGGCGCTGATGCCATCTACCTCGACTTTTCTAAAGTCTTCGACCGTTTAGATCACTGAATCCTGCTCCAAATGCTGCAACCATACGGAATTGGTGACCCGGTCTTTAGATGGATCGGAAATTCGGGTTAGGGGTTCATTTGCTGATCCTATCGACGAGGACTGCGGTGTCCCACGGTGATCCGTTTTAGGACCACGCCTATTTCTGGTTTTCATCAACGACCGCGCGTGTGTCATCGAGTAGAAGTTGCTACATTGCCGATGATATGAAGATATGGCAGGTGATCGGCTTTCAAGCTAATCACTCTTTGCTGCAGACAGACTTAGACCGTGCCTTTGAATGATCAAAGGCAAATCTACTTCCGTTTAAGGCGGACAAGTGCAAGTCTGTACCCATACGCCACAACCCCATGTACGCATGTAAGCGGGAAGGTCACATGATGAAAACCGCATCACTGGAGCCCGATCTTCGAGTGCTGATGCAAGACTACCTCGGCTATTTGGCGCAGCCTTTAAGGGCGTCCAAAATCGCTGACCATCACGTTAGTCTATTACGAAGGGTGTTCGAACGGTTCGAGTCCTCCAGCTTACATCAAATACTCAACGTGAGGCTCCACGTGGTGTACGCGATTCATGTCTGGCAACTCTGATTGAAACGTGATCTGGTGCACTGGATACCGCACTGCAGAGGGCAACCAAAATTGTGGATGGAATGCTCCACATGCCATACCACCTGCGACTGGAAAATTTAAGAGGGTAAAGCGACACTTCTTGCCGTCTACGAGGCGACCTCATAGTGGCGTTCTAGATCATGAAAAACCCCGATTACCCTTGCCACTACCTCCTGAAAGTAAGACTTGACGCGAAATTAACGAGTCACCAGCTGGAACCGGCCACGTAATACAGTCGGCCTGAATACCGCCGAAACTATTTTTCTCTTCGACTTCGGCGCCCCTTTAACGCTCTTACGACTTTTGTCATTTATGTGCCCACGCTACCCATTTTTAAAATGCGACTCAAAGATGCATTGCATCAGCTACATTATCTGATCAGACTGCTGTTCACCTAGTAACAACAGGCTGCAGACAAAAAATTTTTGCTCTCCAGCCCTCACGCAATCGGTGTAATCGACTACAAAGGTGTCTTATTGAACATAACTCGACTTACAGTGGATTTATACTTAGTAATACCGGGGTGAGTCTACCAGTGCGAACCTAACTTTGCTGATATTTTTTCTTATACTTTGTCCTTTCACCATGATCATCCTGCAGGACCTGTTAAGCTACAGCTTTTTCCCGCGTAAAACCACTTTCGCGTTGTTCTATTTTAGGGAATTAGTTAAAGTACTCCTAAGTCTTACCACCAGTTACCGATGATGGGGAAAGTTGACTACCAAACTCAATGAAAATTCAGTTATCATGTAATACTGCAGCTTAGAATGAAGAATCTAACGACCTAGCCGATGGAATGCTTTAGAAAAATCCAAGCAGATTACGTCAACTTCCTCCCCCATATTAGCTGACTCTAACTACCCGCTGCAACCAGTAACTTCGTTACGCAATACTGCTGGCGAGGAATTCCATGTTGCTCGGGAGCTTTAATGATACAACTTTCCAACTAGCACGCCAACGTATCGGCAATGATGAATTCCATGACATCAGACAGTACCGGTAGGATAGATACTGGGCGGTAGTTTGAAGTATTAACCCCAGTTACTTTTGTGAATCAAAGTAGTTATTACGAGCTTTCACATGGCGTGAAACTGGATTTGTTCCAAGTATCACTAGAAAAACTGACACAAAGATTTTGACAGTTGTCTTGCTGCTACTCCCAGTGTTCCTAGGCGTATTGTATGGACACAGGGGAAGTTGTGGCTGCGAAGAGATGTCAATTTCTGCAAGACAGTTTCAGCGGCGGAACAAAAAACAGCTGGAATATTGTCTAATGGCGACGCTTACTAAAATCTGGGGTCATACGATGTCCGCATCGCATTTCCGTTTCTGAATCCCTTCTGGTTGGCTTACCAGCCTTCCGAAACGAAGGAAATCCCCTCTTTACTTATCGAAGTCTATCAGCTTGCTATTATAGGAGTTAGTGATTGGCACTGAAAGTCTATGCCATGCATTGCTGTGTTGCGGGCTTTGTCTTCTATGAGCCCCTAACTGTAGTCGTTAATTTGGGTGACGTACTTGTACCCATTTTCAAGCGTCGGAGATAGTCCATACCCGCCTGACACTGGATTGCCTGCTACCAGTCATTTATAGCTTCTGTTTCTTACGACGTCTGTACTCATTCAACTGTATTTGTTAACGAACTCAGGTCAGGCAACCTCCGGTAGGTCTTCGGAAAGTGTGACCAGCTTTTGGCACAGGCAAGCTGCACTAAGCCGTCGTAGCATGTGATGATACACACAATCTCAGAAATCGCGTTTCGGTATTTCATATAGTGAGTGAAGTTGAATCTAATGATTGTATGTTAACTGCTGCCCAAAGGGCAGTCTTCAATAAACATGGCAATCCCGTGTTTCTGTTTGGTGAACGAAATAGCTGGAACAGATGACCTGTTACCTGTTCTGGACCGAGTGGGCAAACTCACGTGGTCGTTAGGCGGAACATTAGTACCGAGCTGTTACAGAGCAACTTTGAAGTATTCCCCCATGCTGTGAGCGGTTCACAAACTATTTACGCTGAAATCATTTCTGAAAAGGGTGTGAATGCGTTTAACCTTTTGATTTCTTCTTAGGGTAGTCTTTAGTCAGTAGTACATTGCGGGTGTAACGTGTGGGAGCAATGAACAATGAATTTATATGATTTAAAAACCAATGCTTTTTCCCGTCCCATTGTATACTTTTTCAGGGTTATCGAAAAATAAAAAGCAATGTTAAAGTTGAATTTGGAGAATCCGCTGGCAGTTGGGTTGCTACCAGCAACTTCTATTGAGACCTCGGTTCACTTGAGGTGGACCTCGGTCATTCCGATCAAAAGACCGTGAGTAAAATGAAAATTATAGTGTTGCAATGTTATTTGAGTTTAAAAGAGGGGACTTAGTGTTTGTTTCGCTGTAGTCCTGCTATCCGTGTAGGTTCACAGCACAGAAATGAAACAGCAAATAAATCCAAAGTAAATTTCAGGAGTAGAATGGAGATTTAGTACTAGGTAACCAAGTGTAAGTGAATAATGGAATCATCCAAACATCTTTTAACTATGGATAGTGTTGGTGCGGAAATGACCGATACTGGAAGGGTATTCCACGAGTGGGACACGCGAATGGAAAAGAAATTCCTGCGGCTATCCAGGCGGCTGTACTGTTTTGCAGTTTCCTTGAGTAACCTCTCAAGTTGGTATTACTACGGCTGACTTGCGTTAAGGAGCGGCACACATGGTGTGGATCTTGCAGACTTTAAAACATTATCAAGTCACCTCGTAAGCGGCGGTAACGTCCGCTGTATACCCCCAATCGTTCCAGCCACTTTTCGTATGGGAGATGGTGCATTCCAATGACGTACTTTGGTGCGCGACGTTGGGGCTGCTCCAATGCACTAAGGTCGTATTTTAACCATGGGTGCCAGGCTTGAATTGCATATTCAACATGAGGACGAACAGACGCACTAAGCATCTGCCGGAAAATTGAGCGATCTATTTGTCCGAACACACATCGCATCAAGCACACGAGTTGGTTCCCGGTTGTGGAGGCTTTCGCGGATTGCCTGGAACAACCCAGATCACTCTGAACCAATACGCCCAAATCACGTTTGGTCGCAGCCAGCTACAGCACATGCGTTCCGAGCATTTCGCATTTTCTCACATTGAATTGTAGTGAATTCTGGATGGACCACTGATGTGCCGTGTCCAGATCACGAAGAAGCAGTGGCTGGTCAGTATTCCCTGAACCTTGCGGCAAATCTTGACGTCATCGGCAAACAACAGGAAGTTAGATTTAATCGACTGTGTGGTCATTGCTAAATACCAAAAACAGTCGGGGACCTAGCACTAAGCCTTGAGGCACACCACGTTCAACTTGTATGGGGTCAGAGAAAAAGCTCCGAACTCTGACCACCGATTGCGGCTGAAGGCGATAGTTGGCGAAGCGGATTAGAAGAGGGTCACCGATCCAGTAACGTAGCTTGGAAAGGAGTATCCGATGACCTAGACGGTCGAATATTTTCGAGAAATCCAGGTAGACCACATCAACATCCTCTCCAGCATCAGCTGACTGGGTCCAGCTACTCCGTGCTATTAGCAAATGCGTTGTGCACGAACGATTTTGACGAAAACCGTGCTGCTAAGAAATAATAATGTTAGACCATTCCAAATAGCCCACCTGCGCATCAGCTATGATGGATTTCATCACCTTGGACAGGATGGGGAGAATGGAAACTGAGTGGTAGTTTGAAGCCTCCGTTCTGCTTCCAGTTTTTGCATGGGTGTTATTATCCCAAGATTCTACATGGCAGGAACTTAGGTTTGATATAAGCAGAGCTGAAAGAACTGAGCCAGTGGATATGTCAGTTGATTTGCTGCTGCTCCCATTGCTTCTGCGCAAATAATATTGACACCCGGGGATTTGCGCTTTCGTAGAATGGTCAGATTCTGCAAAGACAGTTTCGGCAGTAAGGGAGATGTAAGTGAGTCCCGGCGGCAGGGCGATAAAAGCTGGAGGATCTCCTGATGGTAAAATCCTGCTGACGGTTGGGGAATATTGCATCCGCAGCGCGATTGCTGCTTCTGTAACCGTTCATGTTGTGCCATCAGCCGTCGTGAGTGGCGGAACTAATTGCCTCACCTTCCGTAGACAATTGACTTGCTTATACAGCAGCTCGTGCTTGGCGCTGAAGATTTTGCTATGTTCTGCTGATGTGCGGCTCTGTCCTCTCTGAGCAGTTAAGTGCACTGGTTTACTTGGGCTATATGGTTTTCCCAGCTTTCTGGTATTAAGGATAATGTATACTCTCACCACGCTGCGTTGCGTACTGCCAGCAATTTTTGAGTTCTGCTGTTTACGTATGTAACTGTTTCAGACCGTCTGCATACTTTGTCTCTGAAGCATCCGTAACCAGCAGCTTGAATTTTTTTTACAAACGCGAGCTAGACGACATCCTGGAAGTCTTCGGAGAGGTTCGACCTGGTTGTGGCACTGACGAGGTGGGCTAATCGATCGTAAGGTGTGATGGTTCATGTCGTCTCATGGTCCGCATCTCCCTATTTTGCATAACAGCTGAAGTTGCTGCTAATAACTGGATGATCACTTCGACCTAATGGGCAGTCTACAACCAATGCATCAATCATAGGTTGTTCATTGGTAACCACAAGATCGAGCACAGTTGGCCTGTTACCTGTTCTGAACCGAGTAGGCGAAGTGACATGATTATAAAGCGGAACACTGGTTACAAGCTTCTGCAGATCGGCTTTAAATTGCTCTCCGCTTGTGGCAGGAGTTTCTAGACAATGCACATTGAAATCACCCACGGTCAAGATGTGAGCGTATCTTCCTTTTAGACTTCGCCATAGGGCAGTCTTAATTTGGTAGTCCATTTCAGATGTAGAGTTGGAGGGACGGTACATCAAGGCTATAAGGAAAGCGTCGCTACCCCTTAACTGCAAGCGGCACCAAAGCGAATCAAGAATTAGTGCATCTGAATGCTCCACGATTTCACAATGTGTCGCTTCCGTAATACAGAACTACGCCTCCTCCTTTTATCAGTCTGCCGTTTCGAATGAGCGATATGCCAGGTAGCGAAATATTAGCGTCCGTCATTTCCGTGTACAACCACATCTCCGTGATGCCAAAGACATCATATTTCTGGGAAACTTAGCGATCTACCAGTTCGGTCAGCTTGTAGTAGAGGCCCTGAGCATTCGTGCACAAGCAGGCTACTTTATTGGTCGCTGGTATACCACAGGGAGTCAAGCAGCGTTTCAACCCTCATCTAGATATACGTCAGTATCGGGTAAAGGAGCAATCATCGCCGGTACTTCTGGCTTTTCAGATGATTTCATAACTGGACCTTGCGAAGCATCTGCAGTCCTTAACCGAAGTTTCGATGAAAAGCTTATTCGATTTTTTTGCGTCAACTAAGTAAAATCTCCGTCGCTGCTTGTTCGGATTCAACCAAGAGTTTTAGGATTCTCGGACCGCATCCTTTACAATTTGGCTCGAGAGGTAATCTTCTGAGCGATAGCGCGACAACATAATTCAAGGAAACTGTTCCGCAAATGAATCCAAATTGTTTTAAATCGTGATTTCTGGCCTCTTGACTATCGTGTGAAGGAAGCACTGACAAGCAGGATTGCTGTATCCTTCTTCGGAGTTTCTTTACGAATGTCGCATGTTCTACGGTACATCAGGATAGATACGTGTCCCGCACAATCCCTGTTGCAACGCGTTTGCAGAGAGCAGAACATTTTCAACATCAATTGAGAAATCTAGTGTTACTCTACTTAGTCTAGGCTCGCCAGTGTGCAGAGTTCGGATGACGAATAATTCTTACTAATTTTGTGGATTTGAATTTTACTTTCTCCAGAAAGCACATTTACATCCATTGGTTTAGTCTTCGGACAATTGACGTTGCAATGTGATCGCTGCTGATTCGGGTACCTTCGAGCACACAACAGTCAGGGTAGTTGTTAGATCCCTTTCCCGTTGAGCTGTATGGTTGTGAGATAATTTGTCCTGACTTGCTACTAAGTGCTGATTGCTTATTGTTTATATCTCTATTCAAGTTGGCGGTTTTCGTAACAGAAACTACTGAATGAGTGGCATCTCGAGTGAAGTTTGCAGAAATCGCGGCAAACGTGACCGATGTTCTGGGGGACTTTGGCTTGACACTAGACCCCTGAGTTGCAGTTGCTGAGGGCTGCTGTTCGGCCGCTTTGTCTTTTTTACATACAAGTGTCATCAAGACTAGTGGGATTTAATTACTCACACGTTCCGGTTGGTGCCTGATTTCAGTTGCCACGGCCACTGTTTGTCTCTCGGAGTTACGGGTAATTTTTGCCTGGTGATCTGCCCAAGATGGGGAAGACAACCGCAATCGGGACCTGGGTTCAGGAACAATAACTTGTTCATCATATCTTTGGGTAAATGCCCCTAGATTTAACTGGCTCGGACTTTATTGCAAGGTGATGATTTTAGTGCTCGTTCGCTGCTCGCCTTCTGCTACCAACCAGTTGCATTTCTGGACTAAGATAAGCGTACACTTAACAAGTGTGACGGTCGAACAGGTAGTACGGTACCGAAGGACATATTGAGAGCTATTCATCTCTCACACCTGCTGTTGGGAAAAGTAGCACACCTCGGACAGTACCAGTAGGAACAAAGCAAGCAAGCTAAACCTAGTGTGACTACTCGATTACATTCTGCTTACCCGCATACACGCTTATCTTGGAGCCCTTTTGGATGTGCACTTGATGTTTGCCATCCAGCTTGGTTTCGGTACCTGAACCAGTGGGATGACTGGTGACTTTTCCGAATTCCGTGACGGTATGCATCGGTCAAGGGAACGTTGAAGTTACAAAGGTTAAGTGAGCGGTCGATGGGTTTTATTTGGCTGGCGTCGGTCCCAAGGTTATGCAGTTGCACTAGGTTATAAGGCCACAAACAAATCCAAGATGGCGGACCCAGACAGTAGTTGGGCCAAGAATTGGGATCTCCGAAAGTACAACGAACAATGAACAATGATTTATAACGGGTAAAAAAGCAGGTGCTTGACATGTCCCATAGGGTGTATAGCGTGATAAAAAAGATAGCGAAGGGATAATGGAGTCTTCAGTTCGGGCGCTTACAGATGTAACTGCACTGTCGTATAGGGGGAGTTTGAAATGAGAATGTACTCACACAAAGCAACAGGCGAGTGGTTATTGTTCACATAATAGGCGAGAAAAATAAAAAAGGTAGCAAGGACAACGCTTACTCGTGTGCAACAATCTTGGGTCGACAGGATACAGTAATCCAGTTTCTGTAGTAGTAGCGTTTATCAAATTTCGTGTAAGGAGTTTGGAATGACTCATTCTCGAGTAGGGTTATGGCACTATCCCCTGTCTGTTGTGCATTAGTGCCAGCATCTGGTGGTCATGAGCTATAGCACGTAGTGTAAATGTGACAGGGTATCGTCAAGGCCTTTTTTGAAAAGGGATAGGGTAGGTGCATTAATTACATGTTCCGGGAGGTCTTTCCAAGGCTGTGCGACTCGAAGGGAGAAATAGTTTCGCCGACATTCCAGGCGGCTGTACTGCGTGACTAACTTAAACTGCTGACCTCTTAGCGGAGTGTTTTGACTGAGTACTAGAAGGGAATGGCATGGGTGGTTGAGGTCTCTCAGAATTAGGTACACCATTATGAGATCGCCCCTTAAACGCCGATAACATCCACTGTATATTTTGAGGGTCTTCAGCCTGAGTGGGTAGGGGAGGCTGGTCAAACCTCTGACGCTCTTCGTTGCCGTACGTTGTGCAGTATCGAGCGCGGTGAGATGGGGCTTGAGCCAGGGTTGCCACGCTTGAATAGCGTATTCCGAGTGCGGCCTCACGTATGCACTAAGCATTTCTGAGAAGACTGAAGGGTCAAACTTCCCGAAGACTCTACGAAGAAGGCCGAGGTACTGGTTCGCTTTCTTAGCTGCCTTTTCAGTCTGCCTCGAACAACCGAGGTCATCTTGAACTATCACACCGAGATCGCACAGAGTTAGCATAGATTGAACAATACACCAAAGAAATAATATTGGTGTACAATTCACAAATAAAACACGTTTAAAACAGGGACCCAGAGGAAAAAGTAAAATCAAGAACACGGTGCTTCAAAAATCCGCCGTGTCCGTGGGCACAGCCAAGATTAAAAGACAAGTGTCGCTACCGCGTAATTGCCAGCGCTTTTCGAAATCTGCAAGGCTTTAAAATGTAGGCCGCTTGGGTAATACAAAATTACCTCTCCTCCTTTGGTGCGACGTTTCAGCTAAGCGGCGTTCTCTGCAGCAAGACCTCAGCATCCGTCACTTCAGTTGTAACCATGTCTCAGTGACATGGATGTTATCATATGGTTAAGCAACAGGGATCTTCCGTTTCCGCCAGCATATTAATTAGGCATTGAGCACTGGTATACACGCAGGCTAGTTTCTCAGTCTATAGGACTCCACATGGTAACTTACGAGTCACCTGTGAAGTGGGGCGGCGTAATTGTGTACCATATACTGAACATCCTAAACATTCGCAAAGAGGATGGATTCATGAAGTGATCTGTCAACAAAAAGGCAAATTGCAGTACAACAGTAAACTTGCTAAAACCTTGATCATGCCAGATGTACGTACTCTACGGATAGTTTGGCAGATGAATTAGCGTTATTTATAACACTGATGGTGAACAGTTACCCTTGAAGTTCTATCGAGAAACCCAGCCACCTGCGAGGGCCGAAGGACCTGGTCTGCATGATAGGCAAGAGGAAAATTCACATTTAACTGCCTCTCCAAGAAGTTTTCACTTCTTCTTCCAACACTGATGCCCCAAGACCGATTTCCTCCTGGTTTGACCTCACCAGGTGGATGCAGCTCTACCTGAGGTAGAAGTCAAAGCATATTGGTCAATGGATGACGCCTTGATCACTATGCAACTGAAATCCGTGAGCAACGCGTGGCCCAGCGGTTAACCATCAAGCTTCGATTTCCACCCAGCTCCACCCGATAAGTCCAAATCAGAACGAATCCGCTCATGGTGTGTCAGGGTTAAGAGAAGAAACCGCGAAACACCTCAAATTAGGATACGGTGCTTGTGATTGGAATGACCGATGCATACTTCAAAGTAGACCGAGGTCTCAATATAGATCGGTTTCTTAATCCAACTACACGGTGTGTAATCCAAATCCAATTTTGTGATTTCACCGCTTTAAAGGTAACTCCACATATCGTCTCATATGCGTAGATAGGTCACTGTGCTACGCGAACTGGAAATTTGCCGGGACCACTATCGAAATAAGTTTTAACCACCTATGCTAGTTCACACTATATACCAATTCGAGTGTTAATTCGGAGCCAGTTACGTGTCTGGACCGATAGGACTCTGAATTCTCTGCTGGAGAGCAGATGGAATGTGTGCATCGCTGACGATTCTCAAAAGTTGGAAACGGCCCTCTCATTCTTTTCCAGATACACAGTGGCCAAACGGCTAAGTGAGTGTGTGACTAATCTTCGAAAGGTGTTATAAATCCTACATTTCATTATCCTCCGAAGAAAAAATTTAACAGTAAGGCGTTTAGAATAAGATTGTCCATCATGCATATCCCCCACAACCTCGGTGCGTACGATGCAGATTTCTTTGGTACGGAATCATCTACTGGTCTCGAGTCACCGGATAGATCATTGTTCGGCGTTCAATGAGAAGAGAGGGGTGAGCGATGCGTTCCAAATCATATGCCACTTGATGTAGTCACAGTTCAGCAACGTTGTTCAGGAAGTCTTGTGCATGGATGTGTACACAGGAAAGTTTTTTGTTGTTTCAGAAGTGAGTCGGGAGATGTGCGTTTTGCATATGCTGTTGCACTGATCGGTGAAAAGTCGGCCGCTAATCGTTTTTGGGTAGAGCTGTGACGAACTAACTTGTGTCAGATCCAGGGATTCCGTCATTGCCTACCTTCTCCACTTTTTCTTGTAACTTATAGGGTAGGTTCACAAGTCTCATCAGCTAGGGATGTGATGTTCTCCCAACCGTTGCCGGGAATTGTCTCAATTAAATTGTTCACGTCGCATGTTTACTTTGAGGACACCGGTTTGGGCCAAAGCTGAGAAAGTATTTTGCTGCGATGCGTACACCGGCACTCCAATCACCATGTTGACAAATGTATAGATTGGAGCACTGCCTTCACAAGCCTTAGGCCAATTCCTTCGTAACTTGGTGATCCAGATAGTCTTGAGCTCGATTGGATACGACGTTTTTCAACAACAGCGTATCCCAAACGTGGCACCACTGTTCCTGGTCATGCGTTGTTGTTGCTCGCTAATCTTGCCCACCAGCCTTGGAGGCATAGTGAATAAGGATGGTGACAGGCTTCGGATTCTTTTCGATATTCTTCCAAACAGGGCTTCGCTTATTTACTCTCGCTTCGTCGAATGTCCAGGAAGATGCGGACTGAAAAGGATCCATACCGGAGACGAACTGTTGCTAACAGCGCTGCCACTGCTTTATCGGCGAAAGTCAATAAAACCAAGAGAAGTATCGGTTCAACGCAGTGCTCTGAGTTTAGGCGACGTGTGACCCGTGTCAAGTTGGCGGGCTAAGCTACAACACCTAGCATGTCACATATGAACTCCCACTGGCTCACGTCGTCTAGTTGCTTTCATTTAAACTAGTTTGACGCCTATTAGAGAAAGTACATGCAAACTACTAACGGTACACTATATAGTCTCATATTAGTCGTTTGGGTTGCTTGGTTTGTGATCCACTTCCCCAATTGTTTGTACAGAATCGGTGGCAGGCTCTTTTATCGTTGATGGCGCATAGCAGCGAATACGAAATGCATGCATCTGCCACTCAGAACCATTATTTCACACACCAGGCTCTCATGGCTGGGCCACGTGTTACGCATGCCAGTCCACCGACTCCCGCGACGTGCGTAGTTTGCGCGCCGGGCGTGTCGATAGAACAAGAGAAGTGGTGGCCAAGCGATGACTTGGTCCAGAGGAATGAAGACCCTCACTTCGAAGCCGGCCTAAGTTGGAGCGTCTTGGCTCCCTGCTTGGGGTCCGAAGGACTATGAACACGTTTGGCTGGATACACTTGATACGGCTAGGAGCCGACCTCAGTGGCGTTCGTGTTGTGAGTTTCTTTGTCCCTCCCCATCCCTCTTAGCCTCCCTCTCCAACTACGATCACATTATTCACATTTTATAATTTTGCATAGTAAATTATTATTTTTTCTGCTTCATAGTAGCCGGATGGTAGCTTACCGGAACGATGACCATCCGTTACCGGTAGCTCAGCTGGCTTCCACTATAACGAAAATGGGGAGAAGTGTTAAAATTCAACGGGCCATATACCAAAACTCACCTCCCGCAAATTATCTGATGTCGTCTGTGACTCAATACGTGGTCGTCACTTTACTCAACCACATGAGGCATGGGTTACAGACCCTCTGGCCTCCTAAGTCAAAGAAATTAGATGTGCTTCAGTAATACGACTACCGGAAGAGTCTGCGCAGACTTTTTCGTTTCACAGTTAAAGGAAAGATGCGAATCCTTCAGTGATAAATTCAGTGGACGGAGAAATCAACCTACACCAAACTGACCTGACTATAATTACTGCGTACCAATAAGCTGATCATCAAACTGGAAGCTTCGTAGTGAGCGGATTCTTCTCACAACAAGTCTACTAAGAACTACACCAGCGACTTGTATCAGTAAAAGATAAGTTGCCATCTTCCGGAATGCGGATAAAACGGGTGACCTCAGTCGCTACGGCACAATACCGCCACACATGTTGGATTTATCTCAGAATTGGATAAATACCCGGGAATCAACTGGGTAGAAAAATTCGCAGCAAATTGATCGACACTCGGCCAGTGATGATAGAATCGCTGTTGGATCGAGGAGCCAGCTGCACTTAGAATGTACGCGTGTACAATGCTGGAGAGCACCTCCCATGTGAGTGGCCAAATTCACACCCATATTTTCCCGACACAATTTGCTTACTATGCAAAAACCGACATTATTTGTCCATTCGTCCGCCTAGTTGGCTCACACTTAGTCAGCGTTCACACCGTACTTGTGAATGCGGTCTTTATGCACGGCATCAGTCGCGTCATTTTGTCAGGTACCGTCAGTCGTCCGGCGGGCTCCTTGTCAGTCTTCGGATAAGATCTTACGTGAGAAACCGTGGTGTCTACCTACGATCAGTCCGTTGTGCGGTCGAATTTGTGTGCTATTTTACTGCCCGTAAGCAGCATGAAGTTCTGTATTTCCAAGGGAAAATCTTCGCGTCGAAAATTCCATCTTAGCTTACTCTGCCTCCGTTGAATCTGATGTTGATGACAAAGCAAGGAAGTAAAAGTTGACCGCAAGTTCCTGCAGTATTTCAAAAGATGTTTTATTTCCTCCTAAATCGAGTCACTCATTATACCTTTCGAACGGTGATAAATTACTTTCGTTTCATTTGAAACCGCTACTTTCCTACGAATAAGCTATAAGGAACAAACAGGGAATAATATAGTGGAAGCATTGTAACCGCATTAAAGTGTTGCTCTGCGAAGAAACAAGTGAGAATCATGAGCATGCCAATTGATTTAACGCCAAAATGCTCTCGCTTTCGGGGAAAATGGACTAGCCCACGTGGACAGTCAGGTGCTGTGAACATCCGATGCTAGGTGTAGTTAAGCCGCATGATACCGGGCTCAGTAGAGCATGGCAGGACACAGTTGTGTTGATCCAAGTATCTTTCTGTCATCTTGTCGATCGGCCATGTATATACTGATACCGTGGCGGGTTGTCATCACCATCCTTAATCCCTCGTGGTGCACATCCACGAAACGCATATTTCACTTCTACGCACGACTCATTAACTGACCAATGCTGATACGAACGCTACGATGGTTCGAGGAATACTGCTCGTTTTTACTGTCTAGCAGGTACAATTGCTCAGTGTGCCAGTTCTGCAGTTGAAGTATTTTACGAAGGGTTTCCTGCAACTGCAATGATTCACCTTCACACTACTCAATAGAGAGTTCAGTAAACTTGACAGCACCTTTTTCACAATTTCGGGCTATATAATGTCGCAAGCTTTCCGAGCGGACTTGAGATTACCTTGAACCTTATACTTGTATATAGTTAGAAGTATTTTGCTTAAAGTGGGTACCACTTGGTAGCTTTGATCACTCAGATGTCAAGTGAGCTCGCGTCATCTATTGTAAGACAAGCCATGTGGGAAGAGCAAACTGAAGACAGCGCAGGTTTTGATGGAGGTATTACTGTTGTCAAGACACGTCGACTGCGAAATACGGTTTATTCGCTAAGTTTTGCTTATTCGCTGATAGAGACCCGGCTACGTACTGCAATTAGTTGCTGTGCTGTCTGTATTCGGTTTTCGACATACTGTCCATAGAAAATATTTTGATTCCAACGGAGAGGTCAGTCATCACCATGTCTCGAATGGCTTCGTATGCCCAATAAGAAAGTGTTAAAAAGATAATGCAATAATGGCTTATGATGGGTAAAAGAGTGCAGGCTTAACAGATTCTATAGGTTGTTAATTAAAAGAATTAAAACTTCAAAAATTACACAAGTTGACAAAACGAAATGTACGCCAGTGAAGCGACAAGGCATTGGCATATTAGAAGCAGGATTGTTGGAAAAACTACGCGAAAAGGAATTCTATGCCACTATGGTTAATACCTGTGAGTTGGTTGCCCTAAAGCACTTACTCCACGACGCGTTTCAATCTTATCTCATTAATCGTGCCTAGAAGTCGTCGAATCCTGGTTAACGCTTGTTGTAAAGAACAACCGGATTATTCCGCTGGCTGCAGTGATCAATAGAGAAATAAAAATAAACGAATTTTTATTCTTCAACTTTTTGAAGTTTATAATTCCAAAAAGCAACTTGTCGGAATAGACTCCAAAGCACTCGTTGGTATAACAAGGTGTAAGGAGCTGAGCGCAACGTCCAAGTTCTTTTATGCAAGTGGTAATGATAGCGCACAGACAAATGAGTCTGGAAGTGCATTCCAGGGTTGGCGGACCCGGAGGGAGAAGTAAGTTAGTCGACAATCTCGACGACGGTATGGTTGCCTTAACTGCAAGCATTTGACTCTCACTGAGTTTGGGCTGTGCTTCAGATGATGCTGACCTATGTACATGGTTCCTACTGTAGTACGTATATCATTGTTCATTCTCAATGTAACCCTCAGCAACGCCCACTGAACACACCGAGTATCTCCAACCGTAGCGCAGATCTTTGAGAATTTTCGTTACTCCACGTTGTTGGTTTCGAACGTAGCGAGGTCACACTTTCGTCAATGCTGCAAAGCCTGGATAACGTATTCGACGTGGAGACGCACTTAGACGTTAGCATCAGAGGAAAGATGAGTAAGTACAGTCTCCTACCTCTCCTCCGCAAGGGAGTAATGTGCTAGTTGCCGGGGACCGTATCCAAATTAGTAAATTTCGGTATTGCTTTCTCTCTCTCATTGCTGCACTTGAAAAGTCAAGGAGATGACAACGGTCCTCCTCTCGTCGTCAAATACGCTGTCACTACTCGTTGCGGTTGTACACTTTCTGCACACGTGCCTCTTTGTAGGCACTTCCTCACCACTTTGTCGCATACTATTTAGCTTGCACTCATTATACACGAATTTGTCAGGTCTACAAAGTATACAGTTATCTCTCCTATCATTGGTGGGTGCTTACCTTCTAAGTTACCTCTGCGCTTACGAAGGATTTTGTCGCTTAAACTTACGCGTACAACAAACTTTGTTTTCAAGTATTCCGGAATTTTTTTACATTCGTTCTATAGACATTACTTGATGTAGGAATTGTGCTTTGCCCATATCCCTTGCAGTAGATGCCTCGCATTTTGTCGGTCCGTTGCTGATTGTCCGTCATTCATGCGGAATTGATCATTAACCCAAAAGTAATCATATTTTGTGAATTTCTCAGCCGATGTGCCAGCGTAATCCAACACACCGACTCGTCCAGGCATATTGCTGGCTACTCCGTACTAAGTTAACGATTCTAGCTACCTCGCTCGTCTGCCCGGTGTGCACAACTGATATAGGTTAGAAACGTACAGAATATCAACCAGCTCAATGGGTTAAGTAACGACATGAAACTGAGCATCGGAAAGCAAGTATACACAAATCCAAATGTGTGCCAGATGTAGAGTAGTTTGGGTTGGGAGAACGAAACGGATTATTTGGCCTGTTCGCATAGTCCCAGATGCTTCCATCCACATTACGCTAATTTACAACAAAGATAGCTGAGAGAGCGGAGCAGCTCAGCTGAAGTCCTTTAGTTTTGTACAATGTGTCCGACTAGCTTGTTAGACAATTGTATACTTATCTTCGTCCAGAAATGCGACCGATATGCAGCGGAATGCGAAAGACGGATGAGAGGTAAGACTAATGCACTGGAATCGAATATGTGTCAAGAAAGCTTAGCGGCCTCTTGGTAGAGTAATGATGCGCAACTTGATTTCCACAAACCACGGTCAGCAAGGTCCCCAGAGCTGTTGTCTCCTACAACTTCGGCAGAGCGTCAGGCGAAACCAAACTGTAGCTCTGGAAATCAAGCGGTAGTGATGATAACGATAACCAAGCACCAGTGGAAACGTGTAACCGATCAAATACCGCAGGTCGTAACAAATTTTATTCCAAAGGTGGGGCAACCGAACAGTAGCCTACTGCTTCTACGGCTCAAATGTCTGTGGTCAAGCCCACGTCCCAAATTATATCAGGCACGTAATCATAAGCTTGGTTCGTTTCCTATGCGGAATATCGGGATGGGAATGCTGAGGTGGTGTGCATCAGCACACCCTACGACAGCTTAGCCTAACTTACCAGTGCGATAAACTGGTCACACTTTCCGAAGACCTACCGCAGGCTGGCTGGCCAGAGTTAGTCAAAAAAGGCAATTGAATGATTACAGATCATACAGAGCTAATGGTATGCCATGGGTGTAAGACAGTTGCTTTCGTAAGTAGCAGAAAGCGAAAATGGATAGCAGTAGGCAACGCGGCATCGAAAGCATATGGACTATCTCCAATCCTGGTACTGGGGCCAATTACGTAACCCAACTTAACCACCGCGTTTAAGTGCTCGGAGAAAACAAAGCCGCAATTCAACAGAAAAATGCCGACACCTCCAGTGCCAAACAGTCTCTGCTGTAATGAGACGCTGATGAGTTCCGATCGATAAGTTGAGGTTTCCTCCGATACGGATGGCGAGTGGCCCAAGTAGAACGGCCACAGAAGCATCAAATGTTTTACGGAAGTAACATGACCCCACCTTTTAACGTGGCTATCCATTAGGTGATCTTGTAACTGGTTTTGTTCCCTCACCAAAACACAGTCACATTTTTTAAATGCTAATACTTTCGTGTGGCAGCTGACATCTCCAGACAGCTACAATTTCTCTTATGTCTACACAACTCGCCCAGAATCACTGGGAGCAGCAGCAAGACAACTGGCAAAATCTTTGTCTCAATTCTTCTAATGTTACGTCGGCTAAAACCAGCCTCATGCCATATGGATGTTTAACTTAATAAGTCGGATTTACAAAAGCAGAAACAGGACTAGACCTTCAAACGACCTCCCAGTGTCTTCTCTCTGTGCTGCCCGAGCTTATGGAATCCATCTTTGCCGATGGTGCGCTATCTGCAAAACTGCATCATGTATTCTTTTAGCGAGAGTGATCATTTCACGCTAGCATACTTGAACTAGTCGCCTAAGTCTCAGCTAGTACGGTTACCTTTAATTAAGGATAAGGCATGGAAGTGACGGAACGAATGTGTATTGTAATATACATTGATCCTATTTGTATTGGCCTAAACTATGACACTGGAGGACGCGAGGATATCGAGGGAGGGATGTGATGGACTGTGCGATTGTGGGTCGGGTTGTATCCTACTTTGGCTCCGTGTGCATGTATTGGACTTGTTGGATCAAATAAGCAAATTCAACATACGTTTCAACAATCCACGAACAACGTTCAAGTGTATGGTAATATAGTATTTTTATGCAATGCCTTACATAAAATATTTAGACAGAAATGGAGTACCCCCAGACTGCTACATGCTACCTAGCAGCACGACCTCCGTCAACAGCACTAATACAAAACGAATTTGCTGATTTCAAGGAGTACTTGAATCGAGTTATCTGACGCTGTAAATGAAAGCGACGTGAACTGCCTGGATGCTTCCAAAGCATTCCATCGTAGACACAAGCAGCTTCCCTTCCCAAGTTCCAGTGGAACTTCCTATTCCATTTTGCCTCATTTAGTGTACATTTGTTTTGACTCACATATGCAGATGGACACTTCTTCGAATTTCATTCGTATTCTGGTTCCGGTGATGCTATTGTAGCGAGAACGACACGACAGGGGGGGTAGACGTTTATTGCACACCGAAAATGGGCACACCCGGGTCTCACGCGCGCCATCGAATATCGACTAGATTTCCGTCCCACCACGCAACACAGGTACGGATGTTAGAGGCGAGCCAGTCCTTTCGCCTCGGGAGCTCTGACTTGGAAGTCCCGCCTTCCTGTTTTCGCCTCGATCTCCGCTTCTCTGTACCCGATTTGGATTGGCCAGGAGTCGTTCGAGAGCTCTCGACTTGCTTGTTCTGGGCTGTGTCAATCGGCTCGGCCTCGGTCCTGTGGGCTGCGCTAGCGGCGTATTTGTCTGATTTATTGCGCTGTCCACATGTTCTCGCTCCGTAGTTCCGGGCCCAGGCTCGTCGCTAGCCGTCTTTCGCGATCCGCTCTCAGCTAGCTCCGAAGAGCTCCCCAGAGCCATTCTTGGAAGCGGCCCCTCTACACCCGCCCCTCCTCGAGGACCTTTCTTCCTCTCGTACC
This sequence comes from Dicrocoelium dendriticum, assembly GCA_944474145.2. Taxonomy (NCBI): domain Eukaryota; kingdom Metazoa; phylum Platyhelminthes; class Trematoda; order Plagiorchiida; family Dicrocoeliidae; genus Dicrocoelium; species Dicrocoelium dendriticum. The sequence goes on along the minus strand of OX104071.1, from coordinate 68,609,235 downwards.
ATGGTCGCAGGAGAGCAGCATTCACCCAACGTTTCATTCCTCCGCAGTCGATTAAGAAGTTGCCCGCTTTCTGGTCGATAATGGTGTAGGGGCCTTTCCAGCGTTCTTTGAACTTGCTTGCGCCCGGCCCATCATGATCCGGCCGATTGTTGTTCCGTAACTTGACTCGTTCTCCAATCCTGAATGGCCTCCACTTGTGAGCCTCATGCCTAGCGTCGTAATTTTGCTTATTCCGCGCTTGTCGAGCTTTGGTTTCGCTTCTAGCTTTCCCTCGCAGTCGCTCTTGATGCCCAGCTGGATGTTTCCGCTCACCCTGGTTCGGAAGGCAAGTATCGAGCGCAATCCGTGGTTCTCTGCCGAACAGTAATTCGAATGGCGAGATCTTGCTTGTTGATTTCATGCTGGTCCGATACGCGATCAGAACCTGAGGCAAAGCATCTTCCCATGCCAACTTCGTGCAGTTTATCCACGTCTTCAATGTCCGGTTGAACCGCTCGGTCATCCCGTTGGTTTGTGGGTGGTACGGTGAAGTTCGCCGTCTCTGGATGCCCCACTTGTCCAACACTGCCTTAAACGTTTTTGACTCGAAGCAGGGCCCTTGGTTCGTGATGATACACTGTGGGGTCCCATACCTTGCAGGCACATTGAATTCGAATACTTGCGACACTGTCTCGCCTGTTTGGTCCTTGATTGGTATGGCTTCCACCCATCGAGTGAAGTGGTCAATCATCACTAGAATGTACCTGTTTCCTGCTCGACTCACTGGTAAGGGCCCAAAGACGTGCAGTCCCCAACACTGAAGTGGCTCACCAACCTCCATCGATCGCATCGGCGGTCTCGGGGACTCCATCTCCCGACTCGTTTGGCGTTTTGGGCACTCCCGAAGGTATACCGCGACGTCCTTCCTCATGGTTGGCCAAAACACTCGCCTCCGCAGCAATTCAAAGGCCCGCTCGAATCCCATATGGGCGCCATCATGAGTTATGCGCATCACACGTTCTCGCTGATTTGGTGGAACAAAAGGCACTTTCCATCCGTCTATCGCCACCACCACGTTATCGTTTTCGACCTTCAGCCTGTCCCAGATCTTGAGGAGTTCCTCCACCTCCTCCGATGTAGTCTCCGGTTTGGTGCCAGCCCGTAAGTGGGAGCACAACACATTCACGACTTCATCTGTCCTTTGATCTCCTAGCAGGTTCCTCTCCCCCATCGCGAACGCACGCACCGGTATGGCATTGTCGGGCATTATGTCGTCCAAACACGGGCGTGACAACATATCTGGCAATACATTCTGCGTCCCATCCACGTGCTCAATGATGAAGTTGTATTCTTGCAATCGGTTGGCCCATCGCGCAAGCCGTCTCCGCGGGTCTTTCGCCGTCATCAACCACGAGAGCGGTTTGTGGTCAGTGACGACCCGGAATTCATTCGCCAGTAAGTAATTTCTCTACTTCTCTAACGCCCACACGATGGCCAAGCATTCTTTCTCCGTTATTGAATACTTCTGTTCCGCCCTCGTCAGCACTCTGCTCGCGTACTCCACCACCCCAGCCGGTTGAGACAAAACCGCACCGATTGCCACGTTGCTTGCGTCGACAGCCACAGTGAACCTCTCACCAGAATTGGGTGGCCGTAGACATGTCGGGGCTTTTGCTATGCATGCCTTAAGATGGTCAAAGGCTTGATCCGCTTCTGCTGTCCATACGAACGGCACGTCCTTGCGAAGCAGCTTTAACAACGGGCTGACCTTTTCTGCGAACTGGGGCACAAGCTTTGAATCATATGCCACCACTCCCAAGAACGAATGGAGCTGACGCTTGGATTTTGGTTTTGCGAAGCATTTGATCGTCTCGCGTTTCTCCGGAAGTGGATGGACTTGACCATTGCCCACGATATGACCCAAGCATACAATTGACTTTTGGGCAATCTTCGACTTTTTACGACTGAGTTTCAGACCTGCTTCGTCCAGTCTTTGCAGTACTGCTCCAAGTCTGGCCACATGTTCCTGTTCCGTCTCAGAGAAGACGATGATGTCATCACCATAAACAACCACGCCTTGCAGGTTCGCGAGGACCATCAGCAACAAACGCCTAAATGTAGCTGGGGCGTTGCACAATCCAAACGGCATTCTCAAAAACTCATACTGCTGGCCATTGACATTGAACGCCTTCTTGTGGTGATCTTCTTCTGCGATCGGCAGTTGCCAATATCCTGAGCGGAGATCAATCAGAGATATCTGCTTCGCACTGTGAAAGCTTGAGAAAATTTCTTCCATCTGAGGCATCGGGAATGCATCCTTCACAGTCACCCTGTTTAGTTCTCTGAAATCGATGCAAAATCGATAGGTTCCGTCGGCCATCTTCGTCAATAGCACGGGTGATGAATACGGGCTGTGCGTTCGCCTGATGATTCCTTTCGATTCCATCTCGGTCACCTGCTTCTGTATCTCCACCAGGGTGTTCTGTGGAATTCGTCTGAAGATTGGCTAGCATTGTCCTCCTGGGATCAACGGTATTCGGTGTTCAACCCAATTGCAAAATCCGTAATCATCCTCCGCGTCTGTGAATAAGTGGGCATACCTGCTCAGTACGTTGCGTATTGCACGGTTCTGACAATCAGGCACGGCTTTGAGGGCACCAACCCGGTCGGTTCTCCCCTTGTCTATCTCGATCCTATCGTTAGCCACGATCACCACATCGTTTTTCAGGTCAATTGTAACACCGAGCCGTTTCAGGATGTCGGTTCCGATGATGGTTTCGGTCGTCTCCTCCACGATGAACATGTCATGGCGGATGAGCGTTTCTCCTATCCTGATTCGTAACCGCTGCGTGCCCGTCACTTTCAAAGAATGCCCGCCGACCGTCTGCATCGTGATTGAAGATGGGTTTACTGGAACCCCGTTGAACCTCTTCGTAATTGACACTGCCGCTCCTGTGTCTACTATGGCTCGGACAGACACACCTTCTATAGTTACCTGGAAGACTGGTACTCGTCAGCGACTCGGCATGGATAGAGAGAAACAATGGGGCACATTGACGTTGGTGCAAAATCTCGCCACATGACCACTCCGGTTGCATCGGAAACAGCGCGGACCGTTCCGGATTACCCGTACATTGCGTTGTGAAGTGGTGCTTGAAGACTCTATTGACAACAGCTGCTCCACCATTTCGGATAGGCGATTTACTTTCTGTTCCAACTCAGCATGCTGGATGCTTCTCACTGTCACTCGTTCCGACAAATTCTGGGCGACCGTCACCAGATCCAACGCTTTGCTGTCTCCCACCATCGACGCCAATTTCACCTGATCACGGAGTGGATCGGGCAGACTTCGGATAAACTGCTGTTTCAGTAGGCGCTCTCTTGCGTTGCCCTCTAACTCGGGGAGCCCAATCGTTAGATGTCTGTCCAGATGCTAGAAAAACACCATCAAATCCTCCTGTTCGTCCCATCTGGCTGCGTGAAATCGTTGCAGTGCTCGTTCTCTCTCCAGATCCTTCCCAAATTCTGCACACAAGGCAGCCCTCATCTCAGCGAACGAACAACCGGGTTTGGCCTTTCGAGTGAGCAGATACACCGCCTTGGCTCGTCCACTCAACCGTGTGCCCAAAGCAATTAGCAAATTTGCATTCCCCCTCACACCCGTGCAAGCCGCAATTCCGTCGAACTCATCGAGCCACGCCTCCACGTCACCGGCCGCAAATTGCTCCAACCGGGTCAACTCCATCGCGATTGGTCACGGCACCAGTGTAGCGAGAACGACAAGACAGGGGGGTAGACGTTTATTGCACACCGAAAATGGGCACACCCGGGTCTCACGCGCGCCATCGAATATCGACTAGATTTCCGTCCACCACGCAACACAGGTACGGATGTTAGAGGCGAGCCAGTCCTTTCGCCTCGGGAGCTCTGACTTGGAAGTCCCGCCTTCCTGTTTTCGCCTCGATCTCCGCTTCTCTGTACCCGATTTGGATCGGCCAGGAGTCGTTCGAGAGCTCTCGACTTGCTTGTTCTGGGCTGTGTCAATCGGCTCGGCCTCGGTCCTGTGGGCTGCGCTAGCGGCGTATTTGTCTGATTTATTGCGCTGTCCACATATTCCCGCTCCGTAGTTCCGGGCCCAGGCTCGTCGCTAGCCGTCTTTCGCGATCCGCTCTCAGCTAGCTCCGAAGAGCTCCCCAGAGCCATTCTTGGAAGCGGCCCCTCTACATGAGATAGCTATATCGAGCGTTATCTTACCAGTTCACGCTCTACAGGGGCGTTATGTAGTAGTTATTAATCTTTTACATTTTGTCTTTCCTGTCATCCATTTTATCATGACATCTTTTGTACAGTTTGTTTGAATTAATGATTACAACACTTTCGTGCCTCGCGTTCCTTCGTGCTGATTTTTGACTGTGCTACTTCTGCGTGCGTACGGTGCCGTTCAGTCTGCTTGCGAATCGGATAGTATACTCGGAATTACTATCGAACGTCTATTTCCATTGAGCTCGACGTGTGCCACAGGTATAGCGCGACCTACGACTCGAACTCAACTGTGGTGAGACTGAGTTGACCCTCTCCAACTTTTTGCCTTTTACTAAGGGGTTGAAACCTTCCTAGTATTTTTCGACCACTACATACTTCCTATCACCGAAACGTGGCTGTCCCCGCATATCACAGACGGTGAAGTATGTTTACTTGACTACACAGTGCTTAGATGTGATCGCTCCGTTGGCCGCCACGGTGGGGACGTCGCTCTTTATGTGAGTTGTTAACTTGATGTCTTGAGGACCTGTGTGTTCCAGTCGCCGGATCAAACTGTTGAAGCCCTGTCGACTATTGTATGCACTTCCTCTGTTCAGTTTACAGATGTAGTGGTAAATCGAAGTCCTGGAAGTATATTCAGGGAGGTTATTGAATTTATTCCTGCTTAGGCTGCTGGTAGGTGTTTAATATTAGGTGACTTCAACCTCCCTGAAGTCTACTGGGCTGATTTATCTTGCAGTTCGGCGGTGGGCACTTTCGGTTCGGATCTCCTCGAGCTAACATTGTAACTGACTTTGCATCAGTTCGTGGACTTCCCGACTAGATATATGCGCAACCAAGTTCCGTCTATCTTGCATCTCATTTTTGCGAAATCACACGATTTCATAAGTCATATTACCTATGGCTGTCCTCAATGAGCCAGTGACCATGTCTGCTTATCCTCTCGATGTGCTCTAACTGAGTGTCATCAAGCTACCGCTGAGGCATGTCCAAATATTTGGCGGACAGACTTTAACGCAATGCGAGACACAGCTTCCGTTCTGCGTTGCGCGATCACCGTGGCTGACACCGTTGAGACAGCTGGGGAGAAATTCAAGGCATGCTACACCGAGATCTCTGCTCCCCACATCCCACTCATTAAGAGACGAGTTTCACGGGCACAGCCTCCTTGTATAGATCATACAGGTAAATACCTGCTCAGGAAGCTCTCTAAGTGCTAGCGAACTTACCAAGCGGCTTCATCAACTAGCACCTACGAAAGCTATCAAGCGGTTAGAAATAAATGTAAGCATCATCTTACAACTCTTCGTCTTCAGTACGAGGATGATTTGGCTAACGCAGCCGTAACAAACCCAAAGAAGTTCTTTGCTTACGTAAAGAAACGTAGCGGGACAAACTCGTCTATACCGGCCTTACTACGAGCGGACGGGACCCATGGGCATACCAACTATGGTAATGCTTGTATACTGGTGTCTTTTCTCATGAGGCCTCTCTACCTCAGGTTGAGCTGGTCACAAAAGTCCCAGAGGATTCTTGGCTAACTGGAATCAGCATAACGGAGGCACAAGTCCTAGGGCTATTGCAAGGGCTAAATCCTTCCAAAGCTTCTGGCCCTGATTCAATTCATCCGAAGCTGATGCATGAATTGGCAGCTGAACTAAATGGCCCTCTGACATGCATGTTTACAATATCGCTCGATAGCTGCGCCTTACCTTTGGAATGGAAGAAGGCAATCACCTGTCCAATATTTAAGGGCGGTGACAGAGCTCTGCCCGCGAACTACCGGCCTGTCACGTTAACGTAGTAGTTAAGTTCTTTGAAAAATTGCTCAGGGATTCGGTAAGGAATCACCTGATTAAGTTTAACCTTCTCAGTGCGGCACAGCATGGATTCCGTAAGGGATTTTTATGTTTGACAAATTTACTTGTAGCTCGTGAAGCTGGGCTGAGGCAGTAGACAACGGTCACGTTATCGACGTGCTTCTCGTTGACTTCTCTCATTGAACGTAAGATCGTATGGGATATCTGGAGCCGCTCTTAAATGGGTGTCTGCTTTCCTAGAGGGGAGAGAACAGTGCGTACGCCTGGGGCGTAGCCTTTCGCTTAGACAAGTTGTTCTTAGTGGCGTTCCGCAGGGCTCGGTTCTAGGGCCGTTGCTTTCCACAATTTATGTCAATGACCTACCCCAGGAGCTTGAAGCACCGTCGCTATTGTTTGCTGATGACCTCAAGCTCTGGAATATTGTGCATATACCTGGTGGCTCTAAGGCACTTCAGAGTGCCTTGGATAGGCTCTGGAATTGGTCAACCTTATGGTTGATGCCTATAAATCAGGCGAAATGTTCTGTCCTCCGCACTGGGGATGCTAGTCCCCCACGCGCTATGTAGTTGGTGGAAGTGAACTCCCTGTTGTCAATCAGCAGGTTGATCTAGGTATCACCCACACCTCATTGCTTCACTCTGGGCCCAGTTGGAGGAAGGCTGCTTGTAGAGGGTTCTGTATGATGTGGTTTATTTGCCGCTCCTTCGGTGTCATAACGGCCAATATTTTTGTTAAGCTGTTGTCAGCTTTTGTGCGACGCCAATTAGAGTACTGTATCCAGGCTTGTCCACGTTGTCTTGTAAAAGACAAAATGGAACTGGAGAGGGTTTTGCAAGTGGGTACAAGGTTAGTGCAAGGGTTACGGGGGCAAAGGTATCCCGAACGTTTGCTTAGCTTGGGTATGTACTCAATACACTACCGCGGAATTAGAGGAGACTTGATCCCCACTTACCGTATCTTAACGGGTAAGATCGGTCCAGACTTGTTCTGGCTATTTCGTTCCGCCATGCTGCCTAGTCTCCGAGGTCACCCGTTGAAGCTGCACAAATTGCGTTCTGACCGGGTAAGGACGGAAACTCGCTTGCCGCGCCGAGTTATTGAACGTTGGAATTCGCTTCCGGAACACGTCGTTTGGGAGTCTACGGTTGAGGGTTTCGAGCGTCAATTAGGTGCTCTTGGGTTGCAGTACCAGACCTTCCCCTTCTAACCGACTTGTATCTTCAACTTTCCCTTCGTTTTTTAATTTCTTCTCATACCTTGGCATTATCATTATTTAGCTGACATTCCTTCCCTTTTTTTCTTAGCTTACCCTTCACTCTTTTACTTTACATAAACCGGCCTGGCAGGGACTGCTGGGCAGGAAACTGTAGTCAGCAATTGGTTGGACAGGTTGTGATGCGGTCTCTGTTTTAGGCTTTACAACATCTCAAGCAGATCTATCAATCCCCCATCCGACGATACGCAAAGAAGGAAAATTCATGGGATTATCCTATCGTTCCGGTCCCAACTGAACTTTAACTCATCGTCGTTGTCACTGATCGCTTCAAGTACATGGTCAAACGGACGGTAGAGACTTCGGCCTCTTGGATCAGAGAAAATTCGACAATAGTCAAATTCCGTTCCAAGTGTTTTTCAAGCACTGTTTTCCACAGTATTGTTGCTAGGTATCTCGATCAGTATGGCACGAAGTCCGTTACTATCGGACTCCGGAGCGTCGAGTGCGCTGCGAGGCTTGAACCTGCTTCTTTGTGACCGACCTTCAGACTTTTTCGGGGCCAACTTACTCGCGACCATTCTTCGTCATAATTTGCTTCAACATGTCACCACACGAACTCGTATTCCTCCAGATCAGACGCCGCATATCCTGGATCTCATGCTGTCCCCAGCACAATCAGACATCACTAACCTTTCAGTTCTACAACCCATTGGCAGCAGTGATCACTGTACTATCTCATTCCAGTGATACGTCGCTTCGCTGTTCACAGCCAACGGGTCGACCGTTGGAATTTCTGGCATGCCGATACACTTCGTCTGAAAACGGCCGCAAGCCTTGTTGATTGAAGTATCCCTGAACACCTCAGTGTTGACGAAGCCTGAAATCGCTTGTACTCCAAGCTGACGATGCTCATTGAACAGGTCATCCTGTTCTCCAAAAGAAGACCCTCCTCCAAAGGCCCTCCTTAGCTCGATCATGAATTGAGATCAATGATGAAAAGAGGACGTAAACTATGGGCTCGTTTCAGAACTACGCGATTTGAGCTTGAGTACTGTCACTACAAAACGGTCAGGAATGCTTGCAACATGAAAAACGCGAGAAACGCCAAAAGTACGAGCTGTCATTAGCTGCATTTTGTAGAACAATCTCCAAGGCACTCTTCTCGTACCCCAAACGAAGCACCAAAGCTGGCAGTGGTGTCCCTGCCTTGTCTCCGTGTGAGCATTTGGATCTAGTTTAGGAAGACTAAGAAAGCTAGCCTTTTGGCCCAGCAATGTTCCTCTATCTACTCCACCGAAACGCCACTCATGGATAGCGTTGTGCCCATTCCTCCTTTCTTGTTGGAGCACGTGAATGTTAATACTGACGTCGGTTGAGAACCCTAATCGTTTTCCTGTCTAGGCCTGGGCAACCTGACAGTATCGTGCCCACGCAATACTACTTACTCTCACTTCAAATGAATTTCTGATGCTCCAACCACCGCAGAGGATAATCAACGGTGCCCTATCTGCTGCATCGGGCAGGGTGGATAGGGGTTTGGATGCTACTGCTCAAGCCTTCCCGTCTTCTTATTCCTCCTCTTACGATTTTTCATCCTTATCGTCCCGTTCCAGCTTCACTTTTTTCCCCCAGTTTTCAACCTCCCCCACCTTGCTTCAATAGTCGCTTATCTTTTAGTTTCAACTCACATGTGAACGCGGAGCGTCATTCCTGCACTGTCAACAGGCCCATGTCCAAGCAAGCAGTCCATTCCAATTCATCGGCTCCTATTTGGAGCCCTCGATCCTCCTTCAGATTGGCATGCATCAGTGTTCGCACATTGCTTCAGATCGGTCAATAGGCAGCAATTGCCCGAACATTGGAGACCCTCTCGATCGATATCAGCTGCTTATCGGAGACCCGCCTGCAAGACTCGAGCTCTGTGCTCACTCTGCGATCCCCTTCAGGTGACACTAGCAGCACTTTCTCATTGCGCCTATCCGGTGACGATGCAGCTTCGAGCACCAGCCAAGCCGATGTTGGTATTGCCCTGAGTCCCCGGGCTGAAGCTACTCTGATTGATTGAATTTTAATCAGTAGCCGGATGTGTGCGGTCCGATTGGCTGACTCGTTCAAAACTTCGAAGTCGCGTGGGACTAACAGGTGTCTATTCGTTATCGCTGCCTATGCACCGACAAACTAGCGATGACTCGGTAAAAGACGACTTCTATCATCAACTGAACGAGCTCCTTAGCCACAGAAGAATCTCGGCCGGGGAAGCTGGCCGGGGATCTGAACGCTCAAGTTGGCAAATTATCCACTGATGAGCTGCATCTGGGCGGCCAACATGGTGTAGGCCTCCGTACTGATAACGGTGAGCGGTTACTTCATTTGTGTGAGGATGCTCGCTCATTTCTTGCGAGCACTAATTTCCGACACAGCACCCGCCGGATGGTGACTTGGCGCCCACCAGTCTCGAACCAGCTATGGACGCAAATCGACCACATTGCGATAAGTTACCGATGGAGAGGCTGCGTCCAGAACTGTCGCTCGATTTGGAGCACAGGTGTTGACACCGACCATGTATGTGCTGACCTGCGGATGCGCTTTGGCGTACGCCCACGACGACGTTGTGAGCGCATTGACACCAGCCAACTGGCGAAGCCAGCTGTTCTGAATGCCTATCAAAGTACGCTGTCATGCGAGTTGGATAAACGCTCACCGGATGCAATTGAAGCTCACTGGTCTCATATTCACCAGACCTCATTAGCATCAGGAAAATCCTCATGTGGTAAGTCTAATCGCCAACATGGACATGGGGTCTCTTCACAGTCTCTGGAACTTATCGATGCTCGCCGGCATATTCCGGCTGGAAGCGAACACAGTGCAACTCGCGAAGAGCACCGGGCAAAACTCCGTGCTAGCCTGAAGAGAAACCGCGAATCCTGGTGGTCTCATCGTGCATCAGAGATGGAAATGGCCGCTGCCCTTGGTAACCATCGTAAGTTATTCCGGCTGATACGGGAATCGGGCAGCAGAAGACCTGGTGTTAGTGAAACAATTTGTGACGAGAGTGGACAGCCTATCCACAACTTGTCAAAACGCTTGGAGCGTTGGGCTGAGCACTTTGAAAGGCAATTTAATCGGTCGTAATTGTTAGATTTCTCGCCGGCCACTGATCGCCCCGTTCTGTGGGCTGTCCCTTTGTATCCACCCTCTCGCTCAGAAGTGGAACTTGAGATCGAACAGTTGAAGTTAAATAAAGCCGCGGGACCTGATGGTCTTCCTCCAACCCTCTTCAAATTCGGAGGACCTGCTCTTGTGGATAATTTACGCGATTTGCTAGTCAAACTGTGGGAGCAGGAAACTGTCCCAACCGACTGAAGCCACTCCGTCATAGTCCCAATTTTCGAAGGAGGCTCACGATCGGAATGGGGCAGCCATAGAGAAATCAGTCTAATTTCCATCGCCTCCAAATTGCTTGCCTCTGTCATCCTTCACAGACTGACTGGCACTCGTGAAACCTAGATTCGTGAAGAGCAAGCCGGGTTTCGTCGAGGTCGTGGCTACATTGACCACATCTTCACATTGCGTCAGTTGTTGGAGCACCGTCACATATATTGGCGGCCCACCGTTGTCGTGTTCCTCGATATCAAAGGTGCATTTGATTCGGTGGATAGATGTGCACTTTGGGACTGTCTACTCAGGAAAGGTGTACCTGACAAATATGTAAATATTATCCGAGCATTATATGCGCGTAGCTCGGGCAGAGTGAGGGCTTACGGCAAATTGTCGTCGCCCTTTAATATCTCCAGCGGTGTGAGACAAGGTTGCGCGCTGTCACCTTTCCTCTTTAACTTCGCTATTGATGAGGCCATGGAAATCGCAGGACACGACTTAGAAGGTGTGCATCTGCTCCCAGGAGAACTTCTTGACTTAGAGTATGCTGATGATATTGCCCTAATCTGTGACAGCTCCCAGACGTGCCAAGCGGCAGGGGACAGATTAGCACTAGCTGCCCGTCATTCCGGGCTTTGCTTCGCACCCTCGAAGTGCAAAGCGTTCCTCCAAGGTTGATCTGGACCGCCTCCTTCGCTGACCGTTGGTGGGGATCAGCTAGAAGTCGTTCAAAAATTCAACTACCTGGGAAGTTGTATCAGCGCCCGTGGGATTGAAGATGAAATCACGAATCGTATAGCAAAAGCTCGGGGCGCTTTTGTTAACCTTCGCCACTTATGGCGGCGGCGCGACATCACTTTTGCCCTGAAGGGTAGAGTTTACAATGCAGCGGTACGTTCGACCCTACTGTATGGTTGTGAAACCTGGCCCCTTAAAGCAGCGGACCTGAAGAGGATAGTTACGTTCGACCACCGGTGCCTTCGCAATTTAGTTCACATCTGGTGGGAACACCGCGTGAGCAACGAGCGTGTTCGATGCCTTGTTTATGGCACAGGAAAAGGAACTGAGCCGCTCAGCACCGTTGTTTCACGCACCAGGCTCCGATGGCTGGGCCACGTGTTGCGCATGTCAGCCCACCGACTCCCTCGACGTGCGTTGTTTGCGCGCCGGGGGCGTAGATGGAAGAAGAGGAGGGGTGTCCAAGCGATGACTTGGTCGAGAGGAATGAAGGCCCTCACTTCGTAGCTGGCCTCGGTTGGAGCGTCTCGGCTCCCTGGTTGGGGTCCAAAAGACGATGAACACGTTTGGTTGGACACACTTGCGGATATGGCTAGGAGCAGACCTCAGTGGCGTTCGTGGTGTGAGTTTCTTTGTCCCACCCCATCCCTCTTAGCCTCCCCCTCCAACCACCATCTCATTATCTAGCCTTATATAATTTTGCACAGTAATTTTTTTGATGTGCAGTAGCGGGCTGGTAGCTTACCGGAACGATGCCCATCCGTTACGGGTAGCTCAGCCGGCTTGCACCAGTTGCTTTTTTTCTACTTTTTTCTAAGTATTGCGGCACAGTAGCTGAGGTGTTCCCTACCTCTAGCTAACGTGTATGATGATGAATAGTGACGTTGTAATGAAACTTCTTCCGTATTCCTCACCTGCTCCTGATGGTTTACACCCATTGTTCCTTAAGACCGTGGCTGGGCACATTGCCGCTCCTGTCTGTCGTATCTTCCGTCTTTCCTTTGAGCTCGAGTGGCTTCCAACTGCCTGGAAGTGGAGAATCGTCAAACCTATTTACTGAGGAGCGAACCGACAGAATCCAGCCAGCTACCGTCCCATCTGCCTTACTTCGATTTTGTGCAAAGTTATGGAACGGATTCTGAAACGCGCCCTTCGCCTTCATCTCAATGAGTTGGAGTTCCTCTCTCATGCCCAACATGGTTTCTGAAGGGGGCGTACATGCGCCACAAATTTGCTGGTGGCTAGGGAAAATGGGCAAGATCTTTAGATGCCGGTAAGCGTCTGGATGCTGTGTTTGTTGATTTCATTAAGGCTTTTGACAAGGTCCTGCCTGAGCGGCTCCTCTTCAAACTCCGGGGAATCGGCGTAGCTGGCAATTTTCTTCCTTGGGTCTCCCATTTCCTTGACGGTCGCTCCATGCAGGTTAAAGTGAACGAAGCGCTTTCTGATCAAGTTCTCATAACCAGTGGGGTCCCCTAAGGTTCTGTACTCTAATATCTTTATCAACGACCTGCCATCCGAACTGCAGACCGACTGTTTAATCTACGCGGATGGTCTGAAGCTGTGGATTGAGGTATCCAGTCTGGAAGATGCAGACAGATTTCAAGCGACACTCGATCTGCTCCACGATTGGTCAATAAAGTGGCAGCTGCCCATTAACCTTGACAAATGCGCTGTCCTTCCAATCGGTGCTCCTGAGCCTTTTGGGGCTTTCCATATTCGAGGGTTTCTTGTTCAGAATTGTCAACCAGGATAGGGATCTCGGGGCGATTGTGTCTCCTAACCTCAAATCAACCGAGGACACCTGGAAGAGGGTCGCGTCAACCTACAGAATACTTCACGCTATACGGAGAGCCTTCTCACGCCTGACTCCAGCACTCTCCAGATTACTGTTTGCTTCGCATGTGCACCCAATTCTCGAGTACGGATTGCCTGCTGCGTATCATCTCACCAATTCCGAACGTGACATGATCGAGAAGGTTCAACGGCGTGGATCCAAATCCGCTCCAGAGCTGCGGGACTTATCTTACCCCGTACGGCTTCAACGGTTGAACCTGTTCCCTTTGGATTATCTTCGCCGCCGCGGAGATATGATATTCACTCGGCGTATTCTACGAGGTGCTGCAATCGATCTTTCGTCTCAACCCAAAGTGTGCAACCCGAGACCACCGGTGGAAACTATTCAAACTGCGGCGATTCCGTGTGTGGTCCGATCTGGCCCTATCCACCCGGGTAGGGAATGCCTGGAACAACTTGCCAGAGCCTGTCCTCGATGCGGCGACAGAGGAATGTTTCAAACAACCGTTGAATTCCCACTCTCTGAGTCCGCGGGGATTTTGCTGCCCCCAATACAACCACAGCGGTCTTCTGCGAAACCTTGTTCCGCATTGATCCCAGCAACCTTCGCAACGATCGGGAAGTGACGGAACTGACAAAGTAACTTCCTTCTGCTCTCTATCAACCAACGACCTAACCGGACCTAGGTCGATTAAAGCGGTTCTGGTCAAAGCGTCTTGGGCGCTTACTGGTAATTTTTCCGGTTGTTCCCAATTTTAATTCTGTTTTGCACCCAGTTTTTGCCTTTTTATTGAGGTCGTCTAACTATTGTATACGTTATAATTCCACTCTCTTTTCCACTGTCGGTCACGCAGTGCACCGAGGCTGTTTTTCCAGGTGGCTTGACTTCTGAGACTATCGCACTTTGTGGCAGTTCAAGCTGCAGTATGCCAGTAACTGATGATTCCGGCGGTATGCAGTACGATGTTTGCAACCGATCCTACCACCAGCTTTGCACGGACCTGAATACCGAATAGTACGCAGCGCTGGCCTCCAGCAAAAGTTGCTTTTCAGATGTGCCAATTGCTGCAGCCGCCGGCAAGGCTGCGCAACCTTTCGTACTAGAGGTGGATCTCTTGATACCCGGCTGCGAAATGTAGAGCGTCCGTTCTCGATGCTCTCAGATCTTCGCCTTAAGATTGATCTGCTCATGACGGCGCTTCCGGTTTCCAACAACTTAAATCTGATGGCTAACACTGGAGATCAACTTGTAGCACCAATCATTATGTTACGCGTCCAGGTGGCTGACGACCACTAAAATGAAGCTATTTCGGACGTCATATCTAAAGCTATCCTGATCGACGCCGAATTTCTGGTTCAAGGTTCCCTTCGAGTAAGGCGAAAGAGGGCCAGAAAACACTGTAAGCTCTCTACTAAACAAGAAGTTGTAGTTGTCTCGACACCGGAACCAAGCCGAGTGTCGTCACTTCTCAAACCGTCTGACGGCTGTGCGAAGACGAAGGTTCCCACATGCACTACTTGTCAGTCGAGGCTGACAGATATCACGGCTCTCACCGAGAAGGCACGTTCTGACGGTTTGCTTGATTGTTCTCAAAGCGACAAAGCGTCACGGGACCTTGCTCCGGTTATCAAGCAGAAAAAACAGACTAAATAAAGCCTTTCGGTGGAATCGCTGACACGAAAAATGTAAGGCATCGACAATGGTGCGAAAAGCATATGCTGCCGTTGCTACATCATCTGAGGGGATAAAGACAGCCCGATCACCAGTGATGAAACCACCCGCTCCAAGTGTCCAATCAAAGACTCATGGGGTTAATACACCCCGTCGTGGTTATTCTTTTATGTTGGACGACGTTCAATGGTTTAAAATGTGCGTAACGAAGCTTCTTCTTCCTGATTTTCCAGGCGTTACTGTCAGGAAGCTGATTAGACTGGGGAACGTATTAGTTAATGCACCAAACCCTCGACTGCGACTAATTCGTGTTGTACTCTCTACCCCGGAAGAACGCAACGGTCTCATGCAGTTTGTTTTTAAGCTGAAAGGTACTAATATTAGTGTTTATCCGGACCTTCCGCTGGTCGATAAGCTGAAGTTAAGGGGCCATCAAGGACCTCAAAAGCAGGCGAGCGGTCGTTAAACAGGGTCTCCGGTTAGTGGGTTTTCGAGTGATCAGCCTGTGGTCCTTTACCGCCTTACCACTACCCATTCTGGTAGTGTACGACCCAGGTCTGGGCCTAACGAATACCTTTAGGTGGTACTAAGTAATGTGTGCAGCCTAAGGAATAAGGTGTACGAGTTGGGTCTGCTTGTGGATGGGTGTTATTCCGATATACTCGGATTCACTGAAACGTGGCTGTCTCAGAACATCACGGATGATGAAGTACATCTATCTGGCTACACACTATTTAGATGCGATCGCTCCGCTGGCCGGCAGGGAGAAGGCATCGCACTTTATGTGAGCTGTAGACTTGACGTTTTGGAGACTTTCTTATTTCAGTCAGCAGACAAAATTGTTGAAGTTCTGTCGGCTGTGATTTGCACATTCTCGTCTCAGGTTACCCTTGTAATTGTGTATAGAAGCCCTGGGAGCGTATCCCAAGAGGTACTTGACTTTATTCGCTCCCAGTCCGCAAACAAGTGTTTGGTTATGGGCGACTTCAACCTCCCAGACGTTTGCTATGTTGACCTTTCTTGCAACTCAGCGTCAGGCACATTCGGCACTTAAGCTTACGTTCCAACTACCGTTGCATCCGTTCATTGACCTCCCCACTAGCACGTGGACGCCCAGGTACCACCTATTTTAGACGTTGTATTTGCTAAGTCAATTGATTTTGTTTGTGACATTACTTACGGACCTTCACTGGGTTCCAGTGATCATGTTTGTTTACTCTTCAGTTGTACTCCGTCTGGACGCTACCAGAGTACTGTTGAGTCTCTTCCGAACATATGACACGCAGACTATCAATCAATGAGAGCCAAGGCTTGGGGTTCCGTTGTTAGATCTCAGGCGATGATAATGTCCAGGTTGCCTGGGATAAACTTAAGTCCTACCTCACAGAGGTCGCTGCTCCTTTCATCCCCATCACAAAGGGAAAGGCGGGACGAGCACAGCCGCTTTGGATAGATTCCACTGGCAGGCATCTGCTCACAAAGTGATCTAAATGTTGGCAGACTTACCGAGATGCTCCATCCAACGATATTTATGACAGGTACCGTAAGACTAGAAATAGTTGTAAGCAACACCTAAGGAATGCTTGGCTCAATCTCGAGAAAGGGTTAGCAGAGGAAGCTTTAGAGAATCCAAAAGGATTCTTCGCAGATGTCAAAAGGCGCTGCGGTTCGAACATGTCAATTCCAGTGTTGATGCGTGATGACGGTACTCATGCGCATACGGACTATGACAAGATCTGCGTACTTAGTGGGCAATATGCATCAGCGTTTTTAAGGGAAACCTCTTTGACAGGCGTTGATCTTGTTTGCGGGATCCCAGTGGGTTCAGGACTGTCTGAATTTATTGTGTCGGAGACGGAAGTTCGTAGGTTGTTACAAGGGCTTAACCCTTTTAAGCCCTCTGGGCCTGATTTAATTCACCCGAAACTGTTGCATGTGTTGGCTGCGGAACTAATTGGACAGCTCACTACAGGGTTTCAGAAATCGCTTGACAACCGTGCATTGCCTTCCGAATGGAAGGAAGCTGTTGTCATCTGTCCCATCTTCAAAAATGGGGCAGGAGTTTGCCTGCAAATTACAGACCAGTTAGTCTGACGAGTGTAGCAGTCAAACACCTCGAGAAACTGTTAAGAGATTCATTGGAGAGTCATCTGAGTAGATTTAATATGCTTAGCAATGTACAACATGTATTCCGGAAGAGATTTTCGTGTCTGACGAATCTACTGGTGGCTTGCGAAAGTTGGGCGAATGCAGTGGATAATGGCCACGCACTGGACGTGCTCTTCGTCGACTTCTCGAAAGCATTTGACAAGGGGTATCTGGCCGCGCCCTACACTGGGTGGCTGTCTTCTTGGATGGTGTAGGACTTGAGTTTACTGTTGTTGTTTTTTGTTATCTTCTCAACACTAGTTGTGATAACTGGATCCACCACGCTTCGATATTCGGATCATAGTTGTCTAACCGAAATGGACTGCACTGCCTATTTACCCATGTTCCAGCTTGTCTTTTCCCAGATGCTGGAAGCATTATATTTTGCACCCTATCTCTTGTTTATGTACTAGACACGACTCCGATCCAGCTTTGTTTTTTAGTCCTAATAAACCGACTGCTCTCTGTCTAAATGGAGAACTTCTATCATTCGTTACGGCTTTATCAGCTCTTTTTCCCTATACTTTATTTACTAGGATCATATTGCTACTGATTTCTTTCTCATGTTTGCAGACGACCTAAAGCTTTGGCACACAGTGTCCGACCTCGATAGACCTCAGACTCTGCAACGGGCCCTCGATAACATTTGGGACTGGGCTGCTCTGTAGCAGTTGCCCATGAATTATGCAGTGTTCCTTCTTACTATTAGGGCCAAATGACCCCAAACGCGTTGCCTGCTTGGCAGGAATGAACTACGGCATGTTTCCCAACTAGTAGACCTAGGGGTCACGTTGTCTTCTGAACCTAAATCCAGTGAGAACTGGAGGAAAGCTACGTGCAAGGGTTTCAGAATGTTGAGGATGATCCGCAGAGCATTCGGGATTATCACAGGCGATATGTCTGTTAGGTTATTCTTAGCCTTTGTCAGGCTTGTCTACCTTGCTTATTCAGGGACAGGATGTCAGTGGAGAGTGCTGAGAGCTGGAACAAAAATTGTTCATGGACTACAGAACCTTTCTTACCCAGAAAGGCTACTTGAACTGGGAATGTTCTCAATGCATTATCATCGCCATCTATGCGACCTGATCTTGACCTATCGTATACTTACCAGTAAAATCGGACCCGCTTTATCCGGGCTTTTCCAACCGGTTCGGCTTCCATCTCTCCGAGGTCACTCAATGAAGCTACACAAACCTCGATCGGATGGAGTCCGGGCGGACTTTCGTTTATCACGCCGTGGTGGATTCCTGGAGTACACTGCCCGAAAACATCGTATCGGCACTAACGGTGAAATAGTTCGAACGTCGACTTGACGCTATTGGCCTTCATTTCTTGACATTCCACTTCACATCCCAGCTTATGCGCCTAATTGAATTATTAAATCTGTTACTTTTTGGTTCTTAACGCTTTTATTACTTTCGTACTTATGTTTCTTATTTCACGTGACCGGTGCGGCGGGGACTGCTAATGCAGGTTGCGTGGGTAATAATTAGTCGACCGTGGTGTGATTCGCGCTCGCTGATCTGACTTTTCTAGATTCCAGTTATCGCGGACGAACAATACCCTGGATCATCGACGCGCCACGGAAGGAACATTCACGAGAATTTCTCCTACTGCTCCAGTCCCCCTTGAACTTGAACTTTGTTGTGGAATTTTCTTGCGTCTGTGGTTTTACTCCTTCACCAGTGTTCCTCTTCTCGCTTCGCAGGCATGTAAATGACAGCTAAAAACACACCATCAGTACTTTTTGGATTGCGACAAACTACACTCGAGGAAGGATTTTTTGGAGGTATTGTGTTTCTCTTTCATGTTATACTGATAGCTCATCGCGTTCGCGGTCATGTGGAGACTACTTCCAGGTTTGTCTTATCTTCTGCCATGTTAATTTGACCTTTTAGCTTATCGACTATGGAAGCCACTGGTAAACTTGTCTACACCTGCTTGATGTCCCTTTAAAGCCACATGCATCAATACTAGCCCAACACTCGAGGAGCTTTCAGTTTGCACCGAAGGGTAGGCACTGTTTGGTAATGGCTGACTTTCAAAGTAGGGAGAATCATATGGTCAGCCTTGATGAACAGGGGGACGCTAACTGGAGAGTGAGTATATGGTTTTAATTTATGCACTCAAAAAAACACCAGGGTGAACCACTGGAAAACCTACGTATATCGACTGGGAACCTCCCCCCAATGACGCCCAGTACTGATCACAAGATATTTTTCAAAGTACCCACTAATCTTACTTCGATTTCCAGCAGTGTTCTAAAGGTTCTCCGAAATTTCCTCTGGTACCTCATCCAAGCAACTTGGTCGACAAATGGTCTAGCGGCTTTGTCCGTTTGCCATGCTCACCTGAGAGTCTCTATCCTCTTTATGAAGTAGGACAATTTTCTAACTCATCACGTTTCCAGAATGGGCGAAAGACTATTGTTTCACGTTGGGCTTTGATTGAAAATTGTCTGAGACAACGGGTCACTTCAACGACTGAATTAAAAGTAAGGTCAACTATTTTGACGTTCAGTTTCCTTTACATAACGAAGTTGCTAGTATCGCATCTTCACTGATGAGGTCCTTAGGGCTCTGTACTTACGTAGTTGACGTTGTTTGGCCAGTCTTTTGTACTTAAACATCCTTCGAGACATTCTGATCTGTCTATGTTTAGTGGGTTGGTCTGGAAGTAGTACACATCACATATAGCTCAGGTATGCTCAACTTTTACGTTTCAGGAGGTGATAATAATCGGACTTTTACATATTTCTGGTGCATGTAGAGTCGTCAAAACTGTGGGCGCGTTTCCCGTGTTTTCGATGTGGATGACCGCAGTCCAACTCTATTCGAATTTCTAGCAACACCGGCTAATTACATGAATGGTAGTGAGAGCTTTTCAGTACGTGAATACTACTTCTTTCGTTCATTGTGTTCTCCTAACCTGCTGGCATTAAGGATCACAAGCTTGTCTTGTAATCTGAGGGCGCGGGTTCGAGGCTGTGTAGGGACTGGGCGACCTTCGCAGTGGTGGTTGCGCGGCAACGAAGCGTCGGTACTGCGTACTGGCGTACAGCTGATGCCTTTCTTTCCTAACCTCTTAAGAATCTCGGCGACATCGACGAACATACATCCCAGCAACCTAATTTCACTTGGTCGAACTATTTTTGAGTACGCCAGTTGAGCTCTCTCGCTTCTAACCTGAAGTACAGGGCTCCTTTTAGCAAGAAGCTCGGTAGCATTACAAGAAACTCGTTTTTCCGCAACCTAGATTCCACATGTTGATGAGAAACTCGCTGCTCATCTGATAGGTTGCGAAGTGCTTCAAGCATTTGGTTTGTAATCCACGAGTCACCGGTTCAGAACTGCCGTTCGTTTTGTGGTAATTCACCGACGATTCTGGATACTGACACAATACCAGCGCCTTTATTCTTTTGCGTCTGCTAATCTGTGTATTTTAGTGGTATGAGAGAACTACCTTTCGGACCGATCCGCTAGTGTTCGAAAATGACTCACTGTTGTGTTTCCCAATTGCCTCTTGTTTAGTTTACTATTGATCACCGTGGCCAACTGAGAAAGTTTCCTGATCGATTTCATGCTTGATTTGGCCAGTATAACCATGTTTCCATGTACCCTGCGGCACCCACGCAACACTTTTAGCAAGAGACTTTCGGCCAAGTTGTCCTCGTCACGGGTCCTTTTACCATTACTGTACAATAGATTGCTGTTTTACTGATTGATATTCTTTTCGGATACACCAAAAATGATGGCGACGTTCTACTGCTTCACCTCGCAAGAACACGCCATCCTCCCAGCTCATTGTTCACCTCATCTGACTCATTATGCTATTCAGTGACACCTTTTGATCACTCACTTCCGCTGATCCTTTGTACTACAATACTATTCCATTTTGCTCTTTCGTTGTGATAAAGAGGCCAACCAAATGAACGTTATATGCACTGCCTCAATTTGGTTCAGCGTCTAGGGTCTTGTAGTTTATGGACTTTGGATCATCGGTCTGTAATAGATACTAGAGATATTTGTCTTCTTATCGCATCAGGTACTTTCCGATGAACTTTCACTGCTGGGGGGCAAATTCAGTACAAAAATTCAACCGACGGTGGCGCGCAGCCATGCATTGGTTGTAACTAATATCAACTTACTCGGTCATGATCTACCTCTAACCTCATGAAGTTCATCAGACTGTTGCTTTCCATGCCTCTGAAATGCGTTTTTTTTTCGTTGTCTGACGACGCGGAATTTGTGCACCCTGGGTGATACACCGCTGCTCTACCCTGCAATTACCTCACCATCCTTTTCCACTTCACCTGCCTTTTACCATCGGTTCTCTGATGATTGTGCGCTATTGGAGCCGCCTCTCAGTGGGTTGATGATGGTGTCTGATTGTACTCACAGAGACAGTGGCCTCTTAGTAGACTGGTTGCGTACCACTATTTTTCTATATTATCAAGTGTTCACGGGATCGGCCCACGCTAGTTCTGTCCACCATCATCTGTTGATCAGACTCTGGATGTTATGGCTTTTTGGTAGGCATTTTACCACGAGACAGCCGTGTTGTACGCGAGGAAGACTTGTCACAGCAATCAGAACGACCTCTTGGGCTTTGGATTGAGAAAGAATGACATCACCGTAACCGATTCTTCGCTGCCACGCGCCTACCATCAGTCGCGTGTGAGTTGCGGTTACTTCGAGGTCGCTCCCACCCACGCGGGCTCAAACCAGTAATCTTTTGATTACAAGCCAGATGCCTAAACTAGTCTGCCACCGGTCGACTTTAGAGCACTTACATTCTCCGTTGGGGTCTCGATTCCTTTTTGGTCAACTCTCGGCCACCCCGATCACTGTGACCGTGTCTGAAGTGGGGGCGTATTCGCTGAGTACATCTGCTTCGGATTCCATTTTAGTGCTTGTAATGACCGAGATTTACTTGAACACAATGTAACTTGCGGACACACGATGTTTTTGATGTAGCACCCAAAGGCGTCCTCGTAATTCAGTTTCCCCCCGTTTCTCCATTGGCGTAGCAGACATGTTGCTCACTCTAAGTTCTCTACCATCCCATCTATTCACTGAAATCCCATGTCGGGCGTTTTCTCAGCATCACTAGAGGCTGTCATGCGTCCATTTCTGACCTGATATTTACTCATTTGTAATCAGCTACTCGTTGTCTTTACCAGTCTATTCCGGTTTTCCGCGTTTAATGAACTTGTAATGCTCCCCATTATTCGATGTGATAATCTCTTCTGCAGCTACTTAATATTCCACATTCTTCTACGCATTTTCTGATGTCTTCCTCTGGACAAGTTGATTGATGCGCATCGCATTTGTTATACGAGTCATCTGTCACACACACACACACACACACACCAAATAGTCACGTCCTTTGCCAAACCCATCCGACTAATTGCCGACCACTTGAGCAAACGCGGCCAATCTGGCGATCACCGACTAGATGTGGCTCTACTTCTGCGCTTGGCAAGCGACTTTTTGTATAATTCTTATCCCCCCCCATGCTAGTATGAGCTTTGCACATTGCGTTCAACATTCTTACGGCTTATGCATCATTTGCACTTCTCGTTAACAACTTTTGCCTGACTTTCCCCTACAGGAAGCGATTCTGTCATACAACTCAAGGTTCAGCAACCTGTGGAGCTTCAACGTTTTACACTCCATATGTCAACAAGCACTTCTTCCCGATGGCGACGAACAGTACTTTTTCAATCACACCTTGCCAGCGATGTGTGCTCTTGCCCTCAACTTACCCGTTTTTCTCACTGAGGTAAGTGGATTGCTTCGGTGCATGCTTCCTCGTTGCGCCTTTGTGCTTCATTGCTTCACTTAACTTCGGTTGGGTAGTGTCGATTGGGCCACACCAATCCCCACGCGTACGCGGTTTCATCCGTCACCTTCACCTACTTCGGGTTACGCGGTCCGTGGACCCTACAGTTTCCTTGAACTTACCGATTCAAGTAGATTGGGCGATTCCGCAGGGCGGCCTACCTTAGATTTTGTGCGACTGCATATAAAAGGTTTGCCTGTCATCTGCGAAGTAAACCAAGCGTAGCTTGTATATGAAACCCTCTAGGATAAAACCAGTGCTCCGGATGTCACACATTTTGTGTTTGCTCCTCATTTCTTCATCAAAGTCCTGTCTTAATTAAACTCGTCACACGAGACCGCGTCATTCAGACATCATAAATCCGACAAGGTGATAGTTGGCATTTTTGTCCACTTTGAACTCGCTTGCAACTGCCATTTCCCTCAGGTCTTTTTGGGTTAGCACGTCAAACCATGCAACTTGCAGGTCAATGACTTATGTCACCACGTTAAGTTTGACAGCTAGGACCCGTGCAACTAGCTTACACGCTGTATACTACATCGCACTGCATCCTTTGCTGCTTGAGTAACTTTTAGTTTTAACTGACTGCTATCGACTTCGGGAAGTAGCTCTTCTGATGATCAACCCCGTCATCTACATGCATGGCAAAAGTGGGATAAGACGCAGTATACCACAGTGCGTTACTCATGACTCCGTGCGGCTTAGGTTGTTGAGCGTGCGCGCTGCGTAGTCTTGGTTTTCAAAGCAGGGAGATTCGTGAAAAACAACTGCTGTTTCTGAATCTCAGTGGAGCAGAGACGACCGTCCGTCATTTCTCCGGATGTGTAATGGTTACGTAGGTGGGCCTAAGTGTGACGACTATAAATGCATTTCTTCGACACCGTTTATTATTTTAGTCCTATCTCGTTTGTTATGAGTTTTACACTGCACATCGCACTTGACTAGGGCATTTGTATTTGAAACTAGGAAAGGCTACAGTTGTGAAATCTGGCCCGTTAAATCGTCATGCGTAGAGGCTAGTTACGATGACATTTCCTTGCGCTTGACTGACTTCCTCTTCTCTCGTCCATCATGTAAATAGGACAATGAAGACTGTGACTCGACAGAACCAATGGCTTCCACATAGTCGATGGTCGGCCGGTGGCCGAGTGGTCTGCACGTTTGCTTTGCAATCATAAGGTCACCGGTTCGAATCCGCGTAGGGGTGGGCGTCCTCGCGGTATACTCAGCCCGCGCGCGACTGGTGGTGGTCGCGCGGCAGCGAAGCGCCTTTACGGCGTACTGCTGACACATTATTAGGGGACCGAAAGATGCGCACTACTGACGAGCCGCAATAGTACGAAACGCGCGCCTGGTGCTTGTCCGGATGTGGGTTGAACTATCTAGCTTGTGAGCTGCTGGGACTAATACATTGAAACCTTTTTGTTTCGTTTACCATTTAAAACCTGAATTCAACACACACTGGTATTGTTGGAGATGAAGAACCTCTTTCATTTTCTTTTGCACTTTGTATCCTTTTCACAATCCATTTTGAAAACCACGCTATATTCAATCTGTGCTTGTGAGCTAGCTGCCTTATTTCGTTTGCTTTGGCAAGGAAGATAAGCTAAGTTCGGCGTTTGCATTACTCTCTGAGGTTGCTTTACGCCACATTAATGTCGACTAAGTCACAGATAATTTTCCGCAACCGGTGTGTTTCTCCACAGTACAGTGTGATGTGGCATTTCTTTACTGGCGTGTGGTGCCTATTTTTGTTATTCACTGTTCAATTCAGGTTAATTTAACAAAGTGCTCTGCACGCCAAGGAGAGGAGTATACAGTTGTCACACACGCTCACACGTCTTCAACGTTGTAAAAAGGATGAACTTTAATAAACGTAAATACAAAAGCTAGTTAACAAGTGGCATACGAGGCGATATAACTACAATACAAACTTGCTTGTACCATGAAGAGAGTGACTTGCATCGGTGCGTATTTTATGAGGCAAGCCATTTGCCAAAACTGATGTGTCCTCCTCCTCATCATCAATACACCTCAGTCGAGGGTGAGAGACACACTTCAGCTGATGTGTCGCAATACAAAAAAGATAAGAGATTAAACATTACAGACTACAAAAGCTATAATCACATTATGCATTGGGGTCGACTCCTGGCCATGTCAACTAGTGTATCCAACCAAACGCGTTCATCGTTCTTCGGACCCCATCCCAGCAGTCAGGAAACACCAACTGACGCCAACTCCGAACTAAGGGCCTTTATTCCTCTTGACCAAGTCATCGTTTGGCCACCCCTCCTCTTCTTCCATCCACACCCCGGGCGCGCAAACAACGCACCATGCGAGAGTCGGTAGGTTAGCATGCGCGACACGTGGCCTATCCATCGGAGCCTGCTGCGTGATATAATGGTGCTAAGCGGTTCACTCGCTCTTCCTGCACCAGATACACGACACCGAACTTGTATGAATAGACACAAGAATTTCAGCAATGGTCTGCTTTTGACTACCGCTGCATCGAGCCAATTGCTCCATTGCTTTGGCCACGAAACATTACGTGGAAGCACTAAGTCCAGTGAGGTAACACGCATGCAGTGATAAGTCGCAGTACTAAATTGCGGGGGAACATGTGGATCGCGGGCGAGCAGCGTAGAAAAAAGGCATCTTGACTTTTGTGAATACTTTATTCCCACGAAGTGACTAAGAGTATTCGTGGCCAAATGTCATACTTCGGCATTTTTTGTGAAGCTCAGGCATTCCATGGAAAGTTGCAGTTAACGACTTCCTTTATGTAAACAGAAACGAATGTCGTTACGTTTTTATACGTTTTGGATAAATCATGAGGATGCAAATGGCTGCAATATGGAATCAGCGCGTTCCACAAGAACAACGGAAATACTTCGTCCTGTCCATTTGTCTTGCTGGAATATCGCTGCAACGTTTTATTCTGCATTGTTTCGCTGTCATTGGGAAGATAATGAAGTTGTAGGCCAATCCACACTAGCGGTGAGATGGGTTGACGAAAGAATCAGTGTCGAAGCAGAGAAAGTTGCGGTTCAAGCTATCCACGCCTAGATTCGACACTCGGTGGCACACTCCACTTAATTGTTTCGGCGTGTGCTTTGTCTCCCGGCAGCTATAACTTCATAGTGTTATTTGGGTCCATATATTGTTAGGCTGGTGCAAATTGATAGGTTTGAAAATTTTTTCCTGGAGCGTGACCTTTACTTTTGACGGCTTTCTTGTGTCCATGCAACCGTTCTAGGTATGAAGGTGTGAACCGATCGGCACGGATGAACATTGTCTCTCGTGGACAGCAGGTATCGATACAGCAGTTAAAGATAACTCGTTCACTGCCCACAATATATAGATAAATCTATGTAAAAATAATCTAACATCTGTGGATGCAACCACTTCCACTGGTCGATCAGTGTTTTGTGGTGAACACTAGTTTCGTATGAACGTGTGATCCATACAGAGCTAACGGCCTCCAGTATGGTTTATCTTGCTGTAGGCATCAAGTGAAAGCTTGACGTTGGAGTGCCCTATTGTACACAGAAAAGAACCGCATTATAAACAAATATCAGGTCTTTGTGTAGATTCGTCGCAGTTAGACACTGACAGACAGCCACCACACATCCAGGAAAGCGCTGCAAATATCAGGTCTGTTTGCTTCTAGTCTGGTGGTGGTTTACAACATTCTATGACCTATGGTGCGCTGAGGCTGGGGATGGCTAGATCCGGACGGATGGTTTACCCACTGCTGCTACTGTCGTGCCATTGGCTCATGTCCTGAACGCTTCCTGGCGACTGCTTGGTGGGAGCTGGGTTACCCCCTTCTCTCTGCTAAGATCCAGGACACCAATCCGCATGAGTCAGTGAACTGACCATGTGTTAGACTCGCTGCCTTTCAGGTGTACATTTAATCAAAGGCTTTGGCTGGGACCCGAGTCGATCTCCTGTCAGATGTGGGCGTCCTGCCAGTATCCTAGTCCATCCTCTTCCGAAGGTTAGGAAGTGGCCAATGGCCCTCTTCCCGCAAAACCTAACGATGGTAGACAACAGGTCTACGGCTTATAAGCTCATAACTCGATTGACGTAGAGCACGAGCGCTACGCATTGTCTCGGAAGCTAGAAGGGCACCTCCGGGTGTTCAATGGTCTGCTACTGCCCGCCTCAAAGCAGGCAGCCCCTGGCCAAATTGGTGCATATCCGCCAAAACACACCTGCGTCTGGCCGTAATCGCTGATGTATCCTACTACGGTCGCAAAATCGTTCCAGTACCTCAAAAACTGTGTGTAACGGTCATCAAGCAGATCCCAATCTGTCTGCAATCAGATTCCCGAGCTGGATCTGCTCCCCACTGCCTTGTGGGTCAGGCTATTGAGCCAAAGGCTCCGGGCGGAGTCCCTCAAACAAACCTCCGAAGCACATCCGCCACCTCGCGTGCGATTGCCCACCAATGCAATCGTATGCCTGCGCGCAAAGCACTCAGCATCGGGTGCTGGAACGTGCGCACACTACTGGAGCGGAAATCAAGTAAGCGGCCCGAGTGACGCACTGCACAAGTCGCGATGGAACTAGCGCGCTGCCACATCGATATTGCGGCGCTCAGTGAAACCCGGCTCACTGAGCAAGGTAAGTTGCATGAAGCGGGTACTGGCTACACATTCTACTGGGTGGGCAACGCCGCCTCGGCACCACGTGCACATAGGGTCGGATTTGCAATATCCGATCGCCTCCATGGCCAGCTGTTGGATGAACCAACAGGGATCAGCGCGCGATTGATGATTGTTCGCCTACGACTCGGAAGTGGTGAGTTTACCACTTTCATAAGCACGTACGGTCCGACCATGTGTTATCCTGATGACACGCGTGATCAGTTCTACACTCAGCTGTCCTCTGTGATACGGTCTGTGCCGAGGAGCGACCGACTATTTCTGCTGGGTGATTTCAACGTGCGCGTTGGGCGTGATGCATCGGTGTGGGCAGATGTGCTCGATTCACATGGCATTGGTTCAGCGAATGCGAACGGTGACGGACTGCTCTCACTGTGTGTCACTCACGACCTGACGATCACGAACACTCGGTTTGCACTGAGTGCGAGTGATATAGCAGTTTGGACGCATCCACGGAGTGGTCCTACTCACCTTTTCGACTGTGTCATCGTACGTCATCGTTATATGCGTGAAGTGCGCATGACACGTGTACTGCGTGGAGCTGAGTGTGGCACTGATCACAAATTGGTGCGGATCAAACTGTACATATATTTTCGTAAATCTATGTATTGCACTCCCGCCGTGAATCGGCGTCAATTTAACATTCTCTCCCTCGGTACTATAGCGAAACGTACTGAGCTGGAGAAGGCGATGGCTGCACGCCTGTGTGATGTGGACTGCATAGCCACAGTGGACGACCTGTGGCACCACATTCGTGACCAGGTGGCAGCTGCTGCCTAGCAGACGATCGGGTGCACAAACTGTAAGCGGTCTGATTGGTTCGATGAGAACAACGAGACGATTGGTGCATTGGTGTCGGAGAAGAATGCAGCATTTGCCGCACAAGTGGTAGATCCCAGTGACTTGGGGAAGAGTAGTCAAATCCGCAAACTACGTCGGCGACTGACCCGAGAGCTCCGTCGCATAGAAATGCATGGTGGACGAAGAAGGCGAAGCAGATGGAATGCTACGCCGAACGCCGCCAACACAAGAAATTCTTTGACTCTTTGAAGGCGGTGTATAGACCAATATTGGAACAGTTGAGGACGCTGATCGATGGTAGTTCAGGCGCTACCTGCACACAGACTGCAGACATAATGCAGATCTGGCAAAATCACTTTGACCGTCTCTTGAACAACCGTTCGTAGATTGACTGGCCTACGTTGAACGACCTGTAGATGCACGAGGTGAAGATGTGTCTTCCAGACACGCCGACACTAGATGAGACGGAGAGAGCACTTGCTCAGCTGCGAAACGGAAAATGTGCCGGAGCCGACGGGATCCCGCTTGAAGTAATGAAACACGGCGGACCCGCGTTGTTGACCGCGTTGCACCACCTGGTGCAACGCGTATAGATTGAGGAAGAGCGCATTGTGCTGTAGCACATGCGGTCGCGAGTGCCTTAGTCAGGCAGGCTTAGTGAGCCATGAGCGAAGCCACTCGGGACCACCACCGAAGCGACGACGGGTCCTGCAGAGAACGTAGGTAGAACCGGCGCAGCGTTTGTAGGTACGCTGCATTGGATTTACTAACCGCGTGCTTGCATGCTAAGTCTCATTATTTCAGGTGGTGGGTTTACGATTTTGTCCTAATGCTTTTCTTTCTCATATTAATGTCTGCCTGTACTATCTTCTATAAACTTGCACACGTCGCTGAAGCTAATTGTAGTTAATTTTGATAACATTTTCGCGTTTGTGGCATTTTCTTCAAATATATTTTTGACCTGTTTAACTTATCGCGGATTCGTTCGTAGCCAATTTATTTTATACGCCCATTTAGTGAAGAGTTATGCCACCGTATCTGTATGCATTATCCGATTTATTTTATTTTATCTTGTCGTTTCAAGTGATTGGCTGTTGCTTGATTTCCCCGGTGTGGCTGCGCTTGATGTGCATGTTGACAAGGTGCCTACCTGTCTATTACCCACTACCTCGTCCATACTGGCTCCAGGAGACAGTTGGTCGTTGCTGGAGGGGACGGGGTGCACGGTCCTTGTGGCCGTGTTAGGCTCGAAGAGTGGTTCCATGCACTCAGTGTGGAGCGGACTACGGTCTAACCACCGCCTTGTGTGCGCTTGATTTCCCAAATACAGCGTGCTTGTGTTTACCTGTGAAGGAGTGTGGGCCGGCTCCGTTGATGAAACGTGGCTCCCATCCACATGCCTCCCGGTCTTATTCCTTCGGGTTTACACTGGATATGGGGTGTGTGGTTGGATCTGTGGATGGTGCAACGCAAGCCACCCATGGTCCCTCTGTAGGCGCAGGCGTCCTGTGGCTGGCCACAGGGACAAGCAATTCCGAAACCGCATGCTGCCAACCGTGATCCGGGATTCGTATTTTACTCGCGAGTAGCAGGCTTTTAGTTGTAATTTTATTAAGACCATCCATTCATGCCTTAACCAGATTACAACTAAAAATCCTGCTACTCCCGAGTAACATAAAAATAGGTAGCTTCTCCTAGTTTCAAATGCTACGAATATAGCGTCTAGTCAGAATACATCATCACCTCGCAGACTAGCCACTCTCAGTGACGGTGGAATATAGATGGTGCTATATCCCAGTTAGTTTGCAAATTATGTAGCCCAGCTCAGTGGTTTAAGCTGCTGGCTAGTTGGCATCTGCCTCGAGCGGTCATGGGTTCGATCCCCAGTAGGGGACCGAGGGAATGCACACCACTGACGAGCTCCAATAGGGCGAAAGGCGTCTGGTGCTTTTCCGGGCTAGGGTGTGCTATGTAGCTGGCGAACTACTGGGATGAAGGCCTTAACAGAAATACAGTATAATCAAGGTGGTGGATGATAGATGTGATAAGTTTATCATAAAATTCCACTTTAGAAGTGGTACAGCCTGGCGAAATTCAGTTATTAGAAAGTAACATCGATCGGTTTCGACTGAAACATCCTGACGTGCATTTCAATCTTAAACGGTTGATGTGTTGTGAAGAGAGGCGAAAAATGGCTTCCATCGACCCACATCAAGAAGGATTAATTTAAGCGCTAACACCCTCACTGCTGTTACGGCATTTAAATCGCAACCGACACGATGGCGGATAAGTTCTCCAATCACCGCGTCGTCCACGTCCTCATGGAGCAAGGTTTTTTTGGCTTGATTGCGCTTCGCGACAGCAGATTGTACTCGTGATCTTATCCCTTTTACCCAGAATTGATCGGATACTAGAGCTAAGTGTATGATGGGTACGCCCATGCTTCACATTATTTTCTTTTAACGTGCATTTCTTCATCTAGCGCGATATATTTTTGACTTAATTATTGTGATTCTTATAGATTATATGCGGTAAATTATAGCTTAAGCGCGGAATGTTGAACAGTTCATCATGTAAAAACGGAGATTTTAAAATATCGCCCCTTTCGGCCTTCTGTTCCTATGATACTCGCTTCCCTCGAATGCCTGGATAACCAGACTACAATTGTTGTTTAGATGTCCGTCGGCTGAAAGTGATTGCTTCATCGAACAACGCTTGCCCCATTCGTCAGCACCAATTCCATCGGCTCTTGCTGTAGCCTTTGTGTCGACACCATCTCACTTGCGGCTTGTGTCTTGGTCTTGGCGGTCCATTCTGCGGAGGGTGGGAGTGCTTCATTCTACCAACTCTTTAAAATGACTTTTTCTGCGCATGCACACATTTCTCTTTCGCGCAATTCACCTTGTGTACTTTTACGAATATATCCTCCTTCCTTTTTTCAAATAGCCCATTCCTTTGATGCAACGTGGTCGCGATTGGTCTTTCACTTTCAGTCAACTTCAAATCGCCAGTCTTTTGGCCAACGCGTTTTTCTGCACCTTTCCTCGTCGCAATAGCCGCTCCCGTACTGCGGAGTTTGCTAACTATCCAGACATCAACTTTTGCAATCTCCTATCCACTTCAGCAACAGACTCAAAGTAAGTCGACCCATTATCATATATTTGTGCCATCCTTTTCGGTTTCCTTTTGGCAATTCAGGGCTTTACTTAACTTCTTGGGTATAACGTTGCCTTCCGACGTAATGTACTCATGCCATCCGGCGGCCGGAAGGAGCAGGCGTTTGCTATATAATCCACCGGTTCCAATCTGCGCAGGTGTGTGGTTGACTTCGCATCGCTTGGCAGTGAAGCATTGGTGCAGCTCACCATCGTACTGCTACTTTACATTTTAATTTACTCCCGTTGTTTCCTTATACTGCATTGCAGACTTTCTCGGGCCCAGCTAAAACTTCGTGTCACAAGGACTTTATCAGCCGATGCAATATGACTGTTGCGGTTTTAATCTAACTTCTTGATGTCACTAATTACTGGATCTTGTTGTTCGCCTTCTGAACTGCCAGTATGTAGAAGCACAGTTCAAACCATCTGTTATTAGATTGCGTTGTCTACTGGAAGTGGCCGTTTAAGTGCAGATTTTTCGCTACCATTTATTGTGGTACTGTCCGTATTCAGTTAATCAAGTGTAGCTAGACTACACTCCGCCGTTTAATCGTTCAGTATTCCCTCCCATCTGGGAAATTTTATTTGGTTTATGCTTTACGCATACGGTATGTGGCATATCGGGTTATTATCACTACACTTTTTATCCATTGGTGGATTTCCATGCGTTTCTCTCGACCGCGACATACACTTGCAGTTTGGACCAATACCCACGTTGAAGTAAGCTTCAATCATCACAATCACTGAGACCGTTTCCGAAGTGGCAACTTTTCCACTTTACTCACTCCCATCCACTGGTTTCCTTCCTTTGCTGGAGCTACAAATGCAACCTGTTTCACGTTCCAATGCCTCAACCATTCCTGAAATACGAGTGCGATGTGGTTAGGAAATCATTACTGAGTTTTTGAAATACCTGCTACGTCCGTGGACTGTGACATGCAGTCGATATTAAGCTGTCGGTTAACTCTGAAATCAATCTCCTTTATTCGGATCACTAATACAACACCCGAACTACAGGGGTTTTGATGTTGATCTCTCCCAACAACACTGCATTCCTCGGATGAGTCCTATGTATTAAGGGCCGCATTGGGACTCAAATTGACATTGCGTTTCGCAGTCTAGCCACACACCTGGTACTCCAAATCTCGAGCATTGCTCGTGAATCCCATTGGTCACCACCAAGCACTTGGTACCACTCTCATCTTCAGCTATCTCTGCCTGAATAATGCAAGGGCTGGAACTAGTCCTGGAGTGCAGCGCTACGGGCGAGCGCTTCCTTTTTTCTTGGACGATAAAGCTTTAAGCTATTCCGTTCTTTACCGCGTTTCCGAGTGGGCTAGCCAATATAGCAAACTTTTTATCGCACTTTCAGGGCTGAATCTTGCATAGAGCTATGTCCACTTTTCTTTAACTTCTTTTGGTGCTAAGCCACACAGGTAATGTGCGTATGTGGCAAAGCGAGCGTTCGCAAATACACCATCTACCATCCACGATTGTTTGCAGAACGTTCCTGCTCACAGTACCAAGTCGGAGGATTACAAGTTGGATATCACGTGACCATAAAACGCAGTCACCAAGGGTCGCTATGATCACCGTTTATAATGTATCACACGCTTTGCTTGATCCACTTCCATGTTGGTGTGCGGATTCATATCTGTATGTTCACAGTGACGACTGTGTCGGTCACTGCTTGATTCAATCGGCATCCCTCCTAATAGTCTCTTCTGATTGTGTGAGAAGTACTCACAGCTGGCTCAACAAGTGCCAGTAAGACTTGCTCCTTTTGTTGTTGGACCTTCGAAGTATCTTCAGCATGAGCGTCTCCTTCGCCCAAGGGGGAATTCACTTATCCCCATAACACGGCTCGATTTGCATATACTCAACACCGGATAGACTCAAGTGACAACTTACCTTCGTCTAAGATCTGTGCGTTACTACGTGAATTGTGTTATAAATACTATGAGGTGAGGTCTGTGTTTGCTTTGAGCTGATTCAGTTCATGTGCTCTCACCGACGATCAGTCTTTTCTCTGGTTCGCGGTTTGATTCTGCTGCTCATCTATAGTTCTCTGATGTGGTTTTCTTTATCGCTTGCCCAGCGGTTAGGATTTACGGAGCCGTGGTGAATCCGAATTCAGTTTCAACTATTCTGTACTTGGGAAACGATACGAAACGATCATTTGGGTCGCCCAACTAGGACTGATACGGCTACTTTCCCTACAACTTACTCGGGATATTTAAAGCCCCTCTGCTCGAATTCGAGACTAAATCTCACATTTCAGTTACTCATCTAGTCTGAATATGATTGTTATCCTCGGTGTCCCTCACAAATTTCTCCGACTTATATGAACACTTGCCGTTAGTATCAAAGATTTACCTGCGAACAGACAATCTCCTACACACAGTGTGTAGGTTAATTCAATGTGCGTAATTCATTACGTTGTGCCCCATGCTGAGGCTGATGTTGCATTCTCGATGCTTCTTCACCGCAGTTGGGCTAAACCAACTTACACTTAAACTAGGTCTATTTTAAGCTGACTAAATTTCATTCCACTTTATTTGGTTTCTTCTGCCTACCTGAATAATGTTCTATTAACTGGCCACGTTGCTTACACTAATTGCGCTTATCTTCGGTAATTTTGTTGCGTTTGTAGCATTTTTAAGTAACTTGTGGACATTTTTTACTTATCGCGGATTCGTTGCTATCCAACTTACTTCATATGGTAATTTAGGTAAGAGTTATGCCACCGTATCTGTATGCATTATTGGATTTATTTTGTTTCAGCTTGTCGTTTAAACTGAATGGCTCTTGCTTGATTTCCCCGGTGTGACTGCGCTTGATGTGCATGTTGACAAGGTGCCTACCTGTCTACTACCCACTATCTTGTTCATACTGGCTCCAGGAGACAGTTGGTCGTTGCTGGAGGGGACGGGGTACACGGTCCTTGTGGCCGTGTTAGGCTCGAAGAGTGGTTCCATGCACTCAGTGTGGAGCGGACTACGGTCCAACCACCACCTTGTGTGCGGTTGATTCCCCAAATACAGCGTGCTTGTGTTTGCCTGTGAAGAAGTGTGGGCCAGCTCCGTTGATGAAACGTGGTTCCCATGCACATGCCTCCCGGTCTTATTCCTTCTTGCTTACACTGGGTATGGGGTGTGTGGTTGGATCTGTGCATGGTGCAGCGCAAACCACCCATGGTCCCTCTGTAGGCGCAGGCGTTCTGTGGCTGGCCACAGGGACAGGCAATTCCGAAACCGGATGCCGCCAACTAATTCATTACGTTATTTTCCACCTTCACCTTTCATTTGCGCGTGTAAATCTGACTCCCTACGTTGATCAGCGCTAGGCTCTCTACAACTCTCCCTAAACACATATACCCCGGTGTAGTGTGGCTGACTGAACTATTTTCATTGATAAATGTAAAGCGGTACGTTCCCTTTACCAGTTTGCGAAGTGTGACAAGTAAGCAAATACTGGTGGATGCATGCATTTCGTAACGTAACTATAACCAGTACGCAACGATATACTTAACTATGGCTGTGACCAAACGAATAACCGAATAACAACTTATTGCATCAGCCTCGGAGAATCTGAATAAGCGGGCATTAGAGTGAGGTAACACAATCGTGAACCCTGGCCCAGGCTCTCTCCGATGACGCGTGACTAGTAGGGGTTCACCTATTGAGGACCCTGGCGGTCCGCGCGAGCGCGGAGTTTACGGCTGGCAGGGATGTTGGCCAATTTGACGTAGGACCAACATCGACACATCTTCCTTTATTCGGAAGTCAAAGCTCCATCAGTTTTGCCTATGTAACTGGCTCCGCAGTCACACACGAATTGGTGTATGCATTATGAGTTGGCCGCCGTTGACTGAGCTGCCTTCGTTGTATGTACCGGCAAATTACGAGTTCGGTTAATGACCACAGCTTGAGCAGCAGCACTGTAACTTCTGTGCTACGTAGGGAACATACAGGGGGAATGCATGTATCTATCAGATTTCGTCGTCTTATCCTCACTTTTCAGATTTTCATTGAGACTGTGGGAGCCATAGCTTTACTTGAATGACTTCCTCCATACTGAATCAGCTAATAATTCCAAATTTCACGCCAAATCTCAAACAGTGCTACTCGCGTGTTCGGAACATCCCAGTCACTCACATGCTTTTCTACACGCCGCCTTCTCTTTTGTTTTCAACCACCCATTTTCCCTTTGTTCACACCCCCCCAGTTTCTCCGGGAGCTGTCGCAAAATTGAAAAGGTTCGCTGTTTGCTTCATTACTTCCATCGCGTCACTCAGCGCACTCCTTCTGGGACAGTAACGTACACCCGACGTTGCCTGGGATCTCGCGTACCCGACTGGGCGGAAAGCTCACGATCGTTTGACCAATTGCGCGTCCATATTAGTGCGAAAAGCACCATCGAAGACGCGGGCCCGAATACACTTCAGGTGAGCGAGCGCGCTGTGGCTTGTGTCACCACTGGGCTCTGTTTCTGAATCGTCAGTATTTCTAATGGGTTGCAGAATGGTGTTCTCCCCTTTTGGAACCATGGACTTGATGCGTCTATTCTAGCTGTCAGGGTGGTCAACTGTATTAGGGCTGATTATATTAGAGCACACGTTGGTATTCACAGTGCGCGGTGGTCGCTTCGGGTATAATGTGCTTGTCTCTTAATCCACAGTTC
Organism: Dicrocoelium dendriticum; assembly: GCA_944474145.2. Classification (NCBI taxonomy): domain Eukaryota; kingdom Metazoa; phylum Platyhelminthes; class Trematoda; order Plagiorchiida; family Dicrocoeliidae; genus Dicrocoelium; species Dicrocoelium dendriticum. The sequence goes on along the minus strand of OX104071.1, from coordinate 68,573,068 downwards.
AAGGGTTGCAATCTGCACAGGATCAGGCAACTCCGCCGTATCCCTGACGAGCGCGCGACTAGTAATGGTCGCGTGACAACAGCGTGCCCCGGCCTACTATCGATGGAAAAATTGTCCGACTGTTGTCCAAAATACGGACCATACAGTGTGTGAATGAGAGGACAACTGTTCAAGATATATGTTTACGAGTTCATGTTGCAGTTATGGACAACCAAACACTGACGCACTGGAGCCATTCAACAACAAAACTTCCGACATCCAATTCGCTTTGGCTATTGTCTCTGACATACTTTTCCAATATTTGACCACTCGATGCTCAAAGTATACGCGTGGGGTTAACCGCTTCATGTCCGATACTACAAGCCTATACCGCTGTCCATGAGTGTTGCTTAATATACACACCTACAGAAGCGTCCTTAGCATAGACAAGTAACCCAGATGTAATATCCGGTGGATCATCATTAAGACCACTTGAAACCGCCGATATAACAGGGTGTATAGCCTCAGTCTCCTGCTTCATCCTTCGTACGACATACTCCGTAAACTGGGAATGAGCCTGATAATAACTTGCTGAATACGTTCCAGTCTCTACACCTGGCCACCGGTTATTGGGCAATTAGCGAGTGGGCCTCATTCGAACATTGATCTTACAATTGAAAAGAGGCGAGCGGCAATCTCTTCAGATCAAGTTCAGAAACTGCTTTTGATCGTCCAGAAGTATGCACAATCCGTTTCCATACAGCATGTTCGTGTTATCCACCACCTTCAAATCGCATCATGAGAGTACGCCTATGTCCTTCACAGAAGATGTTGGGGTACAGTGGTTGGCCGACCAGAGTGTACACATACGCCCATCATCACCCTTCGCCATGCTCATAAAGGACGAATTAAGTGGGTTGACCAGTATATCGACACCTGCAGACCACATTGACAGGCAGTCGAAGTCATACTAAAACACGTCGCAGTCACTGGAAGCATCAGTTTCTCTCCATACATCTAGATCGCCTGCAAACAAGGCACACGTTGGCCGAACAAGCTGAAGTATTTCGTTGATGGGAATTAGGTACAAAATAGGCCCCACTACTGTGCCATGGGGTACGCTACTATTGGTAAAATACCACGCGATTGGATGGTCATCCACCTGTATCCTGCACATTCGCCCACTAGGGAATTCACTGATCCACTCGTGCATTGAACCACCAGCACTGTATATCTTCTCGGATTGTGTAGGAGGAACTCAGGGTTCACTTTATCTAGTGTTTTACTGGAATCAATGAGGACTCGTCGACTGAATTCTCTCGGTTCAGCACTTGCAACCACTCATGCCGCGTCACCAGGAAGTTCATGATGCATGAGACACAGCGAAACCTTACTTGGCCGGCGTCACGATATTTTTCGACTCCAGTAGGTGCAGTAGACCCTTCTCTTTGATCCTCTCGGGCATCTTGATTAAAACCGAGGTCAGACAAATTGACCGGTAATTGTCCACGTTGCTTACGTTACTGCCTTTCGAATCGGATTCACTACCGAACATCTCCAGTCGCTCTGCAGTGCATTCTCGGGCCACACCTGTTGAACAGATCAGTCACGGAAGGAGAGCTAATGACAGATAAAGAATTGTTGGTCAGTGGCTTGGACCCATCAGGGACGGCTGACTGCGTACCGTCAAGACTGCAAAGTAGATTGCGTACATCCTTCACACTGTAATCCACGCTGTGGAATACGGTAACGGTTACACCTGTTGAACTTCGTACAGATGCCTGGCCATTTGCAAGTACGGAAGCGAAGTGTGTCACCAATGCGCGTGCACGCTCAGTGCTGGAAGTCAATTGCTGTCCCTCCTAACCCTGTAACACAGGCTTGTCACTTACAGACCACAGGCACTACTTCACGTAACCAAAGATCCTTTTGGGGGCCGTTTTTCTTGCGGCCAAAAGCTTCTCTTCGAACTTCCGACGCTCCTGTGCTTTTGTGTTGTCGCATAAATTCCGCCATCTCTTGCACACCTCGCAATCATCGATAGAACCAAACTGAAAGAATTTATGCCATAGTACGCGTCGCGTTCGAGCTAACTGACCCATACTCCTTGTCGAACCAATGTGGCTTCACTGGTCCAGCTTTCCGCTTTCATACCCACTTTTTTGACAGATTAATCATGAGGCAGCGACCAGTGTACTTGAATAACGACTCTAGTCGACTATCGAAATTCGTTCTTCAGCAGTTGTAGGCTGACTCCATTGAACACCAGTAGTCACTAGCTATCAGTGGCTCCAGGATCTGAACATCATGCAAATACTGTTCGCAATTGGTCAACATCATATCTAGCAGGGGATGCGGACATTCGGGAATTACTCCATACTGCGACTTCGCGGCCTGCTATAAGCCACTCCTACTAACAGTACACCACGTCTCGGGTGGATCGAGGACCACAGTTACTCGCATAGGCCATCATCTCTTCGCTGGAAGCTTACTAGTCTCCTCGCGGTCGTTTGAAAGTATACCGCACCAGAAACACACGTGGCCACTGAGGCTTCAAATGAATCCCAGCCAGTCGTAATAAGTCCGACTACCGAGAGGTGACGAAATGGTACAACTCACCACGCTTATTCACCATACTGTAAACATTGGTGGAGACTTCGTCCATACCACGGTAGGAAACGTCAGAAGCGCATGAAGCGTCATCGATCTGTTGATCCGGATTTAGCAAAACTGGAGGACTACCCGAAATTTTACAATGCGGAAATTGGTTTTCTGGCCATCGGTACGCTGCTTTAGTTTAGTGTTAGCAGACTTGCGTTTTTCTCGCTCTGCCGGATCCATATATGGGGATATATGAATCTTCGACCTTAGCTTACCGAGGCGGGATGGTATCAATTTCGGACATGCTTCATCAACATAAATGACTCCTATAAGCCGAGTCTACTTATTTATTTCCAAAACGGATGAGTTTTTCACCCTTAACTTCTGTTTACTCACTTCGAGGAGTTTACCAGTCAGTCTCTGCAGAAACTCTACACATCATGATCATAGAGATCCCGAAAACTCGCATTTAGGCCCATGCAATATCACGCGATTGCAACGCCTCTGGTCACCGACAGATGCTCACTTTCTTTCTTTACGTTTTCTTTTTACCCTCACCAACACTATCGCACACTTGGATGTTAGTGCCCGTAGGACACAGCACAGGCACACCAGGTGAGTATCCACTAACCGATGCACATCGTTCCGGCGAGCTTGTAACTGACGGGCAAGTGGGTTCGTTCGAACATAAGAGCGGCTACCTTTTCCGCCTTTTGGGATGAGCGCATGGAACGTTCTAACTTTGCTGGCTCGCGAAGTTCAGCGACTTTTTCTGGTTACATTTTGCTCTGGTCCACACTACAAAATATTTGAACAAACTAGTGCTAATGTAGATTTCGACTTGTTCTCCGAATTGGGTGGTTGTTTTGCTCTGTTCTGAATCCCGCATAGAACTTTAATTTGGTCAGTTCATAGACCAACGCACGAAATATGCAAGTTCATATGACACAAGTGAGTAACAGCATTTGCACTATCTCCGACAATTTTCGCAACAAATACCACAGGGAATTTGCTCGTTCCCTGTCATATCCTAGCAAATATGGTAACAAAAATGTGTGGCTATCGATTGATAAGCGGATAATTGGATAACTACACGAGGAATGCTGATCTGGCACGTATACACGATACACGAATTCAGGATCGGAGGCGAGTGACTTTACTAGAAAAATAAAACGAAAATACAGTTACGCGCAAGAAACTACACGGTGCAAACTGTCCTGACAACGAAGTTTTAAAAGTAGATCCGGCGCGCGCTATCCGCAGTCACTTTTGACGTGTGAGCCAGGAATTTTACGTTACGGTGATTTTTAAGCTAGTTTGAACGGATTCGACATCAGGCGACTACGTGCGAAGTGACAACCAATCGATACGCCACCGGTTCCTGGTAGGGATTTGGATGTGGCCTACGCGCATTATTCATTCACCTCTTCATTTTGAGTTCAGGGACGCACTGTTGTGTTCCTTACACCAGAGCTAACTGCTAGGTGCTTGCTTTTCATCGAATGGAAATACGTGTCTCCTGGATCATTTGTTTTTGGTTATGGTTGATCTAACCTGTTTTCGAACTGCGAATGTATAGGCACTGATCAGTTCGTCGCAGCAAGACTAAATTATAACGTTGTTCGACAGTTTGCGTACTCCTTCGACCTATTGAGCTACAATGGCTCTGTCCGCAGGTCTATTGAAAGCTGCTGCTACACTTTGGTCTATGAATAAGTGTCAGACAAAAACAGTCTCCTAGTTATCCAGGTTCGCTGCTCGAAATGAGATGGCGTTCATTTGCTCTCATGATACAGTATTCATTACACAGTAAAACCGAATCGTTTCCATTTGCGGATAGGTTTTTGAGCTAATGACTTTGGTTGAAGACTAATCGTTTTCCTATCTAGGTTGGGGCGCCCACGTAAAACCTTGGCCATTGCATCAAAGTTCGACTACATTCTACATCAGCCGTCGCGCAGATTATCAATGGCCTCCTTGCCTGCTGCATATAGCAGGGCGGATAAGCGAAAACATGCTACTGCTGGCGCCTCCCTTCTTTCTTTGCCACATGTCTCTTACTCCCCTCCCTACCCCATTACTAACATTCCTTCCATAATTCCCAGTTTAATTGCCAGCAGTCGCAATGCCACTGGAGTCATATCATCTGGACGCCTATCGGTAACAGTCCCTTATAAGGCCACGCTGTCCCGTTTCCCTGGCGGCGTTCAACGTTCGCACTCAAAACCATAGGTCATAAGGCTGCACCCCCACGCACGTTAGACACCCTGATTATCGACGTGTGTTGTGCATCCGAACTTAAGATCAATGACTGTCACAGCGTTGTTGAACTTACTGCACCTGACTTGTTCTCTCGCTGTTGTTTACACGTACCCCTAGATGGGGATGCCGCAATCGCTTATCAATCTGGGGGTGGGCATTACTCTCAGCTCCAAGCCTGAGTCATCGTTATTTGATTGGGTTCGCGTGAGTGGCCGTTCGTTTGCCCCTCGTTTGATGATATCTAATAAGGTTGATTCGCGAGGTAGTACAAAACGCTGTTTGTTTGTGATTTACGCTAATGCTCCCAGAGACTGCAGTTCTGATCTTGCCGAAGACGCCTTCTACTACGAACTGAACAGGCTGTTTCGCAGTGTTGCCAATTTAGATATCTTTATTGTTACGGAGGATATGCATGCGCAATTATTTCGTCTGAGCTCGGTGATAAATGTGGGGTTAACTCTGATCGGACGGACAACGGCGGGCGTCTGTTGCAACTGTGTGCGGAACGTTGTCTGTTTCTTAATAACACCGCTTTTAAGCACAGTGAGCGCCAGTGCCACTTGGTGTCCCCCTATAGAGCTGGCGAACGATGGACCCAAATAGATCACCTTGTCGTTAGGTACAGATTGGTTACATCATTGATTGTCGCTCATTCTGGAATATCTGTGTCTACTCGGGTCATGCATCGACACGCTGTGGTTTATCCGTGAACTTTACAGGGAGGCGTACCGAGCGTCTCCCTTGATTGGCAACTTCGAAGTGATCCTAGACAAGCCTACTGGGATATCCTGCGTACTGCACTTTCACCCTCCCGTCCTGATGCCAGTGAGCGCCAATGGAATAGGATCTCTGTCCTCATCCATGATGCAGAAGCCTCTGCTTGGGGCTCTATCAGTCGTCGCCGCACCAGTCACGGGATATCCGAAAGGTTGACGAACATGTTTGAATCCTGAAAAATACTCTCGGCTATCTTTGATCCTGCGTGCTGACGAGCAAGGCTAGTGAACCAGTAGGGCTCAAAAATGGAGGAAGCAAAAGCAGAAGACAATTATCACAAGCTCTTCCACCTGATTCGCACCACTGCTGTCAGTGAGACAATCAGAAACACTTCGGGTGCCCTAATTCACAACAAGAGCATCGACTAGCTCGTTGGGTGGGGAACTCTCGAGCGTGGTACAGTTGATCCCGCTGCTCACGAATCACTTCCTACTCAGGTGTTGCAGGCTGAGCCATAACCGGTTAGTTTATAACCTCCATCTGAGGTTGAATTCCGAACCTCGATTACAGTTTTCAATCGCTTTCGAGCTGCTGGTCTGGATTGCTTTTTACCAGCACTATTTAAGGATGGTGGTGTGGTCCTCTGCAAAACACTGACACACTTGTTCGAACAGTCCTGAAAAGAAGTGATCATCCCAGTTAACTGGAATAAATCGATCAAAGTAGCACTATGCAAGAAGGACGGTCACGAGTGTGCTAACCATAGGGGTATCAGCCTAACGCCTGTGAGGACAAAAGTACTAGCCTCGCTTCGAAACGGGAATCCCGGATTAGGGAAGTGCAAGCACATTTCCGCCAAGAGCGGCTCTGTGGCAAGCGATAGAGCAGCGCCACACGTACCGCAGCTCGACAATCTTTGTGTTCTTGCGTTTCAAGAGTGCGTTCGACTCAGTCAACCGATCCATTCTGTTCGAAATACTTGTGCAGAAAGGTGTTCCCATGTAATATGTGGACACGTTACATGATCTGCACTCGAGCACCAGAGACCGCATTAGGGTCCACGGCGAATTGTCGAACATCTCTCTGAACAAGTGGCGTTTTTCAGGGTTGCCCAGTTTCCCCACTTTTGTTTACCTTCGTCGTGCATTCCGTCATGGAGTGAGGAATCTCACGATGCAGAAGTTGAGGTGCTGCTTGATGGAAAAGTTGTAAAGCTTGATTATGCTGACCATATTGTCTTGCTGTTTAACGATGTTGGAGGATGACCTAGTCAACTTGGAATAAATTCTCTAGAGTGGTCCCATCGTTCAGTATGCGCTTCGCACCTTCGAAATTAAAACTGTTGTTGCAGAACCATCAGCCACTTGTTGACCCTTGATCGCCAGGAACTCGAGGTCCTTAATCGATTCACTTATCTTGGCAGTTGCATTAGGAACTGTAGGTGCATAACCACTGACATTATTTCACGCATTATATATATATATATATATATATATATATATATATACACTGAACACTTGACAAACAGTACAAATGACAGAGTGCCACAACGGATGTACAAAGATAATGTAATCATAATGAAAGAATAAGGAGTTAAAAAAGAAGTGTTGACCAGTGGTTATGGGAGTAGATTCTCACAACAGATTCGCCATTGGTCACGGTCTCTTGACATGTCCGATTGGGTTTCCAGCCATGTTTGCTAGTGATCATTACACTACCAACCAATGAGTTGAGAGCGCCCCTCCGCGACCAAATGTGAGGTCAGTGCCTTCATACTTTTGGCCCAAGTCATTCGCTGACCACCTTGTCTTCGCTTCCAGCCGACTTCTGTGCGCGCAGAGTGCACAGTGAGGCAAACGCTCAGTAGGCAAGCGAAGCACGTGCCTAAGTCATCGAAGCCTGTGCAGTGAAATTATGCGGCTCAGCGGCCGGTAAAGTCTATCTGATCTGAAAATCCTTCGGCGAACATTCTCATTACCAGTGTGATGTTGCCACCGCACACCAGCAATGCTCCGGAGGCAGCAATGATCAAAGACAGTCTCTGAATTTCTTTTGCACGAACAGATTAAGTCTCACAACTGTAAACCAGAACCGCTCTCACCATGGCATTGTAGACTCGGCCCCTCAATGGATAGACTCAGGTCGCGTCGACACCAGAGAATGCGAAGATTAGCAAAAGCAACCCGGGTCTTAGAGATGCGCGAAGATCTCGTCCGTTAAACCGTTAGCGCGAATGCAAGTTCCGAGGTAAACGAACTTGTTTACCGCTTCCAGTGAATGGCCTGAAATGACAAGGATGGGAGTAGCTCCTAGCCAGTCCTGTACGAAGACCTTACACTTCTATGGGGCGAAGATGATTGTATACTATGAGATAGACATCTTCAACCTACACGGCACATTTTGGACGGCCTGTGAGGAATCTCAAATTACGGCGATATCCTCTGCATACTCCGAATCCCGAAGTCGGTCTGCCGGAAGCTTCAATGCCACTGGATCCACAGTTATCCAGAGCGCTCTCCAGGATGTCATCTATAGCGAAATTGAGCAGGAAGGGTGATGCTGGCAGCCCTGTCTCATGTTACTGCTGATACTAAAGGGGGCGGAAGTTCGCCGTACATCCGCACTCGGCCCGAGGTTCGAGGGCAGATGGGTCGAAGAATGTTGACGTACTTTTCAGGCACTCCTCTTCTCAAAAGACATCTCCAGAAAACCGCTCGGTCAGCTGAGTCAAACGCAGCTAAGCAGACAAGAAGAAGAAGGCGGTCTAAGCAGACAATGCTCGTTGGCCGGCCGAACGTTTAATGATGCTCAAGTATTTGGCGGAGAGTAAAATTGTGTCCGATACAACCCTGGTAAGAGCGGAACCCAGCCCGCTCTTCTCGTATGTTCTATTCGTGTACCGAGCTGAGCATCCTTAAAAGGACGGCGGCGAGCACTTTAGATACAACGCAGAGGAGACTAAACCCTCTGTGGTTAACACATTCTGACCGGGCAGCTCTTTCAAAGACGGCTACGATATCCGCCACACTCCAATCAGACGAGATTGCTTCAATGGTCCAAACCTCTTGTCGAAGAGAAGTTAGCTCCCGAACATGTGATGAACCTCCAACTTTGGGAAGAGCCAGAGGGGTTTCGTCCGGGCCAGAGGTTTTTGTTGTGCTTTAGGAGGCGAAGCTCATGAGCGACCTTAGCCTCAGATGGTGGTGAAGCGTCTACCCACCAGGGAGCACTATGGATTTCTGAATGGGAACACATCGGTGCTACTGACCAGTTAAACTACTGCTCAAAATGCTCGGCCAAGCGCTTAAGTCAGCCTTTTTGACAGTGAATTGGCTCCCCATTAGTTTCGCATAAAACTTCACTAACAGTCGGCCTTCTGCCGCCAGTGGATCGGATCAGGTGGAAAAGCTTTCCGGAATTCCCTGAGCTAGTCGCCTGCTCCATATCAATGACCGGTTGCGTCCACTAGGCCTCGCGATTCTCCCTGGAGGAGTTGTTTGAGTCCACCGGTAGTGATCCTGCGTAGTGCATGGTACTCAACGCCAGCTGGAATCGCCGACGAGCTTCGACAAGTTGGAGAGGTCATGCAGAGATTCAGTGGTTGACAGAACTACTGGTGAAACCACAGACCAGAGTCGCAGAGTTGTGCATAACGTGCCCATTGGGTTTCAATGTCAGATCATGATGCATTTTCGAGATTAGATGTCAACGCAACCTGAAACGCACTGAGAACGTTTGGGGCAAGAAGCTTAGCCACCTCAAGCCGTTCCTGGCGACGTTATTGGGAGCCACGGAAACCTAAAGCTACCTTGGTGTACAAGAGCGCGTGATCCGAAGTGAGGTAAATACTCCATATTGATTTGCAATCCTGTACGTATCTCCAACACCGATTATTGATGGCGGTGTGATCAATCTGCGTCCGTGGATGGCTAGGCGACGGAGGCCTCCAGGTCGCGCGTGGGCGCCAGGATCCCCGAAACCCAGTACTCGAAAGGAAGAGAACATGATCGGTGCAGAGCTGTAGTATATATATATATATATATATATATATATATATATATATATATATATATATATATATATATATATATATATATTTGCAACAGTCTACAGATAGACATAGAGCTATCAGAAACCATGGAACTCAAAAGAAGGTACAGAAATAGTAAAAGTCCATGGTTTGGTCAGAGGGCGAGATACTACCCAGTTGCCCAAGCCGAAGTAGGGTGTTGACTTAGGGACACCACGCGAGCCTTTGGCTGAATAGCCTGCCCGTAAGGCAGTAGAGCGAATTCAGCGAATCGCGCCCATTGGGAGTCGGTGACTGATTGCTCAGTTCATGCGTCTTACGTTTGTTCCTTTGTCAATCAAGGGCCCAATGCTCCCCAGAATTACAGCATAAATTTGCTGGAATACAATGCTTCTCCAGGATGAAGCAAGGGGCAGTGACATTATTTGGTGGCAAGTCACGTCAACCACGTCACAATGTTGTTAAACGGATTATACGCACGGAAAAAATAAGCAACACCAGTCAAAATGTCACAGTCACGACGATGGCCACCGAATTGACTGCCTCAAGTGTTTCTGTGCACATAGCACAGGTTGCTAGGCCTTAATTAACAGCGACTCTCTAAATACCATTATTTTCGGGTTTTGTTGCGTAACAACACTTTGAACGCTGTCTCAGGGTTCACGAGTTGACGAGTTGCCATGGACAGGTTCATGCATGGGGAATTTTCTCATAGGAAAAAACGTTGGGGGGGAATCTGGCTGGTCGCTTTAGACAGCTAGTCGCCATAGCAGATTGAACTGTATTGCGAAACAAGTTGAAAGTTAAACTTATGAGAATGTTGGATGTTTGTGAGAAGTGTAAAGTTGGTAGAAAGTAGAAGTCACAATTAGAATTCACGCACAACAATGTGCCTCGACGGGGAGTCGAACCCCGGGCCACGAATTTCCGGTCCGCTGCTCTACCACTGAGCTACCGAGGGCTGACGATTAGGTGCGCAAATTCTAATACATGACTTCTGCTTGGTGCGCGACGTATTGCCCATAAGCTCACAGTACCTGTCCTGGTGTTGCAGATTGGCTCACTCACCCGTCACTTCCAAATGAAACGAAGTACATGTCCTTCAGATGTCCAATGGGCGATAGTAGATTAATGGTGGATGTTTGTGAGAAGTGTAAAGTTGGTATGAGAATGTGTGAGAACTCTTCGTCAGCAACATATCGAGGAATACCGAAGTGAAAACATGAGAAAAGTTTTGCAACGAAAGTTGATCAGACCAGAATTTGTAACCTCATTTGCAAAGTTATGTGAAATTGCAACATTAGAAGACTATCTGCGATTATATTTTATATAGCGATCAGCCATTTGCAGTGGCGTCGAGAATGACATTTGTTCTCTTGTGTTCAGCATTTGTAAAGTGTTTAGCCCCAGTTTTTGGCTGTCATGTGTTCACCGTAAGATGGCGGATCACATAAGTTTACCGGTTTGCAAGAAAAAAGGGTAAATTTTAACTCCTAGTAAATAAGCGGGAACTACAATCGAGTCGAAAAGAGTTCGAAGATCAAATCGACCTGCTTGTTATGCTTTGAGACGTATGATTTTTCATCCCACCGGATTTGTCTATCACTGCGTCCTACCGAGGGACCATGGGTGGCTTGCGCTGCAACATCCACAGCTCCATCCGCACACCTCAAATCCAGTGTAAATCCGAAGGAATAAGACCGGGAGGCATGTGGATGGGAGCCACGTTTCATCAACGGAGCCGGTCCACACTCCTTCAATATGCACAGCAGCAGTATTCCTGTCTGTCATTGTAGGAAAGCATCCGTACACAACGCACACAAACCCGTTGCTCGGCCATAGTCTGCTCCATACTGCATGGAACTACTCTTTGAGTCTAGCAAGGCCACGATGACTATGCTACTCGTCCTCCCAGCAACGATAAAGTCTCACGGATCCGGTAAACAAGGTGGAGTGTGTTAGAGAGAAAGACACATTGTCAACTTTCAGGCCAAATGCCGCCGAACAGGGGACATCAAACAACTAACATAGAATTTAAGGGAAAGCCACCACGCAAAGCTGAAACAGAATATTCAACAGAGCGTCAGCGTTTAACAAACTAAATAATGAGCAAGGACTTTTATCCTGATTAAAAGGATCTAGATTAAGTGGAAATTGGTTTAGTCCAACTGTGGTGAAGAAGCATCATGCATGCACTCTTAACCTCAGCATATTTATGCGCCCCATGCTGAGGCTGATTTTGCATTCTTGATGCTCCTTCGCTGTAGCCGGGCTAAATCAACTTACACTTAAACTAGGTCTTTTAAGATGGATACATTTCATTCCACTTTACTTGGTTTCCTCTGACTATCTGAAGAATCTTCTAATAACTAGCAACGTTGCTTACGCTGATTGCGTTTATCTTCGGTAACTTTGTTTCGTTTGTAGCAATGTCAAGTAACTTGTGGATGTTTTTTACTTATTGCGGATTCGTTACCAACCAACATACTTCATATGGTAATTTAGCGAAGAGTTATGCCACCGTATCTGTGTGCATTATTGGCTTTATTTTATTTCATCTTGTCGTGTCAAGTGCTTGGCTGTTGCTTGATATCCCCGGTGTGGCTGCGCTTCATGTGCATGTTGACAAGGTGCCTACCTGTCCATTACGCACTACCTCGTCCATACTGGCTCCAGGAGACAGTTGGTCGTTGCTGGAGGGGACGGGGTGCACGGTCCTTGTGGCCGTGCTAGTCTCAAACAGCGGTTCCATACACTCAGTGTGGAGCGGACTACGGTCAAGCCACCGCCTTGTGTGCGTTTGATTCCCCAAATACAGCGTGCCTGTGTTTGCCTTTGAAGGATTGTGGGTAGGCGCCGTTGATGAAACGTGGTGCCCATCCATACGTCTCCGGGTCTTATTCCTTCGGGTTTACACTGGATATGAGGTGTGTGGATGGAGCTGTAGGTGGTGCAGCGCAAGCCATCGATGATCGCTGTGTAGGCGCAGGCGTCCTGTGGCTGGCCACAGTGACAGGCAAATCCGGACACGGATGCTGCCAACCCTTTTATATATATATATATATATATATATATATATAATGGCTGAAATGCATACATCACAGGCCAGCAAGGTCTTTATCGCATGCTTTGAATAACGAATTGTTGTCCACTGTCAGTTGCCATGTCCATGCAGAGCTGCTGCAGGGCGAATTAGACTAAGGAAGCATTGCAACATTCCCTGTACTGACTGAAAGGTTTCGCATCGCAGCAGGTATAACGGACAAGGCTGGTGCGCACCTCTTATATAGCATCACAGGTTTGCCAGTGTTGATGAGTTTCTCACAACAGTTGTTTTATAAGTTATCAAATCTGATTTTCACGATTTCAACATTTATTTCCCAATTCTTTGCATAATTTTGCTACTACATGTGGTAGAACAATTGTCTACGGTCGGTCTTTGCGCGCGAGTCAAGAACGATAATCAAACTATCAGGAATAAAGTGAAAAATCTAGACAAAACGGGATACCTCTAGCAGCCCAACGGCTTCTAAGCAAATTGGCAGAACTTCGAGCTCGTCATAGCTCAATGTGTTGGGACCTCATCATGATAACTGAGACGTGACTGAACGACATGATTAGTGACGCTAAGATCGAACTACCTGGCATGTCACTACTGCGTAACGATCGACCCAACAAGGGCGGCGGTGTAATTCTCTACTACCGTTCAGACCTTCTCATCGAGTTCATGAACGACCCTGGGATTCAAACCGTAGACTCCTTATGGTGCTCCCTACACCTAAAGCACGGCGATAAATGCTTATTGGCCATCGTATATCGTTCACCAATATCCACTTTAGAAATGGACAAGGCCCTGTCTTCTGCTTTGAAGAATTTACTGGAACGGTCATACAGTCATGTTTGCTGGTAGGGGACTTCAATCTGCACGGCCTAGAAACCCCAGCCACCATGAGTGAACCATTCAAAGCCGGTCTACAAGAGCTAATTGCAGGATCACCGCTGTACAACCATGTCACATCCCCAACGCGATTCAGGACAGGAAACAAACCGGCCATCTTGGACCTCGTTTTCACCAATGAGGAACTGATGATAGACGTAGTAACCACATCCACTCCCTTGGACCGCAGCGATCATGCGACACTATTGTTCCAATACTTGTGTTATGCAGATTATCCTAATGAAAGCAACGTGGAATCTTACGTCGTAACCAAGTACGATAACCTGGCAGAACTCATTAGTGCTACGAGCTGGTCCTTCTTAACTGAGTGGTCCCCAGAAGTGGCATGCGGGAAATTTGTCAACAAATTCAACACGCTCGTAGCATTGGCATCTAAAACCAAAATCCCCCGACCCGACAAGGCGAAGTCGTTTCTCAGAAGCAGGACCCGGAAATGCATGAGATTGAGGGATCTGGCATGGCGCGACCATATAGCCCCTCCGAGCGAGGATACTTGGAACACCTATATTACACAAAGAAACCACTGTGTCACACTCGTCAGAGAGGATAAGGTAAAGAGTCAACAAGATCTTGTGTCAAAGTTCTGCGTTAACCCAAAGCTACTATACAGACACATAAATAAGCTTCGCCGCGTTAAGCGCGGAATTCCGGCTCTGCGCGCAGCTTTCGGATTAGCACATACGGCACAGGATGCGGCGAACGTCCTAGGACAACACTTCGGCCGCACATTCCAGTATGTGCAAACATCCTGCACCATATCTAGGCAACTTATTCCGCCATCAGGCCTTAACCACATTTCCTTCACAACTGCAGCTGTATTGAAGCGGTTGATGTCGTTGCGCGAATTTAGCTCCCCGGGTGCGGACGGCATTCGGCCGAAAGCGCTGAAAGTCTCCGCCACGAGCTTAGCTGAACCTTTGGCGACACTCTTTCAGCGATGCCTTAACGAGATGCACGTCCCAACGATGTGGAAGCACGGGATCATCACTCCAATCCACAAAAATGGTAGCCGTGCAGATCCAACTAATTATCGTCCGATTACCCTTCTTCCGGTAATCTCCAAGATCATGGAGTCCACTGTAACCGAGGCCCTCATGGAGTACCTGGAGAAAAACAACATCCTCGTTCCGGAGCAGCACGGATTTCGCCAAGGCAGGTCCTGCACAACTAATTTGCTGATTGCTCGTTCAAACTGGACAGAGTCTGTGGACGCCGAAGTCGGAGTGGATGTAGCCTACTTGGACTTATCTAAGGCATTCGACAGACTGGACCATCGGATTTTACTGAACAAGCTGCAGCATTGTGGTATCGGCAATCCTATTCTAGGATGGATAGGCGAATTTCTCGTTCAACGTCACCTGAATGTGAGAGTCCGAAATACCCTGTCGGAACCAATCGAAGTTCAGTGTGGCGTACCTCAGGGCTCGGTACTCGGGCCTCGCTTGTTCACTGTTTTCATAAATGATCTTGCAGCTGCACTAGCTTCCAACTTTCTGCTGTTTGCAGATGACCTAAATATATGGCGTGCCATAGCTTCAGGAGAGGATCACACAGCCTTGCAGGATGATTTGGACAAAGCATACAAGTGGTCAAACGAGAACATGCTACAGCTCAACACCACAAAGTGCAAAATCTTGAGCATACGCCATCAGTGTGCGTATAACTACCGCTTAGGACCTGACATTCTACAGCGGACCTCTCATGAGTGCGAACTTGGCGTGCTTGTACAAGAAGATCTTGGGTGCTTAATGCAGACCGAAAAGACCTCCAGGAGAGCAAACCAACACTTTGGCCTTCTGCGCAGAGCGTTTGGGAAGTTTGACGCCTCAATCTTTCCGAACATGCTTAGCGTTTTTGTTATACCGCACACAGAAGACGCTATTCAAGCGTGGCAACCATGGCAGAAGTGCCACCTCACTGCACTCGATACTGCACAACGCAGAGCGATAAAATACGTCAAAGGTCTTTCCAGCCTTCCCTACTCACTCAGGCTGAAAACTCTTAACTTATACAGTGGACGTTACCGTCGTTTGAGAGGCGATCTCATATTGGTGTACCGGATACTGAGAACCCCCAACCACACGTGTCATTCCCTTTTGAAACGTAGTCAAAACGCATCCCTAAGAGGTCATCAGTTTAAGTTGATCACATAGTACAGTCGACTGGAATGTCGACACAATTTCTTCTCCTTCCGAGTGTCACAACCTTGGAACGCCCTTCCAGAACATGTAATTAACGCTCCCACCCTATCCCTTTTCAAAAAACGCCTTGACGAAACTCTGACACGATTGCACTATGTGATATAACGTGCGACCATCGGATGATGGTATTAGTGAACAACGAACGTGGACGGAATCCACTTAAAATTCCTATTGGATTACTTGTTTATGTGCATCTCCAATCTCTTGGTGAGTCATGCATTTCACACGTACTTTCATCGATACGAGTTTTTAATATTACGATGTTAATTCTCATCATCCTACGGGACCTGTCAAGCATTGCTTTTATACCCGTCATAAACCATTGTTCCATTGTTCCATTATGTGGGGTGGAAAGTTGTTCTGAGGAAAGAAATTTGACAAGCATGAGCAGACCCACTTTTCCAATCGCCGATGTCCTTTCGCTCCTGAGAAAATAAGACTTTAAAAGGATTAATAACTCTTGAGTATCCGCACAACTAGGAATCATTATACTGCAAGTGATATGGCCCCATACAGATCTCGAGGTCGCCGTTGTTGCAATGAACCATTTGTTTTGTCTTCATGCTGACTGTTCTTGCATCTGCCGGAATCGTGGCTGGGGTGTCATAACCGTCATTAAGGCTTCTTCGGGCTTATCAGTGAAAAGCTTCTTCTACGACTCGTCACGACATATCGATTGCTTGGTCCTAAGGTGTAATCCAAAATATTTGAATGAATACTGTTCAGCGTTACTGAACAATATCTGTACATTCCTCAGTTGTCCCAACTCGGGAGAAAATAAATTTTACTATGATTTCACGGCTACTGTTACTGGGAACATTGACTAGTTCCTATGCAGGTGATTTCGATTGATTTGACGCCACATTCCTTTCAAATCTTGGGCTACAGGAGATTGGAAAATGTCCCATCAGCTTAGGGACAACCCTGAAGTTAGTATCTGTCAATAATCTAGATGTTTTCAATCTACAATCGAACACCACTTCGCTGTTCAGATCATTCTCTAGTCAAGCTATCTCCTATTGTCTACAGTAAGACGAATCACAAGGATGCCACTCACTACGGTGATCTTACATGGAAAGGGAGATAAATCCTTCCTTCAAACACAGCGCGACGGAGAGAGTTGCTTGCTTCACAAACTTCAGTTTTGTACCTCGACACAGATTTATCAATATACGATGACCAAGTGTCAAGTTATCTGAACCTTTGTTATGATCTCTACTGCCCCATGGAAACCCAATCCATCCATGCTGATCGCATTTCATCACCGCATCTCAGGCAGCCTCATAGGTACAATAAAAGCGCATACAGAAGCTGTGACAATACTTTGGTTGAGTCCCTTTATGCTGGTGTTAAGAAAAGAGTGTGCCAGTTCAAGCAGTCTCATCCGAGCTAGAATCGTGCTGGGAATCATTGATGCAAACAACATCAAGCCGCTGTTGCGGCAACGGCAGTTATTGCCGAGACAATGTCTTGATTTATGTCGCAGTAAATTATCAGCCGCACACCACATCCAGGAAATTCGGTTGTTGATTGAAACAGTGGTATGTACCGTATCCACTTTACTTAACAAACCTGGGAAGCCTGTTATCAAAATGCAAGAAACTTGCAGATTCTGCGACGCGCAACACCCGAAGGATCGCGATCAATGTCCGGAGTGGGGCCGAATTTGCGCCAGATGTGGCAGACAGAATCTTTTCGCTCGATGTTTTCAGTCTTCGAAGATAAATGCACTCAAGCGTGACACAACGCCCTCTGACACTGAACAGTCAATTAAAAATCTGTCGGGGGAAGGACCAAAGAAGCGCATCTATGCAAGTTAATTGGTTGGTGACGAAATGGTGCGTTTCCAGTTGGACTCGGGTGCTACCATAAACATAATTCCAGCGTAACTGTGCCCAGGAATATGTGTGCAACTTGCGCAGGGAGTCCTGCGTATGTGGAACGGTTCCAAGCTCCAGCCCAAAGGTTTAACCACAATCAAAGTGATCAATCCCAAAGATGACTCTTCACATCAGTTGGATTTCCAGGTCGTGGAGGAAGAGCTAACGCAGATTCTCAGCACTGATTCCATCCAATATCTTGGCTTTATTCATTTTAACCATGACCGTTTTGTGCATGTATGTGAAGCGGAGACAGATGTTAGTGAACAGTATGCGTCCGTGTTTAATCCAGGTCTGTGGAGGTTTGAAGGTTTCGTTCATTTGTCATTAGATACATCAATACGACCGATAGCGCTGCCAGCTAGAAGGGTTCCGTTGGCTTTACGTCAAAAGTTCGCCATCGCATAAAGTAACTTGACCTAGTTGGGCGTAACCGCTAAACTCGATGAGCGGACAGACTGGGTTAGCCAAGTCGTGATTGTTACGAAAAAGAATGGTGATTTGCGTCTGTGCATAGCTCCAAAGCCTTTGAATAAAGCTTTACGTAGAGAACACTATACACTGCCAACGTTAGAAGATGTCCTGCCGCGTTTGGCTAAGGCGAAGTACTTCACCAAGGTTAAACTCTCATCTGCCTTCTGGCGTGTGGTCCTTGATAAGGAATCCAGTTTCCTGACGACGTTTGCTACACCATTCGGAAGTTTTCGCTGACTACGTTTATCCTTTGGTTTGGCTTCGAGCGACATTTTTCAGAAGCGGTTACTGCAAACCCTTTGACGACCTAGACGGTGTAACGTGCACAACAGGCGATGTCTTGATCTATGACTCAACAGAACAGGAGCATGAGGCCAAGCTGCACTACTTTTTGCATCGGTGTTTGCAAAAGGACCTAAATCTCAAACGCACGAAACTTGAGCTCCGGAAACCGAAAGTGATTTTTCAGCGGCACGTCCTGACATCCCAGGGAATAAAAATTGGTTTCGGGAAACTCAAGACAGTGCAGGAGACGGCACAAGCAAAAGAGGTCAAGACTGTTAGTCGTTTAAATGGCTTGGTGAATTAGTTGAGCCGGTTCTAGCCAGTGACGCTCATCCGGAAACTGACTCACAGAGGTGTAAAGTGAAGTTGGGAGGAACAGCTGGAGGCAGCTTTTACAACCATGAAGACTCTTATTAGCTGTTCACCAGTACTTGATTTCTATGATCCAACTCTACCTTTGGAGGTGCACTGTGACAACAGCCAAAGCGGAATAGGTGCCGTTCTCCTGCAGGATGGTAAACCTTTGGACTTCCGCAGTCGGTCGCTCACAGTAGCGGAACAGCGTTGTAAGCAGATCGAACAGGAGATTTTCGCTTTCGTCTTCGCAATGGAGCGGTTTAACGACTAACATTTGGAAGGAAGACTACAGTCTATACTGACCATAAACTGCTCGTGTCAATAGCTAGTAAACCGTTACACAGTGTCACTCGACGTCTTCAGCTTATGCTGATCCGGCGCCAAAACTACACCATGGATCATGTGTACAATCCGAGGACGCAAATGCCCATCGCAGACGGTCTGTCGTGAGCACAACTTCCGATGGTCGAACACCGACAGGAAGAACTCGAGGTCGTCAACCTTGTACAACATTTGGCAATAAAGACAGATCGCCTGAAAGAGATAAAGTGTCATCCGGATTCAGACGTGACGTGTGTGGCGTTGCGAGAGGTGATTTGGAGAGGATGGCCAGGTATAAAAGATAAACTTCCGAAGGAAATAACGCCCTTCTTCAACTATCTGAATGAAATAACGGTGTAAGAAGGTTTGCTGTTTAAAGAAATCGTATTTTGTTCCCACCGCCGCCTTGCAATGGAATGTTAGAACACGCTCATTGAGCACATTTGGGTGTGAAGCACAGTAATAGTAGAGCACGCGAACTTATGTTCCCGCCCGTGAGGACAAGTCACATCGGAAACCATGTAACAAGTTGTTCAGCTTGCCGCTTCAACGACTCTCGACAAGACAGGGAACCGATGATGTTGCGGGTGGTTCTTGATCGACCATGGTAGTAAGTAGCGACGGACCTGTTCTGTGACAGTGAGAAAGGCCATTTAATCAGTCCGGGCTATTACAGTGACTATTTTGCGATCGATCCACTCACCGCTACCACCACAGAAGTACTCACCAACAAGCTTAGATGTCAGTTCGCCAGACACGGAATACCGGAGGAACTGATCTACGAGAATGGCCCGCAATTTACAAGGGCTGGGCTCCAGACTTTCGCGAGCAAGTGGGACTTTTCACTTCGACGAACGAGTCCGTAGCACAGTCAATATAACGGAAAAGCAGAGACAGTGGTCAAATAAGCCAAGGGACTGTCGTCGAAAGCCAGAGTCACTCATGAGGACCTGTATCTAATGTTGTTGGAGATTCGCAACACCCCATTACCGAACATCCGTCTCAGTCCAGTACAAGGTTTATACAGAAGAAGGACCAGAACCCTAATGCTTGCGACTGCTGAACTTTTACACCCTGTCGCACCATCGCATCAGAAACTACGAAGGGGCTTAAGAAAACAGACAACAGATCAGAAATGGTAGTATGACGGCTGGGCCCGGGAGCTACCGGAGCTATCAGTAAACGAGCAAGTGTGGATCCAACCAATACCGGTTGTCATCGAACGATAGAAGAAAGGAGTAGTGACCGAGAAGGTTGGAGAAAGATCTTATGAAGGCAGTATCGGAGGGAAGGTAATCAGAAGAAACCGAGTGTAGCTGAGGCGACACCGGGAACGAGAATGTGAATCTGCAGCAAAACACTTGAAGCCTTACGGAGAGGTCACAAAGACAGAGGCAGCAAAGACGACGCGGAACGGAAGAGCGTACGGTGTGTTCTGTGACACCGATGCTGCTGATCCCGAAAAAGAGAAGTGATAGGATGGTGCAACTAAATGGTTAGCGTGCGGCAAGCGAACAGGGTATTTGATTGGATGGTTTTGCGTATCTTGTCTCCACGCTGATTGGTTCGCTGGAACAGGCTTGTTTAACTGATTCAAAAGAAGCATCTCATGAATGAGGCAAAGTCGTTAGTTATGGAAATGACCTAGTTGTTTTTTCGAGGTTCCTACATGCTTGTTATGCTGTCATTTTCACTGAGCTCGCTTTGCTAGATAAACCGTTTGTCCCTGAAGGTGCGAGGTCCGCGACCAGCGTCTATTGATCATGCGTCACCGGAAAGATCAGCTTTCACACTTGTGTTACGTGAACCTAATCCCCGCCTCCTCCGTTTCACCGAGGCTGCAACGATAAGCCGGATGAAGCCTGCCCTGTGTATTCGAAGTCAATTATTTGTCACCTGAAGACCGCCTTGGACACAGGGATGGCAGTTCCGTCATTCAATTTGCACCTCATGCTTATTCGGTCAAACCCTTCATTAAGTATATAGTCGCAGACCAGTTATCGTTAATGGTACCAAGGAGACGTTAGGAAATGCACGTATCTACAAGCTTTGGTTTTCTTACAACGCTTTTCAAATTTATAAAGGGAACTAACTGCTTTAAAACTCTAGTATCCACGAAAGGAACGGGAAATTTTTATGTTGATGTTGTATTCCACTGAGTTTTTACCTTCGCTGTTTTTCTGATGCTTTTGAACTGCTCTTTTGTTAGGTCGATAGCATGTGTCAAGGCTGAAAATTCACCCCTTACGGGTGCATATAAACGCATTGTTTACTTGAATTGACTCGTGTTATCAAGTCCAGGATTTACACTGGCAATGTTTAACCTGGTACTCGTGCCAAAGAAGTTGCTTTCACTGCGTACGCATAGTTCTGTGGGAGCCGATAACATTTGCGCGAAGACACTGGCGGTTGAATCTACATAGCTAGTCGAGCCGCTATCGCGAACTTTCCAGATGTGCATAGATGAGCAATAAGTCCCAACAATGTAAAAAAGAGCGTTTAAAATACCTTCAATTTAAAGGTTTAAGTCGTTCTGACTGCAAACCATCACTCATCGACTCTCCTCCCTTTTGTTATTGAAGGTGGTTGAGGTGGTAGGTGTTCTCCACCTGCATCTAGCGTGTAAAATGTAACAATGATAGAGGCAGTTGTCCCACAGGCCTTGGTGAGCTAGGAAGAAAAACATAGCTCTATGTTGCAGGGGTAGCACAACTTACGTAAACATCGGTAATGCACCACCAACTTACTAAAGTCCGTCTAATGCTGGAGCCTCGACTATTCTTTCTTTCCATAAACAATTCAGCGAGATCAATTGGTTTCTATTTTCTATTTTTCACAGATAATATAAATATATGGCAATGGATTAGAGGACCAAGCGACAGCACAATGGCTCCAGTGCGATATTATTACGAGTTAAAATGGATCGATTTGGAATAACCATCCGTTTAATGTGGTAAAATATAGAGTTGCTCTACTACACCATTAGGCATGATTACATGCAGTGACTTGGTGCACACAGATTGCAGACCAGCTTCCAGGAAAGTGGCCTTAGGGTGTTCGTTCAGAGTGATCTGACCTGTTCAAAACAATCTGAGGCAGCTGCGAAAACAGGAAAGTGGCACGTCGGCTTCTCGCGTCGAGAGCCTGGGAGATTTTTCCCATGAGTCTGTCAGTGGTACACTATTCCTACGTGCGCCCTCAAGCTGAATACGCAAGCTTAGTTAAAACGCAACCTTGAGGGGATAGAGGTACCACAAAGCAGGACAATAAACTATGTCAATGGCCTAGGCAATTACTTTTACTAACGATCAGACCACATAGTTGGACTGCACCTCGAATCACCGAGGAATATACCATTTATTTATTTATTTATTTATGAGTGCTTGGGAGCTTTCGGCGGACACCACAGAACGCTGCGCGGCGCTTTTGTATTAGTGTACTAAATATGGTGTGACTCTAACCACTTATGTCACCATTTGCTGAAACTTAGCCAGAACATCAAGCTCAGAGGTAACTTCCTGGAACTGAGTGCACAATACAGCCACCTACAGTGTCGATAGATTTGCATTCCTCTTTGGGTTTGCCAAACATTGCAAGTATACCCCACACTGCAATTACATCAGCTCACCTACTAGGTGCAGAACCGATAACGAACCATTGCTACTGGACCTCTTATTTGTAAATGAGGAACACGTGGTCGAGAGGTCATTAATAGACACCCAACTACGGCTAAGTGACCATGATACCATACCTAATAACTGTGTGTTACGCTGAATAATCGAAGGAGCACACAGAACCAACACCTACTAGCACACACTACCATATCCCGAACGACTTAGTAGAGAAGACCGATGGGGAATTCCTGAAAAGTGGATCACCTGACAGTGCCTGGATTCAGTTTGTTGGACGCTTCAGCAATCTGATCGCAACTGCTTCAGAAACGAAGAGGCTTCGTTGCATTAATCCATCGTCGTCTATCAGAAGTATCACTCGCAAATGTATGTCACTAAGTAAACTAGCTTGTCACACTTACAGAGCTTGTCCTGGACTGAAAGCTGAAGTGACTACGTGACACGGCGCAAACAGCTTAACCTGCTTGTCCATGAGTACAAGGTGGCCCACCAACATCATATGGTTTATAATTTTGCCAAAAATAAAAAGTACCTATACAAGCATGTCAACACCATTCTGAGTGAAGTACGGTATCCTCCAACTTCAAACAACAATCGGAGGGGTACAAACCGCTGAAGAAGCAACCAGTGTTCTCCGGATGCAGTACGCGCCGATCTTCTAACTAGGCGTCCGCCACTGTCCCAGACCTGAATCCATAGCTGCAAATTCAAAACCGCACGTATGTGTTGAAAAAACTACTTTCACTATGCATCTACCTTTATTCTGGAATGAATCACATTCACACGTAAGCGCAGTATTCATCAGCAACAACGCTGGCAGCGCCATTATCTCATTAGTTCCAACATGCTTGGATGAGCCATTTGAAAACATGGCATAAACACTCCGATTGTCAAAAGCGGCAATCGTTCGGAACCCGTCAACTATCGCCCAGTAACCCTTCTCCCTGTACTCTGTAGAAGGTGATGGGGGCAATCATCACTGAAGCTTTAGTCTCCCATCTAGGACCATACAACATCATAGCACCGGAGCAGCACGGTTCTCGACAACACCGTACATGCACAGCCAACCTACTGATTGCACACAGTAGTTGTACGGGAACGGTCGATAAAGGTAACGGGACCGATGTCAGTTACGTCTGCTTATCCAAAGCCTTCAACCGACTGGACCACCATATTGAACTTCACAGCCTCGGAAGCCATGGATTTAGGATCCTGTGCTTGGGCGGATCAATAATTTCCTACAGAATCGCAAACTGCAGGTTAGATTTCGAAGGGTGCTGTCCTATCCGATTAATGTCGAAGGTGGCGTTCCACAAGAATAAGTTCTGGGGCCACGTCTATTTCTTGTGTTCATTAACGAGTTTACGCGTTTGCTTACCTCGGCTTTCTTGATTTTCGTTGATGAGATTAAGATGTGCCGGGCGATCACCGACAAATGAGATCACGAGAAACTTCGGCGAGATCTAGACAGGGCTCCTGAATGTTCCCTGCAAAGTCTGCTACAGTTTAATTTCGCTAAGTGTAAGGTGGTCTACATTCGTCATTAGCCGAAAGTAATATACAGCTTGTGAACTATGTCCTGAAAGCAGTCAGTCAGAAGCGCAACCTCGGGGCATTAATCCAGGCTAATCTGGACTGCTCAGAACAATTTGAGAGGACATCAAAGATGGGGAACCAGTCCGTTGCGTGCTGCGGAGGACATTCTGGCGGTTTGATGCATCTGGCTATTCTCAGTTGCTCACTACATTAGTGCTTCCTCATGTGGAATACGTAACCTAGGCCTGCCGCAAGCAAGGTCTTGCATCCATCGAGACTCTACAGCGAAGAGCCAGGAAGAACATCAATGAATTGTTCCATCTACACATCAATTTAGGCTGATAACTCTAGAATTATACAACGGCCGGTATCGGTGCCTACGTGGCAATCTAATGATGGTCTAACACATTTTGAGATACCCCAATCACATCTGCCGTCATCTACTACAACTCAGTCATAATGTGAATTTGAGGGATCATCAGTTCAAGTTGGCCACTTAATACAATCGGCTAGAATGTCAGCGAAAGCTTTGCTCTCTTCGTGTGTCAGCTATAGAAGGACCCCATATTACTCCGTTTTCGCCTCCACTTTATCTGTATTTAAAATACGCATTCAAACTGTCTTAACCCATCTACAATCCTAGGTGTAGGCTGTGTACATAGACAGAGGGTATAATGTGAAGAACTTTGCACAACCTTCAATGACCTTCACACATGCCACTGTGTGAACTCTATGGTGAGTGCAGCAAAACGATTTGCGTTTTGTCACTTTGTTTCTTTTTCACCATGCTGTGCTTCTCATTCTGGTCATCCTGTGGGACTTGTTAACGCTGACTGGATGCAATTGAAGCTCACTGGTCTCAAATTCACCAGACCTTACTAGCAGCAGGAAAATCCTTATGTGGTGAGTCTAATCGCCAACTTGGACAATGGGTCTCTTCACAGTCTTTGGAACTTATAGATGCTCGCCGGCATATTCCGTCTGGAAGCGAAGACAATGAAACTCACAAAGAGCTCTGGCCAAAACTCCGTGCTAGCATGAAGAGAGACCGCGAATCCTGGTGGTCTCATCGTGCATCAGAGATGGAAATGGCCGCTGCCCTTGGTAACCATCGTAACTTATTCCGTCTGATACGGGAAACGGGCAGCAGGAGACCTGATGTTAGTGAAACTATACGTGACGAGAGTGGACAGCCTATCCACAACTTATCCAAACGCTTAGAGCGTTGGGCTGAGCACTTTGAAAGGCAATTTAATCGATCGGAATAGTTAGATTTCTCGCCGGCCACTGATCGCCCCACTCCCTGGGCTGTCCCTTTGGATCCACCTTCTCGCTCAGAAGTCGAACGTGAGATCGAACTGTTTAAGTTGAAGAAAGCCGCGGGACCAGATGATCTTCCTCCAGCCTTCTTCAAATTCGGGGGACCTGCTCTTTTGGATGATTTACACGAGTTACTATTGAGACTGTGGGAGCAGGAAACTGTCCCTACCGATTGGAGCCGCTCCGTTCTTGTTCCCATCTTCAAAGGAGGCTCATGATCGGAATGCGGCAGCCATAGAGGAATCAGTCTGATCTCCATCGCCTCCAAATTGCTTGCCTCTGTCATCCTTCACAGACTGACTGGCACTCGTGAAAGCCAGATTCGTGAAGAGCAAGTTGGATTTCGTCGAGGTCGTGGCTGCATTGACCACATCTTCACCTTGCGTCAGTTGTTGGGGCACCGTCACATATATTGGCGGCCCACCGTTGTCGTGTTCCTTGATATCAAAGGTGCGTTCGATTCGGTGGATGGAAATGCACTTTGGGACTGTCTACTCCGGAAAGGTGTACCTTAGAAATATGTGAATATTATCCGGGAATTATATGCTCGTAGCTCTGGCAGAGTGACGGTTTACGGCAAGCTGTCGTCGCCCTTTAATATCTCCAGCGGCGTGAGACAAGGATGCCCGTTGTCACCTTTCCTCTTCAACTGCAATGTTGACGAAGTCATGGAAATCGCGTTCACTGGACACGACTTAGAAGGTGTGGGGCTACTCCCAGGAGAACGACTTTCTGACTTAGAGTATGCCGATGATATTGCCCTAATCTGTGACAGCTCACACATGTGCCAAGCGGCAATAGACAAATTAGCACTAGCTGTCCGTCACTTTGGGCTTTGCTTCGCACACTAGAAGTGCAACGTGTTCCTCCATGATTGGCCTGGACCGCCCCCTACGCTGACTCTTGGTGGGGATCAGCTAAAAGTCGTTCAAAAATTCAACTACGTAGGAAGTTGGATCAGCGCCCGTGGGATTGAAGATGAGATCACGAGCCGTATAGCAAAAGCTCGGAGCGCTTTTGCTAATCTTCGCCACTTATGGCGCCGGCGCGACATCACTCTTGCCCTGAAGGGTAGAGTGTACAATGCAGCAGTACGTTCGACCCTACTGTACGGGTGTAAAACCTGGACGCTTAAAGCAGCGGACCTGAAGAGGCTAGTTACGTTCGAACACCAGTGCCTTCGTAATTTAGCTCACATCTGGTGGGAACACAGCGTGATCAACTAGCGCTTTCGACGCGTTGTTCATGGCACAGGAAAATGAGATGCACCGCTCAGCACCGTTATTTCATGCACCAAGCTCCGAGTGCTCGTCCACGTGTTACGCACTCCAGTCCACCAGCTCCGGCGACGTACGTTGTTTGCGCGTCGGGGATGTGGATGGAAGAAGAGAAGGGGTGGCCAATCGATGACTTGGTCCAATGGAATGAAGTCCCTCACTTTGGAGCTGGCCTCGGTTGGAGCGTCTCGGGTGCCTGGTTGGGGTCCGAAAGACGATGAACACGTTTGGCAGGATACACTTGCTGATATGGCTAGGAGTCGACCTCAGTGGCGTTCGTGCTGTGAGTTTCTTTGTCCCACCCCATTCCCCTTAGCCTCCCCCTCCAACCACGATCTCATTATTTAGCCTTATATAATTTTGCGTAGTAATTTTTTGATGCATAGTAGCCAGCTGGTAGCTTACCGGAACGATGCCCATCCGTTAACGGTAGCTCAGCCGGCTTGCCACAGTTGAATTCTTTTTCTCTCTCTCCTTTTTCTGTGTATTGCGACACAGTAGCTGAGGTGTTCGCCACGTCTAGCTAACGTGTATGATGATGATGATGCTATTTTACCAATTATATACTATTATTTCATTGTTCCTGGTGGAGATGTAAGCGGAGCTGAATATGGGAAGCCTCTGCCTCAGTGCGGTCGATCAGGCGATCGATCGAGTAGGCCAGTGAGTTTTT
The DNA here is from genome assembly GCA_944474145.2 of Dicrocoelium dendriticum. Lineage (NCBI taxonomy): Eukaryota > Metazoa > Platyhelminthes > Trematoda > Plagiorchiida > Dicrocoeliidae > Dicrocoelium > Dicrocoelium dendriticum. Next base: position 68,545,565 of record OX104071.1, on the reverse strand, counting down.
AAAAACCCAGCTTGTTGTACTTTCCACATACTTGTGAATAGAACGTTTGCACGCAGAGCGGTGTGAGGTCTTCCCCTGACGCGGCTGGTAGTGACAGAGCGCTGAGAGAAGAAGTGTTTACAATAATGGCGACAGAATTCAGAAAAATCCAAACATGTCAGTCAGTTTTGAACAATTGCAGGCACTTTTGCAGCAGCAGCAGCAGCAGCAGCAGCAGCAGCAGCAGCAGCAGCAGCAGCAGCAGCAGCAGCAGCAGCAGCAGCAGCAGCAGCAGCAGCAGCAGCAGCAGCAGCAGCAGCAGCAGCAGCAGCAGCAGCAGCAGCAACAGCAGCAGTCGCAGTTCGAAAAGGCAAAAAGGCATTTGATCGAACTGTTATCACAAACATTAAGCACACAATTTGAATTTGAAGCGAAACTGAAGCAGACATCACAAGAAATTGTTTCTGAATGTCAAATTGAGTCCTGGTACAAATGTGTAGCACATTCGGAAGTCAAGGACGAGCAACACTTCTGCCACACTGCCACTTCCAAATCTAATGTACCCATCAGACTTGTGGATCTGACGGTAGAAATCAAGGGCAGTCAGGCTACTTAGATGAATAGACGTTAAAAAATAATACCCTAACCTGGTCCCGAGTGTTTCAGGATCACCAGTGCTGCCTAGAACCTCAAGTCAGTCACTAAACCAGTATCCAGAGCAAAGGGCTTTGTGCCAATCTGGAAAGTAAAGCATTGCAGGTATCATGCGGGGGAAAAGCTAACATACAGCATGCATCATTTCACAATTGGGAACATGGTGTACGCACGTGACTTCCGGGGACCGAGGAGTTGGTCGATAGGAAGAGTGCTCCCCAGAAACGGTTGGATCATCTACAAGCTGATGGTAGGAAAGCAGAAATGGGTCAGGCAGACCAATCAGCCGAGGCCGAATCAAGGCAAGAATCAACGTCCCCCAGAACCTCTATCCCTACCATGGGACATCCTGCTAGACAAGCTTTGTTTGGAAGACCAAGCTGAGCGGTTACGTGGACCAAAGCATAATATGCAAGCAGCAGATAACGCACGATGCATGCCAATCCGAAAGCGGAGACGACCACCGTGGCTACAGGTTGATTCCCAAAGCGGAACACAGCCAGTCTTTCGGGCGCCACACGGCCTGTCATGCAGGTCAACTGAACTGACGTTGTCCGGTTGGTTGAACATGGTCTTGTCGACTGGATTGGAACGATACCCTGCGACTGTGTGTGATTGGGAACTAGAAGACAAGGGGCTATTGAATCAAGGTGGGGGAGGGCCAAGACTTGAAGGATTGTAAGTGGGAGAACAGCAAAATTGGAGCGGGACGATATGGATGAAAAAGCGCAGGGGGGATAAGAAGAGGGGAAGACCTGAGCAGTAGCATCCATACCTCTGTCCACCCTGCTCAATGCACCAGATAGGGCGCCATTGATTATCCTGTGCAACGGCCAGAGCATCAAGAAATTGTTAGAAGAAAGATTCATTGTATTGATGCGACATTACTCTCGCCCTGAAGGGCAGAGTTTATAGCGCAGCGGTCGGTTCAACCCTCCTGTACGTTGTGAAACCTGGCCCATCAGGTCGACAGACGTAAAGAGACTCTTCACATTCGATCATCGCTGCCTTCGTAGCTTAACTCATGTCTGGTGGGAGCAACGCGTGAGCAATGAGCTTGTTCGGCGTCGCCTATTTGGTGCAGGCAGAGCGAGTGAACCGCTCAGCACCATTATCTCACGCACCAGGCTCCGATGGCTGGGTTACGTGTTGCGCATGCCAGCACACCGACTCCGGCAAAGTGCATTGTTTGCGCGCCGGGTGTGCGGTTGGAAGAGGTAAAGGGGAGGCCAAGCGATGACTTGGTCGAAAGAAATGAAAACCCTCACTTCGAATTTGGCATTGGTCGATGCACCTGATTGCATGGCTGGGGTGCTATGGACAATGAACACGTTTGGTTGGACACACTTGCTGATATGTTTAGGAGCCGGCCCCAATGGCGTTTGTGTTGTGTGTTACTTTGTCCACCCCGCTGCTGCTTAACCTCCCCCTCCAATCACGATCTCATTTGCTAGGCATTATATAACTCTTTTTACGGCACGATAACTGGCTGTTAGCTCTCCGGAACGATGTCCATCCGTTACTGGGGACTCAGCCGGCCTGCCACTATGGTATATTTTTCTTCTTGTCTTTAATATTGCGGCACAATAGCTGAGGTGTTTTCCATCTGCAGCTAACGTGTATAATAATTTTGATGATGAAGCCAACTCGAAGAAGAAGGTAACCGCGATGCTTACAAGTGAACCCCACGGTAAAAAGCTACGATCAAGCCCATTTGCGGAGAATAGGTAGGAGCAATGAATTTGAAGGAGGAGGCATTAGAGGCATAAGCAGAGCTGTATATGGGAAGCGCCTGCCTCAGTACGGTCGATCAGACGATCGATTGAATAGGTCAGTGCGTTTTGTGAAAACCCAGCTAGTTGTACTTTACCACATCCTTGTGAATAGAACGTTTGCTCGCAGAGCGGTGTGAGTACTTACACTAACGCGGCTGGGAGTGACAAAGAGCTGAAAAAAGAAGAATCGTTTACAACAATTCCCAAACTCAGTTGTCGCCTCCTCTGATTTGGATAATCTCAAAAAAATGGTTGGATGTTGTCCTTAGCTCTCAGCACTTCGTTAGCCAAGCTGCACTAATGTGGAGTACATTAAATTTGCCATCCTACCGGATTTATGTGTCAAATGGACCCAAGGTGGCAGCACAAGAGGAAGCGACAATAATTTTTTTCGCACACTTTACGTCAAATATCACTGCGCCCCATGTTGCTCTGTATGCTTGCATTTAATTTCTAGTTTACACTAACCTTATTCAGTGACGCGTTTTACTCACTAAACATTTAAACAGATGACTTGCATCCCTTCTGAGTTCGCAGTTTTCACTCCAGCCATTCTACGGGACTTCTCAAGCAATTGGTTTTTAACCCACGATAAATCATTGTTCGTTGATAACAAGAGGTATTTGAACGGGAGCAGCCGATGGCAGCGCCGAGATTCACAAAACGTACTTGAATTAGCAAGGCTTATGAATGCATAGATTATCGCAGTCTGCTTCACAGGCTGCAGAGTCATGAAATCTGGGATCACGTCCTTGGGTAAACTCGTAACTTTCTTCACCAACTGAAACCCAATTGTAAGTTCAAGGATCCGTTTCAGAACCGATTGAGATGCATTGTGAAGTTCCTCAGCGTTACATACTGAGACAATGCATACCCCTGGTAGGCACCAGCTATGTTGCAAAACCTGTGTTCCCGTATTTCCTTCTTTAGCCAATGGCGTGAAGATATTACGAGCAACCAATAGCATTGGGGCTCACACATTTCTCAAACCTGAAATGGATAGTGTTTATAACTGGTTGACAGTCAGTCTTCTTTAGCTAGTTTGCCGAATAGCCTCCTCGTGGTGGCAGCCGGGTGGTACGGAATTATCCCGTTCCAGCCAATCTTCCGGCGGCAGTGTTCCAGGACGTGGTGGGTTTTCGCCTGGAAAGCGTTCTCCCTATAACAATCCACATATCTCCGTTTAACAACACTGTGACGTGGCGGATGTGACTCGCCACTAAATAGAGTCAATGCTCCTTACTTCATACTGACGAAGCATGGTATTCCAGCACCTTAATGCTGCAGTTTTGGTGAGCACTAGGCCCCTGTATGGCAAATGAACAAACGAAAGTCGTATGAACTGGGCAATCAGTCACCGGCTCCCTGAATTCGCTCCGCTGCCTTGCGGGCAGGCCATCTGACCAAAGGCTCGGGGTGGTGTCCCATAAGACAACACCATACTTCGGTTTGAGCAACCGGTTAGTACCACGCCATCTGACAAAACCATGGACTCATCCATGTTGTGTTGTGTTTTTAACGATATCTGTGCCTTTCTATGAGCTGCATTGTTTTTGATGGCTCCATGCCTATTCGTAGGCTGCTGAAATATACATATATATAGTTGGTTGGCAGCATCCGGTTTCGAAGTTGGCTGTCACTGTGGCCAGCCACAGGACGCCTGCGCCTACACAGGGATCATCGATGGCTTGCGCTGCACCACCTACAGCTCCATCCACACACCCCATATCCAATGTAAACCCGAAGGAATAAGAACGGGAGGCAGGTGGATGGAAGCCACATTTCATCAACGGAGCCGGCCTAAACACCTTCAAAGGCAAACACAAGCACGCTGTATTTGGGAATCAAGCGCACACAAGGCGGTGGCTGGACCGTAGTCCGCTCCACACTGAGTGCATGGAACCACTCTTCTAGCCTAGCACGGCCACAAGGACCGTGCACTCAGTCTCCTCCAGCAACGACCAACCATCTCCTGGAGCCAGATGGACGAGGTGGTGGATAATAGACAGGTAGGCACCTTGTCAACATGCACACCAAGCGCAGCCACACCGGGGATATCAAGCAACAGCAAATCACTTGAGAGAAAGCTAACAAAGAAAACAAATCGAGTAATGCATAAGGGAACGTGACAAAAAGCTCAAATTAATGAGCATATGAAATAAGTTGTTAACAAGAGGTTAAAAAGTGTATTTTACGGAAATGACACAAACACGAAAATGCTTTCGAAATTAACTACAATTGGCTTAAGCGACGTGCGCAAGTTTTTAGAAGAGCGTACAGGTAGACATTTATCTGAGCAAGAAAAGCTTTATGACAAAATTGAAAACCCACCACCTGAAATAAAGGGACTTAGCATGCAAGCACGCGGTTAGTAAGTCGAATGCAGCGTGCCTACAAACGCTGTGCCGGTACTGCCTACGTTCTCTGCAGGACCCGTCGTCGCTTCGGTAGTAGTCCCGAGTGACCTCGCTCATGGCTCACTAAGCCTGGCTGCCTCAAGCACTCGCGACCGCATGTGTTACAGCACCATGCGCTTGATGTCGATGGAGAACAACCCATCGGTGCTTGCCGCTTCCGCACTTGCTGCTTCTTCTCTGCATGTATGAGGTCTTTCTCCTGCACTTCGGCAACTGCCTTCGTGATTAGATCGCGCCATGCACGCCAATCAACCGTCTTCGATTCCCATGATCTGCAATCGAGATTAGAACGTGAGAAGCTCACTTTAATCATGTCCTGGTAACGTACCTTTGGTTTCCTTACGTGCATCTTTCCAATGAACAATGATTTATCACGGGATAAACGCAAGTGCTTGACACGTCCCGTAGGATGGTAGCGGTGAATATGATGCAATTAAAATATGTCTGAGTCATCTATCGAATGTCTGCCGAGATGAATACTTTGATAATTAACATCAGTGTAAAATGAAAAAAATTATCGCGCGTAAACGTTCAGAAAGACACTGGGGTGCAGTGGTAGTTGAGGTAAGGAGTGAGAAAATAAAATATGGTCGCTCACTTAGGTCCATTTGGTACATAAGTACTGTTGAAAAAATGCTTGGCGTAATCCACAACAAAGGACCTTAGGTAACAAAATATTGGCAGCTAAGAGCAACATCTAATCTTTTTTTGAAAAAATCCAAGATAGGAGAGGATACAACTGAGTCTGGGAGTGCGTTACAAGGTTGGCGAACCCGAAGAGAAAAGTAATTCCGTCGACACTCTAGACGGCCATATTGTTCCTTCAACTTTAAGCAGTTACCCCTGAGCTGCGTGTTGCGGCTAAGTTTCAGCAAATGGCGGAATACGTGGTTGGGGTCACTCAGTATCTGATACGCCCATATGGGATCGCCGCGCGGCCTTCGATAACGTCCGCTGAAAATTCCCAGCAACTTCAGCCTTCGGTGGTAAGAGTGATAGCGCAGCTGACCATATAAGAGTTGTTTCGGTATCCGCGTTGAATCCATAAGGCTCACAAGGCCGATCCACCTCAGCTGTCTCAGCAAAAGTATGCAGTCCACTGCATACATTCCACTTTGTCGCAAGACTTCCGTGTCTGCAACTCTGTCGCCCCAATCGACGCTAGTTTAACGCGACTAGATGTAACGCGGTTCATATACGTACTCTTTCGACATGCTTATCCAAACTTGGGGACCACATTATTCAGAAAGATTCTAAGGATTTTGATTTCGTATTAGTGGTTCAGGACGATGTTAGCTGCTCAAAACTAGCCAAGGTAGCCTCGAAGACCCACATCAACATTTTGGCCTTCTATGCGCAGCATTTGGTCCTTTTGAAGTTACAAGCTTTCCACAAATGATTAATGCTCATGTCCCACACAAGTATAATACGCCGTCGGGGCGTAGCATCATAGGTAGAAGCATGATCTCTAGACGCTCGGGACGACATAGTGACGGAAATCTAGGAACATCAGGGACGTTCTATCTCTCCTGCCATTTTAGGCTGAAGTCACTAAGAATGTACAGTGGTTGGTATTTGTTTTGAGGAGTGAACTCATGGTAGTCTGTGGAAAACTGAAGACATCCAATCACATTTACTACTGCTTTCTGGAATTCAGTCAGCAAACCAACATGAGAGGCCGTCATGATAGGTTGACCACGTAGTATGGCCGGTTAGAATGCCGGTGGAATTCCTTCCCCGATCGAAGCTGTCAGTTGTGGAAAATTTTCCCATATAAATTGTTTCTGCACCCGGCTTACCGGTAGTTAAAATTACTTAAAGACGCAGTGCCCAATTTGAAGTTAATTTTATGATCTGCAGTCAACTAGTGTGCTTCCAGTCTTTTGAGGTTCTTGAAAACACTTTGGGGTCAAGTAAAGTGGGCGCCTCTGTGGTGGTGAGGGAACATACTGGGAGCGTGCTACGTGATAAGGAAGTGAACTCAGAGTTTATTTTGTCGACATCCTCGGTGCTGAGTTTTTGCAGGAATGTATTTCGGAAAGTTATCTTAGGGGTCAACATGGATCCCCGCAGTAATGATTATATAAAGCGGTCAGAATGTACTGATTGTATAACCTTCTTACCTCAGCTCTTGTAGACACGGACAGACATCTAACGCCGGAAGCCAGCTCAAGTTTATAGGCCTGTTATTACATATGACAAGATGATTACATTTTAAATGGTGTCCTCTTTTTATTCTCACCTAAGACGGGAATTCGTGTTTTATTCCTGGAAAAAACAAACCCGTCTTTAAAATTACATGTAAATGTGCGTCTGTATACCTACGTCAGACTACCAGAACGCTATGCGCATGGATTTCAGAACACAAAATGCGCGTTACGACTACAGAGGAATGAGTCTAAATACACGGCGATACTAAGGGATTCGGCCGTGGCGATGCATGCGCTTGATACTGGGCACCAAACCGATGTGGATAACTTGGAGGTCACTAGGAAAGGTTTGCCATCAACTCCTCATCGTTTGCTCAGGAGTTGGAAATTGTTAAATCCGGCCAGTATGACGGGGGTCGATGCGCGGATTAGGTTGGAAAGCCCAACTCGTAGCCTAAATTTAACATCTATGGGCCATTTTTTCAATGCAATTGCGCGCAGAGTAACCCCTGGATTATTCCCAATGACTGAACCACTTAAGGTATCCCAATTTGTGACTGTAATAACACCTTGACACATCCCTGTGCTACAGCGATTATCGTCCCTGTTTACTATAAAGTGGCTTTCTAATTGCACACTGATTCAACTGACCTGATGTGGCTACTGAGTCGAAAGCGGAACATTGCCCAACTAACACCCCAACCGATGGTTCCCAAACATTTTTGAATTCATGTTCGCGGATGGATTCTGTCATTTCGGTGGTTTTCCCCGGGGCACACCACATTGTCACGAAATCGTTTTGTTTATAATGTGAGCATAGCAGATTGTCATCACATAGGACGTCAGACCTTACCACACTTTGAAAAGGTTGTCATTTCATAAGACATACATAAGAGAAGTACATGAATAATGTTGTGTCCAACTTTCAGTACTTTTTTTCCTGTGGTCACGCTTCAACGTTTGATCTCATGCTGTCGCGTGTTTCACCTATGTCCTCGTTTGATGGCACGTCCATTTCAGTCGATTGTACCTAGCCTCCGGCCACTGACAAATGTGCCACATGGCTTCCTCCGTCAGAATTTGACCTTGACCTGAAAGAAGGTGAATTGATCTACAGTACCATACTTGTTAGTCACTGACAACGATGTACTGAGTGCTCATATAAAATAATCAGTAGTTAGTATTAATCTAATTATAGCTACGAAGCAAATAATATTTCCTTACTGCATAACTTCACATTTTGCTCTGTAGACATGAAGAGGAAAGTCGGTAGATACCGAGATCCTAATTACTTCGTTCGGGATCCGGCACGCTGGCCGCAGTTTGGTGACCCCTGATCTAGTACATAGCAGAAGAAGTCGATAAAGCTCCTCGTAGTCGTCCGCTTCTCTGATTGCTTATCATATGTTCATATTACCCGCGAAGAATAGGGAATCTGAAGTAATTGACTTTGCTAGATTGTTTGTGAAAACCAAGGATAGAAGAGGCCCTGTCACCAAGCCTTGGGGTACACAGTACTCCACCCCAATTGCGTCGGACAGGGATTATCGTACTCTCACCTTCAACCGAGGTAAGTTCAGGAACTTGGTTATCTAACGCAAGAGTGAGTCACCTGTGCCATAGCTCTAAAGTTTATGGACGAGAAATCGGTGGTATACGTGATCAAACACTTTTGAGAAGTCCAGGTACATGACGCCGACTTCTGCTCCATCACCAACTGCTTCAGTCAAGCCAATGTACGCAATTAACTGGTTCGTAGTACCTGAGCGGTTTTGTCAAAAGTCATGTTGCTCCGGTGTTATTATCCTGTTTTCTTCAGGTATTACATTAGTGAATCAGCGATGACTGACTCCATACGTTTGGAAAGCACAGGAAGCAGCATTATCGGACGGCAATTGGTTGGGTCAGTGTGGCTACCTCCCTTATGAATAGGAGTAATGGCCGCTACCCTCCGTATTGCTAGAATTTGTTTCTTCTCTAGATAGCACCGATAGAATATGTCAAATCAAGTCAAGGCAAGCTTTATTTACCCAGATGAGTGCACTGTCAGCACTTTACTGTGTCAACTGCGAAGGAAGTACAATGACATCTACAGAAATGCACAACTTTCTAAATGGATCAACCAAAGGGAGCATTGCACTGATGTCATACAAGTAAAAAGAACCGCATTTTTCGGAACCAGGTGCGAAACGTTAAACGGAATTCTCGGGTTATTTACATCGCAAGGAGTGGAGTTTTAGGGAAAGATTTCTTCAGCATTGGTTTCAACTGGATAAACATTTTGGGGCTAAAAGCAACAAAACGCGAAGAGTGCGCGGTACCTCGACTTAGTGTTCAAAATTAGGTGAGGAAGATGGCCATAGTGATCTTGGAGGCACTTTAGACAAAAACGATGTCAAAATGTGTCTTCAAATATTTCTTCTCAGTATATAAAGTGAAAATGATGTCTAATGCAAAGGCAACGGCCGATTTAAAGGCTCCGCCACACAGAGATTCCTCCAGATTACTGGCTGCGACCTTAAGAGCCTTCGATCGAATGTTATCCACACCAGGAGAGCGGTGGATACGCAGAGACAACCGTTTATTTAACACAAATTCTGTAATGAAGTGATATTGGCTAAAGCTGACAGTTAAACGACAGAAACAGGGTTAATCAGCGGGCTGTTTCTTGTCTGGAACCTATGTGAGTAATGGAACCGTAAGAGAACGGCTCCTTCCTTTGCTGATCGCGTGCATCCATCAGTCGTGGCCAGTGCTGAAATTCCGCATTGCACCTAAGCAGGGCCATTGAAATACCTGTATGATAGTTTGCGGTTTGCACAGAATAGCTTCATCAAATTCTGCTGATTCGTCACCTTGTGCTTACAGACCAGTTTCACGCAAAAGTCACATTGTGCCACGTAGGCAGTCCAGGTTTCGGAATTCGGGGAGTTCTTGTGAGCTTTACATGCCAAGTCCCTCAAGGAGACGCATTTGGGTGTTCTGCTCTTCAAAAATGCAGATGGGAGAATTTTGTTCGGACGTCTACACTACCAGTCTGATAATGTCCTTGTGAAAGTGTCCCAGGCGATTTCTGGGAGCATCAGTTAAAAAGATCCAAGGTGGCTTCTTAACAAGCGCAAATAACAGGTTGTAGTGAGTGATCCTATGACTTTAGCATCCTCTTCTCCAGGATATTCCGCATAATATACACAGTCAGGCAATCGAGTAACATGGTACGTGACACCTAATGGTGTGCTTGTAACTATCCCGGTGACCGTGAGTTCTTCGTTGGTGAGCATAAGATCAACTAGCAGCGACCTGTTCGCATTTGGAAACCTGATGGGATATGTTACGCGATTGTACAGTGAGTAGCCGATAATTCACTGTTGTAAACAGGCTTTAAACTGTACCCTATCGGTTACCGCTATGTCTAGGCCGAGCACATTTAACTCGCCTGCGATGAGAATGGGAATGTAAAACAAAACAACCTGAAGAACGTGGTTCAGTTTGGAGTCCATTTCATACATAGAGTTTGCTAGACGGTAAATCACGGCTATACGACATGTGCCTTTGTTCCGCCACAATAACCAACACCAACGAGAATCAGGTGCACAGAATGCTGGGTGATCAATAACTTCTCATCGGAGGTTAGGCTAGTAATACAGAATTGAACCACCACCCTACCAGATATATTTTTCCTAAGCAGCGACCTACCAGAAAAATTGACCTCAGAATCAGCTATCACAAGGTTTAACCAGGTCTCAGTAGTTATAATTAGGTCCCGCGGATATGGACGGATATGACACCGGGTGTCTCCTAAGTTGCCCATGTTGTTCTTAAGAAGGCCTTTGGCGTTAGCGTACAACCAGGGTAGTGTTTGGGATGTTAGAAGTGTGCTCATGGAGGTTAGATTCGGGATTAGTTTTAAGCCGACCCTTTGGTGGTCGGCCGGTAATCGCATTTTGTGCAGGTCGTTTTTTGTGTGCTTCAGTCAGTCTACATGGTAGCATAAAAAGTTCCAGACTGCGATGTTCTCTAGTGTGTCTCTCTGTCCTATCAGGTGTCGCGAGTGCTATTCAGTTTATCACTCTGCATGACTGTGGAGGTAAACGTTTGACGGAAGCTGCATGTTCCAACAAAGTGCTAACCAGTCGTGGCCATGCGCTTACTATCCTTAGCCTAATCTCGGTTGCTAACCTGGAGCGCTACTTTAACCAGCTATACGAGAGGAGATATGTTACTTCTCCGGAGTTTAGCACCATGTACAATATTTTTGTACCTCAGCCCGTGTAGGTTGACGATGAAGCAATTCTCATCAACTGTTTTACCATAACGTCGTCCAGAGCGAGTGCTTCACCTATGTAGCACCACTAGTCTCGGACACTTTTATGCACCTCGTGATCAGGAGAATTCCGTAGCTTAAGAACATCATGAACCAATATGGCTTTCTTGTGTTCCTTTTCAGAAGGACCGTGATGGTTTTCTTTTTCCTTCCGTCCTGTCCACGAAATACCTGCTGGTGTGTGTACTCCGCTCGATAAGTTATGGAGACGAACTACTGAGTTCAATGTTACTCGCAGAAATCGAGGTTAACACTAGTGCACTAAAGCTGAGTAACGCGCTACTCGCCCCAGCATAGTGAGTTCAACCCGAATACCAATCGCATCGCAGCTGGAAATCCACTAATTGCGATCGTCTAACAACTTGCCCTTTATTGTGCGAGATTTGGACTCGGGAACGTTAGTGCACATGATAGTTAACGCAGGATGTTTCTCCTTGCTCAAACTCGGTATGAGAACTGTGGCTGGCAATTCGGATTATCTAGTAGGCACTACCGAATTTCGTGAAAATCGCGTCGCATCACTCTTTTTCTGTTCAGGAATTGGACGTACGAGTGTCGCTTCCGGCGTTTTTATCGAGGTTACCGATGCGTATGTTACCCGGCTCTTGGCTGCCGCCTTTGTGACCGGATGAGTTAAACGTAGTTAAGCCAAATGTGAGAGAGTTGGTAAATGTCTGAGTAGGTGATGTAGTTGCCGTGGGGCGGTTAGCAAGACTAACGTTACCCTTCCAGTTAGGGACAGATCTCTGAGGGGAAGGGAATATCCGCCAAGCAAAACAATCTAATTTCTCAAGAAAAAGTGTTAAGTACACTGTCGTTCAAAGGGGAGGAAAAGTATGAAATGTTGTTTCCCGAATATCCCAATCCATAAAGTGGTGCTACTACTCATCTGACCTAGCACTACTGCACTACAACAGAAAGTCGATGTGCGCAACATACTTAGCTAGACATCTGCATCCATTTGACACCTCTTGCGTTTTCCAATTTATCTGTAGCTGCCATAGCATGTACAGTAGCCGGGCAGGAAGTTGGCGAACAGGATGAGTTATCACGTTCCCTCTGACTTAGGCATGAGCCGGCTTAACGTACCCATCAGTTCGAGTACTTAGCACTACATCAACTACACTGTGTTTGGCAGTTAAAAATAGACAAGTTACTCCAGCCGTGCTCCGAGTGGCTGAGGCTTCTGCCATCCTATAATAGAAGCTCAACCTTTGCAAAGAACGGGACCCCACTGCCAGCCTAGCCTTTCCCTGATAGTTTTTGTCACTAAACCCGTGCGAACCCGATTGTCGCAGGTTCTATTATATTGCGATTAACGATACCCTGCCTTTAACACCTGCAACTGTATGTAAGTAAGCAGCTGACTGCGTAAACAGGGCATAAAGTGAATTTTGTCTATCCCGCGAAATGTTGGTTGTTATTGCCATGCTGAAAAGCACTCCAAGGATTCATAGATACACCACGTGGGAAACATGTTGGGGACGTACTGTTAAGAGGAAGGACGGAGGTGTCCGTGTTAACAGTTCATCCGAGCAAACAAAAATGTTAGCGGTAAGTCCTCCTACATCGAAATACGAAGACATCAGACAAATTCATCAAATTCGATAATGTCCTTCAGGTTAGAGATTGCGCCACAGGCATTGAAATGGAAAGTTCCCATCGAAATGCTACAGCGTGGAACCGATATTTCATCAGAGTACATGGTAGGTGTCATAAGTGAGAGCGAAATGCAGTATTGTGCTTTGGAGCTACTTGACATGTTGGCCCATAAACATTCAAGCTCTGTTATTTACCACTTACTGGCCTGGGGTAATCGATACACTTTCCGTCTCAAGAAAGTTTTCATCATGCTGTCCGGGACTAGCACTCATTCACTGGCTTTGGTGCTTCTATGTGTGATTGGGGCTGGAAATGCTGTAATGCCGACCGAACGCCACAGGCCAGATCGATAAGGAGTGAGCATGTTGCTGGAAGCAGATTGGTCAGCTAATCAGGAAGTAGTTGGCCCGTAATCGCGTCCAGCCTGTAACCATTCACTGAACGTGCAAGTGACCAATCAGACGCCAGCACGCGAAGGAGCGCATACTCGTGCACCTTTGAACTAAGGCTTGTGACATTAGACCGAGGGAAGAAGCGCGCGGGCCCAATGCTCCCAATTGTACATTCACTATGAAAGTCAAGGTGAATTTATACAGAGTGAACGTGGCGAGCAAGCCTGAACCAATGGAAAAGAATCCAGCGCTACAATGCAAATAACAGGAATGAGCCATTTAGATGGACTGTTACAAATAGTGTATATACTCCATAAATATTCGAGCGTAATCTTAATAAGCGACTTCATGATCGTTGGCCAAACTTCTTGCTTCTAGGAGGGTAACACGACACTGCACATTAATAGACGAAGCAGAATTCGGTCCATGGGTACTCACCTAATTTAACCATAAGAGTTAGGCAGACGAGTCTGGCATGCACAAAGCTATTCGCTTCGTGGTCCGCTACTTAGGTACTAACAATACGTTTAACGTGTGTATACGTGCATTCGCCAGCAGAAACTTGGGATAACCTCTATGGCCTGCGACCGGTCTAAACACTGCAAGTCCGTTTTCTGAGAGGAACAGTTTTTCACAATAAGCACAATCCTCGTTGTTGGCTGAACGGAGTTCAATACCTGGTACATAGATGCGGCGTTCGATACAATACGAATGTTGATTGTAACCACTGTCAACTTTAGGTAAGTGAAACAATCCGGATGTTAACTCGACCGTAGACACGGTCCACAACCCTTTCCATAATGCCTAATAGTATTTGCCTGATATCGTGCACCCGGGGATGACGCACCCCAGTACTTACGCTGTCCATCGGTATTGACTGCTGTAAAGACAACAAATACACATTTGTCAAGCACGTAAGCAAATGACACTAGCAAAGCACGCAAAATTTTTAGCCAGCAGCCATCAAAACGTCTATTGTATCCTTTATCAAGTTTACAACTAAGTGGTCACTGTTATAATTGTATTAATGAATGGAGACAATACGAATGACTTCGAGCAAAGGCCGGCATCCGGGTTCAAATACTTACCTTCAGAATTTAATGTGAACTTGAAGTATGCTGATTTCATCTGTGGAAACAAGATGAAGCGCGTTGACTTTGTCGAGGGCTTCAAATGACAGTGACAAGACAGGGTCGCTGGATTATTTGCAATCCAAGTAATGACATACAACACAGCCGCCATTGAAATCACGTCGAAGAGTGCCCCATATGGATTTCAGGAAAAGCCGGAGCTAGTCATAAAATCTCTAACCTTCATACATTTTCACTAAACATCGGTTTCAGCTATCAGTGAACAGCCACTATAAATGATGGATCGGTTCACTTACCTTGGTTGCTGTGTCATCTCTGGTGGTCACATTGCCGAGGAAGTTAGTTCGCTTTTCAGCAAGGCCGGTGTGGCTTTCCAGAGGCTCAAATATCTAGGGAGACAGCGGGATATCAGTCTGTCAGTGAAAAGTCACATGTGTAGCGCTGGGATAAGATCGATTTTACTGTATGGATTAGAGACCTGGTCAGTTTGAAGGAATGAGGTTAAACGATAGGCCGTATTTGACCAAGGATGCTTGCGGAATGCTGCTCACATCTAGTGGGAACGCCGGGTGAGTAATGCTGTGGTCAGATAGTTGACTTTTGGCAAAAAGCTTCCTAGTGTCGCATTCGAGTGTTTTCCGTAATTAAAGCTCCCTAGGTCATGTGCACATTTGCCCATTCACTGGCTTCCTCGACTTGCATTGTACGCCGCTGCTACTCCAAGTTGGGCGAAACCACGTGGTGGCTAGTTGAAGACAGGGAAGATTAACTTGAACGGGAGGCTTGGTCAGGCTGGTGAGTGTCGTCTTCGTGTATGAGGGCCTCAAGATATTCCACGCCAGTGGGTGGTGACCCCATCAGATAGGTTACAGCCGCGAGTTCAGTGGTACTCCTGCCTTCGATTTTCTGCATCTAAATGTTAGTTTCCAATGCAACCCCGTTTACTTTCACGCACTTCTTTCTTTATCCCATTTCTTTTGAATTATATTTGACTTTAACCTCATTTTCTTACTGCCGTTATTCAGTGTTATCCTGGCTACTCGAGTTTTCGCAACTGGATTTACCGCGCTTCGGTGTCCGGCTTATAGTTGATTAACTGTACTGAACGGAGGTGGTTGGTCATCATTTTACCGCCTTACTGGCAATTAATGGATTCGGTCAGTCGGTGGATTCAAACCACCCTGTTTGGCCACACTATTATGCAAATTTTTATCCCATTATTGAACTACATTACACCAGCATGGGAATGCTATGACATACAAGCACGAACGACCACGTAACCCCTTTCATAGATCCGTTAGCAGTAGCAATGATGAGGATTCGAAGTTGTCACAATCCCACGCACTCAATTCACACCAGCGCGGTCCACTGCAGTCATAAAAAGCGAAAAGTTTCCCCATAAATTCACGTTAGGTGCTCTCATATTGCACTCCCCGATTGGTTTCATTCTCAGGTTACCTGAAGGGTTTATTACTTCATCATAGCTGTTTTGCTTTCGGTTGTATTCAGCAAATAAATGGGCAACCGATCATCAAACCCAGTCTATACGGACCCAATGTGACGTGATCAAATGGCCCTGTACGTAGTCCGGAACCTAGTGACACCCATGTGCTCTCGTAGGTTTGACCCATCTGAAGAGACCAAGTACGGTAAACGCTGCGCAAGCCCAGTGCTTTGGCAGACAGGCGCTTTGTACTGGTTTCATATGCGTCTGCATGTGTTCGTGTCGCATGCAGTCCCTGCTTTCTCCCGGGTCAGTCACACTATGGTTATAGAGGCGCGCTGATCTATGTTGTTTGTGCTAGCGTGTGTGCGTGCGTCTGCGGCTGCACACACTTGTCGGAGGACAAGGAGAGTTATATGGGCTCGCCGTCTAACCCAACCGCACTAGCCCCGAGTCAACGCCGCAGGGATGTATGGCGGTCGGCACAAATATTCCCTGATTTGTAGCACCATCACTTACTACTTATTTTTCGGAATATTGAGTAGGGTTTCCCTAGATGCGAATTCTCCGTTGGATCAACCACGTGAGTTAAACATGTCATAAGTTGCGAAAAATAACCTTGGATGCATATTTAGTAACAATCCTTGGGCAGAATATTTCTATGAATGAGCGACGTTTAGATTTTTCAATCTAACTTTCTAACAAGCATCTGGATTGCCTTCAAATCGTAGTGGACCATTTGATCAAAAACTTTCTTAATTTAAAACTAAAGTGTGGGAGTACCGGTTAGCATCATGCGTCATCTCAATCACAGTGTTTGGCATCCATGGATGGATGCAATACACCTCTTCCTTCACCATTCTGTATCCCAGGAAAGAGCATGGGGGAAAGGGTTATTATTTGAGACAATTTGTTTTATGTTGAAGCGATTACATTGCGTTTAGATTGATAATGTGATTGTGGAACTTAATCTGATATGAGAATACACTTTAATCATCTCCATCAATGAAATCGCCTTCGAGCAGATCAAAACAGAGCTCATTACGTTTCGAAATCAAGTCACATTACGTCAAAAATGTTGGCCGTGGGTTCTGGTAGCCTAATGGTCAATGTGTTTAATCATCCTGTCCTCAGAAGAGGCCATCGCTAGACGAAAAATCTGAATGAATCGTGACGGATAGGGGAATATATATGGGAAAATGAACAGAACCGAAATAAACATTTGGTTGAAGTGATCTGTGCGCATACTTTCTACGTTCGGGTGGTGACCATGGGCTATGGCTCAAAAGTTATAGCGAGGTACATATTGAGGGCCTAGTAGGTGATCACTGGTTGCTTCTAGAAATGTTGACTAAAAAGTAACTACACATTGTGGTGACATTGAACGGAACAACGACGTGACATGGAATGTAGCACGATTATACTCATAGAATCAAACACTGTCTTTCTTATAATCTGATTGTCATGCAGTACAACATACTCTCAATGATCGCACAGCACAATCTCGTGGGCCGTTGATAAAAATATGCATGTAATACTGAATACTGTATTGTGGGAGCAAGTATAAATTTAAATATGCACAACCTTATCGGAATAGGATGTAAAATGTTACGAAAAGTATTTGTTACCTGTTGACACTCTACTCGTTCTTACATTTCTTACGCAGCATTTAAAAATGTCTGCTTTACAGTATTACTGGGTTCACAATTGTAAGTTGTCATTGGCAGCGTGCGATGGTTCTCTGCAGCGAATGTTGCTGAACTGTAGATCCAACAAAGTTTTGAAATGTTGCGCAGATTTTGCCTCCATGATTTGTTCTAGTAGAATGCTCCAAACATTTAGCGCTCTCCGTTAGAAGCACAGGGGGTGAGGAACTCTTCACATATTAGGCATCACAAACTTGTACCCGTGTCCGGGTGTGCTGCATGGCGTTCACAAGTGAAGCAGCGGCGTCAACGTGAGAAAGTCACCGAGTTGTAATATGCGTTAGATCGCCATGAACTCAACTCGCACCCGACGATACAAGGTGTGCAGTCCTAGTTTCTGGCACCCCTCTTTGTACGGTAATCCTCATAAACTCGGAATGAGCCTGGTAACATTGTGCCTGTGGTACTGCTATATAGCGAGCACTTTCAGCGTAAATGAGAAAACAAAATACCTACTGGGTTAACCGCCTTGCAAAAGACCGACCAGTTGACTTGGCCTCATGAGTAGCACTTATGGCTATGTTTGTTGTAGTTCAAATGGCACAAATGGAGCTGAGCAACTTTTCACCTCTGCCTAGGAATCAACACAGCAAATGAGAAACGAACAATTCATTGACGGGTATTTCCGTGTTCCGTGTATTATCGTCAACTGGTTAACCGATGGGTTCTGACTTAGGTATTATGTTGAAAAATTCATGGAGTTCCATTTCTCTTCCGCACCAATCACACATACGAAAAATGCTCCCGAAACACTCAAAGTATATGGTGGTTTAGCCATGTCTGAAAGTCGTTGCTGGGAGGTGGTATACTAGCTAAGTTGAGACACCCATGTGGTATGGAACTGAGGGGAGTGAAGTAAATGGCTTCTTCTATAGATAATCAGGTTGCGTTTAACCTTGTCATTTTTATCTCCCACCATCAGCATGTGTTACACTCTTGTGACCGTTCCGAATGCGATGATTCGCTTCTCGTTGGTTTTATTAAGCTTGTAGTGTTCCCAAATGCAAGAATTCCACTGCCTGTGTCGATTTTTCAGTGCATAGTTTGGTGAGAGAATACCAGCTTATAGGTTGGTCCATATTCTAGTCTGATTGAAGAAGAAGCACTGTGCGACGCAATTCGCTGAAAATACGCGTTATGGATGGTGGCTTTTATTGGACAGGTCAAGGGTTTAGAAAATACCGCCTCGTGACCGGCAGGCCCACCGGAAGAAGATAACCACTTATGTAAGGTTTCTTAGGTGATGTGGGCAAGGCCTCATCTTACTAGTTTGTACACACAGTCGGGCTGCAGCGGTGAGTCTTTTCTTTCAGCACCATGCATCAGGATGTGTGGCACGAAAACACTTAGCTACCTAAGATGGCAATTAGTGCTCATATTGCTGATTAACAATCCGAAGCGATAACCATTGGGTTTCTTACAGACGCTAGGCTCCATATATTGTTTTTAGGCATGAGCATGCGTTGTGTTTCTGGGTTTAACACAAGTCAAGTTATACAATGTGTTGTTCAGTTAAATCAGGGGAGGGGAGACTGGCGAAAACGACTAACGAATTAGAAAACTCAAACAAGACATGGCCACTTGTAATCTATCGTGAATCTGCGATGCTGTGGTTTACAGGGTCTACTAATACTTCATGCGACGCCACGTGGATAATCAGGCTAATTGATCCAATTTGAAACGCACAATTAGGAGACGAAGTTCGGCCGAACTTCGTCTTCTAATTGTGCTTTTCAAGTTACTAAAGGGAACTAACTGTTTTAAATTTCTCAAACGACGTAATCCTATTTGTTCGAAGCGTGCGTTCGATGCTTAGGTATGACTTCATCACAATGCCAACGCATGTTCGTGAGGAGTTATGCTATCTCAGCCCGGTGGGCCCATATCAATAGCTCACCATGGGAGAAGTAGTGGTCGCACGAAAACAGCATGGCGTCAGTACTAGTACCCGGCTTAAAACAGCAAAGATGATAATTGAGTACCTACGTTGCACCGAACTACTTTGTACCAGTCTTGCCGGGAATTTCATCGCTAACACTTCGAGTGGCCATTTGGTAGGTCAGTTCTCGAGTTTCATCATCCGGCGTCACATTGCGCACGAGTGGGTCATCTTCACATCAGTCCCACAACTGTCAGTTATCAATTTTCGATCACTGTGAGACACACCTCGTGTGGTACATGCTATCTCTAGCCGGTGTCCTACCATACAGGTAGTTATAGGGTGCAAAGAACGAGTTTTTGCAAAGCCCTGTGTATGCTCTGCGTCAACGACCTGTGAAGTGCCAATCGTTTGAAATGTCACGTATCCGGGCTAATTGGACTGAGATCGTCAGCTTTGTGGAAATTCGCAAATACCCTCTTACTACACATACATATGTGGTGATGTTCTGACACTAACAACATGACTGTGCAGCGGTGAAATGTTTGTAACCTTTGAAGACATAGTTGCAGCTAATCACTACTATGAAGCATGTAATTATAAACTAGTAGACTAGGTAACAGGTTGCTTAGATGCATGAGAAGAAGAGAAATTAAGTGCCTTTTGAAAGCTGTAGATGATTAATATGCAGGATTGAAAGCATCACAGGAGCAAACGATTACCGCTTACAACCCCGTAAGACGCAAAAAACTGTAATTAATTATGATTATATAGGTGTCAAGTTACATTGCTGATCGTTTCCCCAAAAAAACCTGTTTGCAAAGAATTCACCGATGACCAAGTGTTTGAAATTCTTTTTCCCATCTTTGGCATTTCGACCACAGATTTGTCAGGAGTTAGCTTGGATAGCTACGAACCTGCATAAGTTCGAACTATCGCAAAAGATGGCACTTGCATGCTACGTAACCTTTCAGTCGCACGGTTCCCGAATTCCACTTGACCTTGGTAGTCATTGTCAAGAAGGAGTTCTCGGGAGCTACATAATGTAACTTCAAACTAATACTAGTGAAAATAATAATAATAACACCAATAGGTTATTGTACAAAGTGCAAGTACCTCTCTCCATAGATCATACAAAAGAAGTTGTGTCAATGTGGTCATAGTCTTGTATGTCCAGCACATGTGTTAGTACTTGTGTCTGTGGATGCATCCGGATTCGGGATTCAGGAACATAGTTTTGCCCATTTGCCGCGTGTATGACCAGTACTTTTTAAAGTTGTCCCCATAATGAGCCACTAAATTGTTATCACACTCTAGTCTATGTGAGGCTTAGGGAATAAGTCGACGTGTGGGAACGCTACTTTTGACCCGAACCCTCATCCCAACTGTCAGCTGGCGTCTTATCGATGAAGAACTTCACTACCGTATAGCGGGTTCTATATTTCTTTCAGATAAGAACTGTTAATATCGGGAATGGTGAAGGAAGTAGATCTGCTCCAACGTCTCTCTGGGGCGACTGTCTCCTAATTTCCCCCGTATCGTATTAGCCCGTTCCGCTTGAAACGACTCGTAAAAGGATTTGCCTCATGGGGAGATGACTGTTGATTCCAGGTGAATCTGGTAAACTATGGAACGGACACAAGTGAGAACGCTACTAAGCTAGGCATTTTTGGTAGCAAAAAGCAGAGTTCTGCATTTTGATGGAACTACCAGTCTCAGCGGTGGCTGAAAGGATTGTACGTCTGGCTTACAATCCTTAGATCAACGGCTCGAATTAGGGTAGGGACGGGCATCCTCACGGGATATACAGCCCACGCGCGACCGGTGGTGATGGCGTGGCAGCGAAGCGTCGGTACAATGATGACTAATGATGATGCTGAATGCCACCAGTCAGCTGAAATTTCATGTTCACTTACAACGGAAAGACCAGTAACCAGGATGATAGCACTTGGGGGCAGTCTGTGGTCGGTTCGTCACGTCGGCAAATGTTAGGGAACGTCCTTTTCATTTGTGTGAACTTTTCATTAAGGTACCGCAATGAAGAGAGTAGAGGAAAGGGTTAAGCATCCCATAAAAAGGCAAAAAAAGTATGCGAAAGGAATGAAGGTGTGCTATAAAATTCATCAAGTGTGTATCAATGGCCGAATTGGACAAAAGCGAAAGGCGATGATAATGTTGGAACCTGCTAACCTGCGAACATTGTTGTCCGTGCAGTAGAAAGATACAGTAATGGTGTTGAGGATCCGCAGCCGATCTCTGTGCTAAAGTGTTGTGTTGGCAAATTAAACTTTGACTCGCTGAGCTGAGTCATTATTAAGCAGTTCCAGGCCAGGTAAAATCTCAAGTTTACCAATAAGATTATGTCAATAAACCTCAACTCTATCCTAACCTGCCCGAAAATTTACTATGCATCTACGAAATACTGTGTCTAATAACGAATATGTGTTTACGGTGCATAACTATTTATTTCTGAATCCGGGTAGACGTTAGATTTGAGCACAAGGATTGTATCATATTCCCTTGAATGATATACTTCACTCGAAAAACCGAATCAACTGGGTTAACAAGGCCTAAAGTCATTGGGATAAAATTACTAGTTTGCTAAAAAGAGCGATATGGCAACAACGTGACCATTTTCTCAAGGGTACATGTTTAGCGACATGAAGGGTGTACAAGAAAATTCTTTCATCACCGAATTTCTGTGGCTAGATTTCCGAATATGGTCTCTGGTCAGGTTTCGATTCGAATGTGATACACTATACAGAAGAAACTGCAATAACGGTCGTCCATACGGTGTCACCTCCGCGAGTTCATCCGAAACAATTGACAATCATATGAAGAACTTGAAGTTAAGTGAAAATTGTTAACCGCTGCCCATCGTGTGTCATGTCATCGTGAGACTGGGTTAGCGCAACATGCAAACGCATCAGACTGGCAACTGAAAGGTCAACCTATGACGAATCGATGTAAGGATGACATACGTCAAGTGGTGAGGACACAAGTACGCAGTAGGTGCCTGCTTCGAAACATCAATGAAACCGCATTGAAAAATAAACAGAGCGAAGTTTATATCTGTTAAAACATCTGAAAGAACAGCTGAACCATTTTTAAACACGATTACATCAATGTGAATAAGACCTGTTGGGCTTCCGAGTCTGTGACAGTGTACACATTCGCTCTTAATCAGGTTAGCCGGAAGCAACGATTATCCAGACAGCTTTCTGGAGCTCGAGTATTTGGCAATAGCTCATGTACGCATTCAAGTCGCCTTCTTCCCCATTAACTGCATTAAAATTTGTTGGCGAATTTGTAGCTGGCGTGCTTATTGACCTCAAGTGTAGGGCAAAACAAACGCAACAATGTATTACTCGGACTGTGTCGCTGAGCTTGGAAATCACTTTGTATGCGTTACCTGATCTGAATGACATGACAAGCTAACGCATCGACATTTCCGTTACGTACTAGCACTGATGATGTCACCTTAATTGGCGACAAAACTTTTGCATCAAAATTGCCTGCTCAGCGAACAGTTCGACCAGCAACTAAGCAACCTGATATACTCACATCAATTTAAATTGAACGTTTGGCAAACCAAAATGGAATGTAATATCTTAAACAAGAAATCAGAATTCTGTTAGCAAGGAACGAGGAATAAGGCCACATTGTGGGCATGCCAAATGCGAATCAAAGGGAAGCGGTTCGCCCCGGGCGGCGTGTGCAATGGGGCGTCATTTTCACTGCCTATGATTATTCGCTACCAAACAAAAGGGGTAAACTTTCCAGATAAACTGACGGTTGAAAATTTTTTAACGTTATCTGTATGGATAACAGCACCTCTGTGCCATGCGTCACACCTGTGTCCCATTGTGGTCACTTTTACACATTTTTCAGTATCCCAAACTGTCATACGTTCTCAGAAAGAGAAATAAAACACGATGCTTTAAGTGAACACTCATCGAAAACTAATGTGCACTTTTTCTTCCTCTCTTACTTACTTCACGTAACTGACATAGCTGGGACAGCTAATGTAAGGAACGTGGGCATTAACTTAGTGGACCAGGGTGTTTTTCGGGTGTTTTCCTTTTAGACCCATCAAGAAGTCGGAGCACCCATATCAACTCTTGGATCGACGACTCACTCAAGAAGGAACACTTACG
Organism: Dicrocoelium dendriticum; assembly: GCA_944474145.2. Taxonomy (NCBI): domain Eukaryota; kingdom Metazoa; phylum Platyhelminthes; class Trematoda; order Plagiorchiida; family Dicrocoeliidae; genus Dicrocoelium; species Dicrocoelium dendriticum. The sequence goes on along the minus strand of OX104071.1, from coordinate 68,521,995 downwards.
GGATTCATCCTATCGTTCCAGTCCCACTTGAACTTGAACTTAACCGGAGCCGATTGTGTGGCTGTCAGAGTTACAACTATTAGGGTGTGGGGGCTAAAGTTTTATCACCCCTCCGCGCGGCGAAACTAGTTGTTACGCCACTGGGTCATGATAATGCAGCCGAATTGTGTAAGCAGCAGGTGCTAGGACAAGCCCTCCTCTTGATCGTGAGCTTCGATCGTCTCGATCAAAGGTGACAGCTAAGTTTCCATCTCTCTCCATAAGCCTTCGTGTAGTTTGCTTGTGCGTGTACAGGTGCGTGTACGCGGGGACGTGTGCAGCTGTGTGACTAGCGAATCGTGTAGTTTATTATTACTCAATCAATGGTTGCCTGGCTTTATTAGCCTGCTCTTTCACCACCAAAAATCAGTGACGAACGTCCAGAAGGCGCATCTCCAAGGTAGCGACGGTACAATCGAATATTCTCAAGGTAGAAAGAGAACCTAACCTAACTCATGTTCCTCGGCTGCAAACTCACGCAGGAAGCTGCTGAAGTCACCACTGTCAACATGAGTACAGCAAGGAACATCATCAAATGTATGCAGATCGGTAGATGTCATTACTCAGTGCAACTACCTAAGAAGCAACCAAGAGGAGCTAACTCCCGATGTCCGGCAGGGCATCAACGAGACCGTCGAACAAAATTCGTAGTACACAATGGCACAAATACAGACGCAGCTTACAGAGAAGGAGATTCACCTTTCTCTATCTACAGCCTTCAGCTTCCTCAGAAGGCTGAACATGACGCTTAAGAAGTGCCACCACGAGCTAGGCCGCGTCAACAGCACCACGACGATCACATACCGGTAACGTCACGCTCTCGACTTCGCGGTACACTCATTGTATGGTAAAGGGAAGTGGATTTTCATAGATGAGAGTGGGTTCAACCTCCACCTGAGGTGGACGCTATCTCGCTCAAGCAGACAGAAACGCGTGAACGTCCTTTTGCCCACAGTCAGAGGTCGCATGGTGATGCTGGTTGTGGTAAAGTACAGCCAAGTCAAAGATAATCTACGATGGCACGTGCAGCGGTGCAAAGTTCGCAGTTTTGGTCGAGGATCTTGTGGCGCGGATATTCCGCAGAGGGAATCTGAACGGGGCGCGGTTGAAAAAGGAACTATGAAAGACTCCACATGCCGAGCGATCCAAGGAAGACCTTGGGCTCGTCCTATCAGCCGTAGATTCTGGCGTCCTAATTTTACGTGATGCATTATAGACAGAAAAGGTGCTTCTGAAGTTGTAAGTATCAGCAAGATGACCGCTGACCAACCCGATTCTGGAACAAAGGCTAAATGCGGTCATACAAAGAAATTGTCGAAACGGTAACAAAACAGGACTGCACGAATTGCGTCCTCAGTATGACAGTGAATCTAACAAAGGAAGCAGCTGGCCATTTTTATCAGCTGATCGTTTCTAACAGTGCTGTTTACTTCCTTGTTAATACACTTTTTTCATTCTAAACTGGACAATTTTGAAACCAAACGGCTGGGTATAGTTTACAGGAAAGGACGCGACTTCTAGTCGTTCGTCACTGATTCTGGATGGTTTCTTGCAGCAGTAGGCTAATAGAACGAAGTAATCTTTGGTTGAGTCGCCATAAACTGTATGATTCGGGAGTCTGACTTTCCAAGGGTCACACAGCTGCACAGGCTCGAGCGTACACACACGCGTACAAGAACATGCAAACAAACTACGCGAAGGCCGATGGAGAGAGGGGGAAACTTAATCACTGCCTTTGATCGAGGTGATGGAGGCTCACGATCAAGGGCCCGCCCTAGCACCTGCTTCTTACCTAAGTCGGCTTCATTAACTTAATCATAATGTGGTCAAGATCATAGTCCAATTGTCTTACTCCTTCTTTCCCAGTTAGTACATTTCTGCTTTCCTGCTTAGAATACAACGTGTAAACTTTGGTTTGCAAACCCCAATTCGGTTTGCGAAACGTCCAATTGAAAATGAAAATGGTATATGTAAGCGATGCATACAAGCATACAACAGTAAAGTTTAACTCCAAAGGTAGTTGATAGGTGCTTTTAAGTGTCCTGACTAGGGAGCAAAGTTAGTTTTTGCCTCCGGTTTAGTGTAGTATTGAAACTCGTTTCTTTAACCTAGGGGTGCATTCGATAACTTAAAAATAATGTCATTCCCAGGTAATAAGTAAAGTGGCCTTCAATTTGTTGAACTTTTGCGATTTTCATCGAAATAACAAGCATAAGCCTGCTTATCCAATAACAAATGTGATATTCTAATGGTCCAACGACCGAGACACCAAAACACTAAACAGAAAAAAATTCTTTTCTGATTTGCCTGGAATGTTATATCAGCATAAAGGCTATAACAATGGATATTCCATCAGTATTTTGAATGGGAGGATATTCAATCAACAAACGGATTGTAGTCATAAAAATATTTGTCGCCTATTCTGTTGCCTTTGAAATAAGTTGTCATGGTCCGTTATAAGACAAATGATATCGTCTTTTCAAGTGATTGGTTGTTGCTTGAGATCCCGCGGTGTGGCTGCGCTTGATGTGCATGTTGACAAGGTGCCTACCTGTTAGATACCCACCACGTAATCTATACTGGCTCTAGGAGACAACTCGTCTTTGCTGGAGGAGACAGGGTGCGCCGTCCCCATGACAGTGCAAGATTCCCAGAGTGGTTCCATTCTGTGTGGAACGGGCTACGGCCCAGCCACCGCCTTGTGCACATCTGATGTGCATGATTTCCCAATTAGGCCGGAATGTTTCTGTGCTGCTTGTTGTAGGAGTGTGGGCCGGCTCCGCTGATGACGTGTGACCCCCATTTGCATGCCTCCCGGTCTTATTCCTTCGAGTTTACACTGGATATGATGTGTGTGTGTGTGTGTGTGTGTGTGTGTGTGTGTGTGTGTGTGTGTGTGTGTGTGTGTGTGTGTGTGTGTGTGTGTGTGTGGAACTGTGGGTGGAGCAGCGCAAGCCACCCATGGTCCCTCCGTAGACGCAAGCGTCCCGTGGCTGGTCTCAGTGACAGGCAAATCCGGACACGAATGCCGCCAATCCGTTGTGAATTTCCCTAGTAATATTTTGAGTATGGTGGATGAACCAGCTAAATAAATCCCGGCAGAACATTGGGTCGCCATGTAAATAGTGGCCGGGTGTAGGAATAGATGCAACAGACTACGTTTGCTACCATTCAACCATGTTCGTTAGTTTGAATATTGTAGTAATGAAATATTGTGCACATTGATTAGATCGAGGGTAGTTTACATGTTCATCAACAATCACACTGCGCCTCACGTGATTGGCGCATAGACTATGTAGCTAAAACTCGTGCAATCGGACCAAGACAGAAGGATACGTATGGCAGCTATCGATAGATAAGTAGCAATGCAATTTACGAGGCACACCAGTAATATGGAACAGCTAGATTTTAGCAGCAAGAAAGAACCAAGTTCGATCAACATCAGTAGTGGAAAAGCTACGCTGCGTAGACATCCACTTCCGCTATGTCTCAACGCAGACACCTGTTCTCCTGTTTCAAACGTGGTGGATTCATCGGCTTTAGTTTGTAGTTGCTGCTCTCCGAATTATTGCCTGTCAAGCCTCCATCTAGTAATTCATAGAATGATCACTGTCGATGACTGTGAGTTTTGTGTCAGGCATGCAGATGTAGAATGTTCGCTGTTGCTAGCGAAGGAGGCAGCCTCCCACCGTTGACTTTGTCCTCGACTAAGCTCCTCATATTACTTATGAGTAGGGGGATTCGGATTCAATCTTTAGTGTGTGTTCCTCACAGTAGTTTATAAGCCAAAGGAATATCCACGCTGTTTCTTCCTATTGGTCCCATGTTGTAACTACCCGAAACTCCTGTTCAGAAAACAAACTTCGCCGGTAAACGCTTTCGCTATGCTACCGAGCGACAAGGACGAGCTCTGTCACAACAGTTGATGAAATGGTGTTGGGTCTTGGAGTATTAGACGTGGGACTGAATTGTGACACAGCCTGACCTCTGATATTGAGCTACATTGGAGAACAACCCAGTCAGATTAATTGCACTGACTAAGGCTGAGACAGTGCAATATTATGTTATTCGCTCCTAAGCCCGCACTGTACGGCTGGTTCAAATCTTGTCGACCATTTACAGATGACGTCCGGAACTGGGAGTTGAACATGATACAATGTAGTTAGCGGATGTTTCTTTCTCCAATGGGCTGCCTAGCTCCTCAAACAACACCTGTCACAACGACACAATATGCGCACATACGTGTATATTACGGCAAGCAATCTCTAAATGTCACATGTGTATTTAGCTTTCTAACGGTCCCTGTGCGTATATTTGAAGGTGTGACTTCCCGATTCACCCCAAAATGCTGCGCACTGCTGCAAGGAAAGCTTCGGTTGTTACCAATTTTACTCTACCGTTCAGAAAGTGAGCCGCTCAGGTATGTATGCCCATATGGGATGAGTAGACTAACTGGCGTATTGCCGTGTGTTTGTGTCTATCCAGCCGAACCTGAGTCTAAAGCATACCACTTAGACGTGTACTAGTGGCAACCGTGTATTCGTTGCAAATTAAGTTACTTAAATAGCATTCATGTTATGTGCGTAAAATATATCAATTTTGAGCGGTAATAACTGTTACGCAATAAAGTGGTTGGTGATGATACTCCGGTCCGCAGTAAACGGTCCTCTCTAGCGGAACCTATTTGGATACAATTCCTTTTCCAGTGTGGATAGCTTCTGGTTTTTAACCTGCGACTGACATTTATCAACCGTTGCATATGATGAAGGTGTAAGTTGTTTTGTGAATGCAAGCAATGTGTTATTCCTTGTGTTCCTCGGAGAGACACCCAGACTGTTGGATTTGTATGTCAAGCCACTGGGTCAACTATTCAATAAGCAAAAAATCGTTCAGCTTGACAGCACACGTAGACAGTGCCGGTGGCATCTGGTTAACCTGCCCACCTTGGTTAAACCATGCTGTGTATTTCTTTTCATTGTGACTTCATTGACTGGAGGGAACGTTTAAATGACTGAGACGGATGAGACTGTCACCATTTTCGACATTTAGTACGCAAGTCGAAAAAGAAAACTCTACAAGTTTTGTTTAATGTATGCCTGTGATTTGACTTTCAACAAACGTCATGTTTCCCTGAGTTATAGACACGACAAAAACAGCAGGATTGTGAGGTCCAATTAGTTAAACTTTCGGGAAGAATTCTTGTTTTTGGTTTTCCAGCCATTATGTGTCTTTTATCACTATACTAGATTGTTTCGTCGCATGTAATTTAAATGGACTTTGTTTAACAAGACGAAGTCCAGATTTTGTAAAACATCGTATCATATAGCCTCGACGTAGTATCTAGAAGCCTATTATAAGCGCTGATGTATTCTATCTCTGCACATCTCATTACTATGCAGCTTATCCATTAGATATCCGCAGTATAGCCTCTAAGTATAGCACAGCTGCAGTAAAATGCTACACAACAGTTTCTTTCTGTTAAGGCACAGCAGCAGCACAGTACCCTCAACCATTTCGGGATTCGAACCTAACACTTCTGACATCTGGCCAACAAAATATGCAGTTTGAAAGCGGACGGATAGAGGTAGAAGTCTACGATTTTGCTACCAATTGTGGTACGTACCATACTACCTGCCTGTCGTGTGTGGAACAAAATTTGTCGTTTGAAAAACCACCCACTAGGTAGACCGCTAGCCAATTACATACCAAGCTTTTAATTTTATTATGTTCGTCCCGGCAGCTCACAAGCTACGCAGATCATCCACAGGCCGGAAAAGCCTCAGACGCGTTTCGCCCTATTGGCGCTCGTCGGTGGGGTGTATTCCCTTGGTCCCCTACTAAGGATCGAGCCCATAGACGCTAGAGGCTGACGCCAAGTATCCGGCAGCTTAAGCCACTGAGCCATGTTGAAGGGCAGCTTGTCTACATAATTTGTAAGCCAACTTGGATATAGCACCAGGTATATACCACTGCCACGCAAGTTACTACCATGGCAAATGACAGTGGCTAGCCTCCAGGTTATGGCTTGATCCCACTAGACGCTACGTACATAGCACTTAAAATTAGGACAGGCTACATTCTATGTTACTTGTGAGTAGGAGGATTTTAGTTGTACTTTTGACGTGTCCCTCCCAGCCGCCCACAAGCCACACAGCTCAGCCACAAGTGGAAAAAGCACTAGTCGCGTTTCGCCCTATTGGGGCTCCTCAGTGGTGTGCATTCCCCGGTCCGCTCTGGGGATCGACATAATGTCTAGTGAGGGGAAGCCATGACCTGGAGACTAGCCACTGCCATCTGCAGGGGTAGTAACCTTAAGAGCAGCGGAAAATAGCTCGTGCTATATCCCAGTTAGTTTGCAAATTATGTAGCCCACCTGCCCTTCCACACGACTCAGTGGCTTAAGCTGCCGGCTAGTTGGTATCAGCCATTAGCGGTCTTGGGTTTGATCCCCAGTAGGGGACCGAGGGAATGCGCACCACTGACGAGTCCCAACAAGACAAAACTTGTTTGGTGCTTTTTCGGATTTTGTCTGAGTTACGTAGCTTGTGAGCTGCTGGAACAGACCCATAAAAACGTATAACTGAAATGCTTCTACTCATAACTAAAACATACCAAGCTGTTCGCATAACCGCTTATGTCAAGCTTTGTTGGCTCTCGATAGCGTTGTGGCAAACTCCCCCCGTATACAGTGGATACACTTACGGAAAGGGTTGAAATGCTGCTTCCTCCTATTTAAACTAGTCAGTATTTTTGATTGAGCGCAAGGTCTTGGACAGGGTAGGTTACGCCCTCGGCTACACAACTCATAAAACCAGTGGGTTATACCTCTGGACAGTGCATGACAAGAGCGAGGTATGCGGTAAAGTGAATAGCTGTTGTATAAAGCTTCTTATTCAGCTTGCCGTTATACACCATTTTGCCAGATTTAGATTGCTGTGCTTTAATAGCCAGAAAATAAACATTGATCTTTAAGGCATTAAGTAACGTATCATACTCGCTGTTGACGAGTGAATGCGCAAGTACGAGTTCAGTCCGCTTTCACAAAACAAGCTAGTGTTAGGCCTGCTTTCTGAATGCTGCTCACTGGCGTGGTTATCTTGTCTCCCTGATAAATCAAGATTGCAGAATGGTTAGCTACACATTTTTCGTTAATCGCGAGGAATATAAATTACCATCATTTGTGGCAAAGTGGTAGTCTCCATTCGGAAGAATCGCAGCCCCGCCTCTTCTATTGCAAGGCACCTCATAGTGACTCGTCATCACGTGGATTAATCGATTTAGTTCAAAATACTGCTGCATGATCAGAACCCAAAAAAAGCTGGCCATCACCGAGGCTTTACCTATCTCGAAGTATCCCCCGGTGTGTGCACAGCAGCAACTGAAACAATCTGTTTGATTGCCTTAGTATTTGACTGATCATGGATTTGCTCATTCAACAATGTATAGCTTCTATATAGTGATCCTGTGCTTTGAAATAATGTAGGTCCAACAGCACTTGTAGGTGCTTGGTTCTTAACCGTGAGAAGCAAGTTATAGCTTGCTGGTTCACCTACCTTGTCAGATGCACTTGCAGTAAAGGGGTGATGATTTCCGAGGGCAATTCGAGTGTCACAATGAGTAAAACCGGCATCATGGAGTTGCAAAATTTCAGAGTAAAAGTAATGTGCTCAGGATAAGTATGAAGATGGTTATGCTCCACGGTAGTGAGGACCGGTTCTATCGATGCCCAAAGCGTGTCGCTGTTTTACTTCAATGGGAAGCGCAGTCAACATTACGAGTGCGTGCCGCAACTCACTCACACAATGCTTACTTCAAAAGGACCTTCAGTATCAACCATTAACGGTTTTGCCCGTCAAAACCCGATGGCTTAGGGTTAGCAGTCACAACTAACATCCCAATGGTCTCGGGTTCGATGCCTGCTATCTCTGTTTGTTGAGATGAAAGAAAATCGGTACACGTCATGGGAGTGCAGTGTTTTCGGGTAAAATACACCCAATTTCAATTTGCATCAGTTATGGTCTTCCTGCTCTGAAGACCAAGGTTCACTTCATTGGGACTAGTGGTCAACACTGAGATTGCGTGTCGCAATCATTTTACACAACGCCTAGCTCAAAAAGACCTACATTATCAAATCTAAGCATACTTCATTGGAGGCTTGTAAGCACCAAAACAACGTAGCGGCCTCTAGACAAGGCAATGGTGCATAATTTGTTTCACCCGAACCACGATCGGAAAGGTCCCCATTGCCGTTATCACTTAACAAGTTTTAAAGGACGTTAAGCGACGAAAGACTAGGGCTCTGATACTTAAGCGGAACTCATTAAAACAAATATCAAGCACAACTCGAAACGTGTGATCAATCATGTTCTGATGGTTCAAACAACTTATACAGTTAGCAAGGAGGTAACAGCCGAACACCAGTCTCCAGAATCAGCAACTCAAGTGTCTCTGGTCGAGTAAAAGTCCTGCGGGAATTCCTTCATATGCAGAGATCGCTGCAAAATCACTGGGGATACACACTTAAGTAAATAAATTTTTATTCCTGATAGGGTCCCCTCTCTTACAAACCACTCTAACGCAAACAGAGACAAACAGTTGACCAGCATCAGTTTCCATGGCCAACGATCATCCGAGCTCGCAGCTCAGTAGAAAAGGGATCCAACAATAACGTGCCCAAATGTTGTGTGCACAAACGGCCCCGGATCTACTGCCATCATCTTGTTGAGCAAGTTGTCCGATGAGTGTAGAGCCGAACTCAGTTACCGGTAGCTACAATTACCAGTAAGACCAAACACAGATGCCGAGTATTCAGAAGTAAACGCTGCCGAAAACCACATGTATTGTACGAGATACAAAGAAATGGAAGTCAATTAGTGAATCACTGGGCTGTTAGATCTTCAAGTTTTCTGGCGATTGTGAATTAAACACCAAAAATTTCTCCGCAAAGGTTCTAGCCCAGCCGAAGAAAAAGCACAAGTCCAACGATCTTGACCACAAATAACGTGCTCACAAAAAAGGTCGCCAAACGTAGACAAAACGCCGTTAAATGGCTGTACAACTACGTCAGACCTACGTCAATTATATAGGCGGCTGAATGACGTTCGACTTCTAGAAAAGGAAGGTCAACTGGTAAAAATTAGCAGCCTCCCTGCCACAACTCCGTATGCTGGCAATCAGATAAAGGAATGGTAGGTTCCGGAATCTTCGGAATCTCCGGTTTACGAGGTGTGCCATATGAAGACCGGTGCAATAGACTATGGTTGACCTAATCATGATGCACCGAATATTACATCTGGGTGATTACCCCATGTTTAGGCCGCCACTTCATCTGCGCACACCAAGCAGTATACGAGGACACCGATACAGGCTTGTAAATCCGGATTTGAAGAGGAGGGTGGTGTATAGTTGGAACAATCTGCCAGCAGATATAATAGAAGCAAAGTCAGTGCCGGAGTTTAAGAAACTTCTGGGCACGCAATTTGCTGACTTGAGGTTTCGAGACTAAGCACCATCATAATAGGTAGATATGCTTGAAAATTATTCGATGTAGCTACACAGAAATTGCTCTACTCGTTGCATTTTCGCAGTATTCAGTACTCAGTATTCAAACAGTAATTCTAGTCTTAGAATTGATAGCGACATCGGAAAACACTTCCGTTTATAGTTTCGTTCAAAGCTGCTGGAGTCTTGCAAATATCAGATATGAGCTTATATAAAAAAGCAAACTTACCAGCAATAAGACAGTAGCTTCAGTTGGCCGTTTTTTCAGTCGATTCTGTAGTAGATTCGCACGTGGGATGGAACAACGTTGCCCAAATCAAGCTGCCGACTATGTGTCATTAGCCCAAGAAAACGAATGAAGACCGATCTCACATCCGTCGTCATTCTTCCAAACCTGAATCCTATAGCCCCATTTCGACTTCCGGAGACCGAGAAACTATCCTCCCTTTATATAAGCTCTCTAATTCTTCTCAATAAGGTAGCCGCCAAGTTTCCAAGACGTGCGCATCATCGGTGTCAGTGAGATATGGTTACACGGTGGATTGATGGACGCTGAAGTCACGCTTCCGGGTTTGCCACGCATCAGTAAAGTGTCTTACAAAGGGAGGTGTGGTAATCCTATATTACCAGGCGACCTACATTGTGAAGCCGTGCGGAATTCAGACTCGCAGACACGATTTTCTTTGACATCGCCTACAAGTACACGGCAAAGACAATTGTCATATAGCTTTGATCTACCGCTCCCAAACTCTACACTGGTCATAGACTGCTACCTTGCGACAGCTTTAAGATACAGTCTAAAGCCAAGACATATTCACAGCCTAATCATGGTTGATTTAAGTGTACATTGTCTAGTAACCGCCACGATCGGGGAACAAGTCAAAGCCGATCTGTAGAAGATCCTAACTAGTGTTCCACTTTGCAATCATGTCATTTTCCCCATTCGTTGCAGAACAGGTTACGGACTCCCTGTGATTAATCTCGTGCTCATAAATGAGCAATAAATAATTGATGTCGACTGCGCTTTGGGTTACAGTGATTATGGAGCCATTAGTTTCAACTTCATCTGTTATGCAGAATATTGTCAAAAGTACTCTCAGATGGTGCGAACCATTACACGCTACGACGGCTAAGCCCAGCTTGTTTATGTCACAAGCTGGTCGTTTATTGCCGGAGATCTCAGGCAGTAAATTCAACCAACTGATTAAGAATGCTTCGGAGACCAGAGTTTGCATTGAGCATAAAAGTGTTTCTTTCGTAAACAGCAGAACTGGAATAGGAATCTTAGTACGGAAAGTAGCACGGCGAAAGTATACATCATCTCCAACGTCAGAAACGTAGGAAAACTACGTAGCTAAACGCAGACACTGTACTCTACTACTCAGAAGAGAAAAAATCGCATTTCGGCTGAAGATGGAGAAAGCTGTTAGCACTAACCACAAACTGCGCTGAAAACATTGCATTGGCCTTCGTAAGGTGGGACAGGGAATTTCTCCGCTCGGGACAGCTGATGGCTCAACAATAAGGGTAATGAAAGCAGCAAACGCGTTGCGGACGCAATATGCCCCCACAGCAGACGATCTTCCAGTTTTTGTTGCCCCGCCGTCCAGACTCAACCGCAAGTCTTTGTCTTAAAAAACTGAAGTCTCTGTCCAACCACAGCTCCCCAGATGTTGACATCACTCGCCCAGAGGCAGTGGAAGCATGGGCAAGACAATTGACAAATTCTGTGGTCCAGTTATTTCAATGCTGCTTGGAACAAAACCAGAGTCCAGCCATGTGGAAACTTAAAATAATAACTCAGATTCACAACAGCAGTAACAGGACCAAGCACTAAAGTACCATCCATCATCACTTCTCTCAATACTGTCCAATGTCATCTACTCCGTTAAAGCCCATACGCTGATGCGCTACCTGGAAAACTGTACCGAAAATGCCCTCAAGTAGCACGGCTTACATTGACGCTGCTATTTTACTAGGAATGTACTGCTTACATGGAGTAGGTGGACCGTGTCAGTAGATGCTGGAGAGAATATTAACGTGGATTACCTGGATCTGTCGAAATCATTCAATCGTCCAGACTAGGGGCCACCAACCTATTTGCTACGCATACCGGATTGTAAACGAAATCACGGCCTCGGGCCGGATTGGATTTTGCACTATACTCAAAGGCCAAAAGGTAGATATGTAAGAAAATCACTGCAAACTGTATTGCCACTCCGTCGTAAATATGGATGCGCGACGCACAAAGTACAAAAAGAAAGGAATTCAACTTATGAAGCGAAAGCATATTAACAGACGCGACCGTAACTAAAAGTTAGTTTCCTCACTTATGTGCACACATCCGGAAGTTGCAAAAGGCTGCGAAAAAAGTGAGATTTTGAAATCCAAGTTTGGCTTTCCCAATATTATCAGTGTCTGCCTTGGATTGGCTGCAACCGATCATGAGAATTGCATTCAAATGTTCATCAGTCAATCTCCTTCGATGAGTTGGTTTCACGTACTTTATTTCTGTAAGTGTTTGCTCGCAGACATAAGCTGTTCCAAACACTGATGCCAAACCAGCTGAAAATTTTCTCAGTTTCGGAAATTCAACATAAGGTATAGAGCGGTAAAATCTGACTAGTTATCCATCCCTGTGCTTCTGTTCGATAGTCATGTGCCTGAAAGTCAGTTAGCTCGAACTGTAGTTCGGCTGGAACATCATCAAGGTTGGAACCAGATGGATTATGGAACAGAAGAATTTCACCCTCTTCTGTAGAGAGCTGAAAATCTCTCCAAAAATGCTTTATCAGTTCACGAATAATTGCTCTCGGAAATTCGAGCAAGGCGTCTTCGGCGATTAAAGCACAAAACTCTTTGATACTGTTCAAATGTCACCTGGTTCTAGCTGTGTTTCAAACAATGATAACTTGCGCCGAAATCCTTTGGTGATTCTGTACAGATCACAAATGAGGCAATCACTTCCCTGCAGTATCAACTTCAGCTCATTCTTGTGGTGTTGTGAAATCGATCATAAGTGCCAAATTGGACAACCAAGTACAATCTGATGGCTGTGGGTTAGCTTCATGTTTTTAATTCAGGAACGCAGATATTTAGTTCCGGAGCTTGTAGAAACGTACTAGAAATTTAACGCAAATTAGCCATCGCATTTATGTATAGTAAAGTAAATCATAGAATTCGGAATGAATGTCTTCTAGGAAAAACTGGAAATTGCGCTGATTGAGATCATGTCCCTGAATGAAGTTAATGGCAGCAACGACCAGTTTGAGTGTACAAGAAATATCTAAGTCTTTCCTAAAGTGTGTTTGTTGATGTAGGATGCAGTGAATAAACAGAGCGCACGGAATTTGCAAACCAACCAACTGAGTCCTGATATGCCCTACCAGACCGTTCCGCACTCCATTTATGTTTCTCCCTCCAGCAACTGTCACATCTCGAGGCCGATTTCACGGAAGGTTATACTCTTGCAAAATTTTGTGCACTTCACGAAAATGCCCTTTCCGTTGGTCGTTCCATGCATACTGCAGACTGACGCCAACTCCTCGATTATTTGAAAGCCCTAATTGACACCAAGAATCAAGACGGGAAGTTGTGATGCACTCGAAAGATCAGTAGACTCATGCAATGCCAGAGAAAACCAGAAAAAGGCTAGCATTCTGACGTACCTGCAGCACTACGTTCTCCTTGGTTTCTTCTGTACTCCGCACAATAGAACTTGCCCAAAGGCGGAGAGTGAAACACCAATTGGCCTTCTCAGTTCACAAATCATTCACAGCTTCCTTTGAACACTTTGATCAAGTCGCCAACAATAAACGATATTCCTCATTCAGCCATCTTATGAACTACTTTATAACTTGTACGAGCGGCAGTCGTTCAAAGCTTGCAAACTTTCGCCCAGTGACTCTCCTCTCTGTGCTCGCGGAAGTGATGGTAACACTCGTCGTTGAGGCGCCAATAGGCTACCTGGAAAATGCATCTTGGCAACCGAGCAGCATCGCTTCGTCAACACCGGTCATGCACCAACAATCCACTGGTTGCATGAGGTAGTTAGACTGAAGTGGATGATGATGAAGTCAGAGTTGACATCATCTATCTGCTTCTCCAAGGCTTTCGGTCGCTTGGATCACCGAATCCTACTTCACAGATAACAGAGCTACAGAATCAGAGATCCTGTTCTTTGTTGGATTGGCAACGCTCTTCACCAAAGGAAGCTTCAATTGCGGGTTAGCGGATCACGCTCTAACCTGAATGAGGTAGAATGTGGTGTCACACAGGGCACTTATTCCTGGTGTTTATAAACGACCTGGCAAGGAGTATCACATAAAGTTTCCTGATTTTCGTGGATGACGTCGAGATATTACTTGCCTTTTACTTTACTGCGGCTAGCTCCTGACGTCCGGGAGGAGTATCACCTCTGGTATGGTACCTACCTTGTCATCTGGGGTAGTCCTCCTCTGTTTGGTCTCTACCTTTCACCTAGCTCTCATTTGTGGCTCCAAGAAGCTGGTTGCACATGGCAGCAGCCACACCTCGGTCAACCGTCAGGCAGGCGGGCTAAACCAGGTGAGGGTAGCCATGAATACTATCCCCCGTGACTTTGTACTCGCGTACAACGTCAGTCCTGACAAATGGGCGGAAGAGATTGACCCTTGATCCAACGGCCAGAAGTTAAGACAATTTCTTAAATCCTTGCTGCTTTGAAGGTTAAAGTTGGCTGTGCAAAGGCTAGAGGTGAACCCTCGAACAAGAGCCGGATGAGGTTGGGGTCCTCAAAAGTAGTCATAATCCCAACGATACTTCATGACATGTCCGTTACTCGCGATTCTTCTCATGTCGAGATATGGCGGGCGATTAGTAACGATGATGATCACGATCTACTCCGACGTGAACTAGATCACATTTATGGATGGTCAACAAAGAACCTACTTCAGTTGAACATAGCTAAGTGCAACGTGATCCATCTGCGTCACCAGTTGGTTGGTGTTTGCAAGCCTGGAGACCACACCCTACCGAAGGCGTCTAAAGAAACTTGTTAAGCATTGTTTTTTTTACTCATAATACATCATGGGTCCATTGTTCAGTTTTTAGTAAACTTTCTCGTGAAGAGATTCCTTTGTGTTACAAAACCACTTATGGACTCATATCTCTCCGAGCGTAACTACGTGAAATATTTGGAGTGTGATAATAGTCGTTTAGTTTCATAACGACGCCTAAGATTCTACTCATTTAAAACCGCTATGCTTTCACCGCATATGACACAACTGAATTTCATGTCCCTTGTCTCTAGGAAGAAGTGTTTCACTCCCCCATTCGTCGTTGAAAACGCAACATCTTGCGTCCACTTTCCTTCTCTTAATAGCCATGTGAATCGGTGCAGTTCACCTGAGTAGAAAATATAGGAGACACTGAGTTTGAAGCGTAATTGGAAACATCCTACTGGAACACTTGTAAAGCAGAGAATTAGCGGCTGCTGATGAAGTTGCGGCTCACCAAACATGTATACAATACATATATCTCACAAGGGCCGTTGTAAAATATATGAATACGGCCGGCTGAAATGAGTCGCTTGTGGCATCCTTTTTCAACTGCGGTTCCGACAGTCTCAACCGGACGTCCCGCAGAGGTAACGAAATCGTCCAACGACAAATTTTCCGCCCATCTGACTTAACATGGACATTTTGCACACTTCGCCTTCTCCACAGTAAGCGGATTTCTGACCTGCATTGAAGCGCCTGTAGCATCCTCCCATTGTCTTTAGGAGGTTCAACTTATGGACGTCATGGGCTCGAAAATTATCACGAGGACTTGACATGCTCACCTTCACAAGAGGCTTTCGTGCAGTTTACTAGGGCACACTGTGGCATGCCTATGTCAAGCGGATAAATTCCATGCACATCCGCACTAAAGCCACGGTGCATGCTCGTGGAAGATAGTACTGCATGGGTCACATGCACACTAACGTGCAAACAGGTGAATGGGGTCAAACGGGTGTTCAGGGTTAGCGAATACGAATGGTAATCAAGCTTACAATGTGAACTGCGACATTGTGGTGTGAGCGGTCCCGTTCAATTGGATACACGCAGCGTATCGCTCAAACTGTCGAAGCTGATTGGCAACATTAAGGGGCCAACCATAGCTGTGATGCCGCGAGGATAATGCATGAGCGTGTTCAAACAGAAAGGCGCCCTGCATTGACTTGATCGAAAGTGCATTAGTGCGTACGCCGGAAGCACTGAGCTAATATAGTCAGGTGAATTAATTGAGTGTCGAAAATCAAGTGTGGTTCGCCGGCTGGATCCGGCCCGCGGGCCGTAAGTTGGTGACCTCTGGTCCAGACCACCGGATTCTTTTTTCCAAGCTTCAATATTACCAGATCGGTGACTCTCTTCTAACCTGGGTCGTCAAACTTCTTCTGTTTTTCTACGACAATTGTCGTCAGAGTTCGCAGCTGCTGATCTGACCCCATAGAAGTCGGGTGTGGTGAGCTTCAGTTATAGGTCCACAATTGTTTTGGTATCTATTGACGACTATACACAGACAATGGCTTTAAGTTTTCTACTGTTTGCCGATAACGTCAAGAAATGGCGCAGGATTTCGTCGGATGCTGATCAAAAGTGGTTTCAGTGTGACCTAGATATAGTACGACAGTGGTCAACCCAACATTGGCTGCTGTTCAAGGTGGGCAAATGCAACGTACGCTCCACATGACACCAGATTGCGCACTCTTACAGGCTAGCAACACAACTACTATTGCGATCTTCTGTCGAACGCGATTTTGGCTGCTTGTTCAGGGTAATTTTGGTTGTTCTCGGTAATCCGAAAAGGCATCGTGAACTGATTAACAACACGTCGGCCTTCTGCGACGTACGTTCTGACTGTTAGACATCTCCATTTTCCGACCTATGCTCAATGCGGATGTTTGCCCCTTCATGTAGAGTACACAGTTTGGGACTGACATCTATGGTTGAAGCACCATCTCAGTGCACTGGAGTAGCCTCAGTTGGGCTGCCTTATGCGTTGTTAGAATACGTAGTCTTAGATAACAACAGAGGTTCAAACGTTTGGAGCTATTCAGCGAAAGTTATCACCAAATATGAGACAACCAGGTAAGAGCATACTGGATTGTAAACATTCCAAATAACGTGCGCCGCTCTTCACTGCAACTCAGCAGCAGTTTGAGATGTCACCCTATGAAATTAATAGGGCAGTACAGCTGTCTGGAGTGCCGCAGAAATTTTTTTTCCATTCGAGTGTGACCCGTGGAGCACTCTCCTCCAATCGATTGTTTCAGCACTGACACTAGCCATATTTAAAAGTCGCCTGGATGACGCACCCATTTGCTTACATTTTGGTACTTAGCCTCATCTATTCGTCCTACTCCTGGTAAATACCTTGTATTTATTGGTACATGCCTACTAGGTCCGTGAAACTACGCGGAGTGTACAGCTACTACATTGAAAACTCTGTCCATTCTTTTGGCAGTAAAATGACTGACTGCATTTTTTCATTGGCATTTTTCGATAATCCACCAGACCACTCAACAGGGATTGTAAAGTGGTGCTTCTTAACCAGCATAACATCACTGTTCACTATCGTGAGAAGGCAGTAGCTGACATGTGTCCAGTTCACAGGTGGACGACCACTAATAGGTACTCATAAAAACTGTGGTAATAATCTCAGGTGTTGCAAAACAGCGCCCACAGCGTTCGGACGACATGGTTTGCATTTCGTAAGTCACTATCAGAAGATGCTTTGGTCACCTGCTTAGAAATTCTACTGAAATCAGACGGCATAGTGTGAGACATAAAAGCGAACAAGTTCATTTACGTTAAGCATTCAGGAGCAATGTTTGTGCTAGTATACCATGATGGATAAATTATAGAAGTGTACGAGGTGAAGGGGTATGGTTGGCGGCATCCGGTTTCGGATTTGCCTGTCACTGTGGCAAGCCACAGGACGCCTGCGCCTATAGAGGGACCATGGATGGCTTGCGCTGCAGCACCCACAGCTCCAACCACATACCCCATATCCAGTGTAAACCCGAAGGAATAAGACCGGGAGGCATGCGGATGGGAACCACGTTTCATCAACGGAGCCGGCCCACACTCCTTCACAGGCAAACACAAGCACACTGTATTTGGGAATCAAGCGCACACAAGGCGGTGGCTGGACCGCAGTCCGCTCCACACTGACTGCATGGAACCACTCTTTAATCCAAACACGGCCATATTGACCGTGCACGCCGTCCCTTCCAGCATCGACCAACTGTCTCCTGGAGCCAGTATAGACGAGGTAGTGGGTAATAGACAGGTAGGCACCTTGTCAACATGCACATCAAGCGCAGCCACACCGGGGATATCAAACAACAGCCAAACACTTGAGAGAGAGAGAGAGAGAGAGAGAGAGAAAGAGAATAACTCGATTGCTGCATAAGGAAACGGTGACATAAACCTTAAGTTAATGAGCATATGAAATAAGTTGTTTACAAACGAATCCTAGATAAGTTCATGAGGTGAGAAAGTATACTATACGGAATTGCCACGAACACAAAAAATGTTATGGAAATCGAATACAATTGGCTTAAGCGAGGTGTGCAAGTTAATGGGCAACAGAGCCATGTAGAGCACTATCGTTGCGCTTAAATGATGCGGTCAATTGAAATACACCAAGCATGCACTGATAGTAAACCAGCATGACGGTGAAAGTCACGTGTTCAGTGATTTTAGTATAATTACCTGTCGGTGCGAACATACTATTCATCAAAACGAAAACTCGCTATCGGAGGTTATTAACTGAGGAATGCACGGTATTGTCGACGCATAGCATGAATAGAAAGTAAGATTGTGAATTGGTCAAAGTTGGCCACCTTGATAGAAGTTTGCGAAATCACACAAACCTTGTGTACCTCTCAGAGGTAAGCTTCATCGTCATGTGAATTGATTCAATGCTACTAGTTGTCCAGCATGCGATTCCTAAGGACGCTGGCAATAGCACACGTTTTGAAGACAAGGGTGTCCCATCACTACAGTGATGGAAAATCGGTTTTTCCACTTAGATTCGTGGGCAACGAGTTTGTAAAGAGCCAGGTTCTCTATACCAGCGAAAATGACGCGACATAAATGTATGTTATACTATGTAGAAAAACTGGGTTGCTTTCTGCTGTGTCCATAAGGAGGCCAGTGGTTAGGCAATTGTAATCTGCATGATGCATTCAAAGCTGGTAGCACTACCACACGTGTCCAGTAATAAGTATGTTTCACACTTTGGAGATGCAGCAAGTGTTAAAGTTGATTTATGCACACTTAAATGTCATGTCACGACCATCGCAAATGTAAACTAAACAAGGTAACACTCTGATAGAGGCGAAACCTTGGATAGATCACTGGTTGCAGCATCTCACATGACAGTCCACCTATTCTCTTGTATGACCAACGACTTGTAGTTTGGGTACGACTACGCTGCAGAATGATTCCAGTCACTTCCTAACGTTAACAGCATATTCAGCACACTCAACGTCTAACGGATGGTTTGACTCATTTGGTTGCCCATTGGTCAAGAATGCATCCGAACAAGTCAATTTTTGAAGCCCACATTTGATCCCTCAGTGACTAGCCGAAGTAGTCGACCAAACGATGGACATAGGTAAAGTCTGCAACACGTATCAGTTCATTATGTTTTGCCCAAATTATACTGTAACAAGAGATGGTCAAATAGATAAATAACGAAATTTTGATATTTCTCGACCAGCGGCATGCAATCAATAGATGGGAAAGATCATTTGTATACTGAAGTAGTGCAACAATGGAACATTGGCGTATTACGGGTAAAAATGCAAAAATGGAGATTATTGAGAAAACCAAAATAAAGGATAAAATGAAAAGTGTTTCAGTGGACGCATCATGGACTTACATATTCGCGTGATAACGTAAATCCACTGGTTCGAATTTTGGAAACGGGAAATTTGATCGGGTTATGTAGTCCCCTGGTTAACACAAGTTATCGAATGAAATACGAAAGTAATAATCATTCATCGTCACTTTGTAATATTGTGAAATTTGGGGG
Source organism: Dicrocoelium dendriticum (assembly GCA_944474145.2). Taxonomy (NCBI): domain Eukaryota; kingdom Metazoa; phylum Platyhelminthes; class Trematoda; order Plagiorchiida; family Dicrocoeliidae; genus Dicrocoelium; species Dicrocoelium dendriticum. The sequence continues at coordinate 68,502,390 of OX104071.1, read as the reverse complement.
CAGAGACAAGTCGACAGAGTTTTCCACAACTGACACACTTGAAGTGAGAAGACTTTTCTTTGGTATTCCAGCCGGCTATGCTGTATTATCAGTTTCTAAGAATGATCTCTTAGGTTGGTGTTGTCGTTCAGTTCCAGCGGCAAGCAGCACTTGGACTCCGGATTCTTCCGGATGTAGTAAGTCACAAGGAGGTCCTCCACAAGTGTCGATATCGTCTGCTGGACATTCCTAGGGACTTCAATCTAACCCAGGCAGGAAGATGGAAGAGGCTCCTAACGTTTTGGTTACTCTTCATTGAGGAGTCTAGTGAGCAACGAGATCCTTTTTCTGCCACGGTCTCCACGCTTGGATGGCATTTTCCACATGTTGTCACACATTGGCATAAAGCATGTGGGAAGAATGTGGGGTCAAACCGACCGAACATTCTTCGAAGAACGCCAAAGTGGTGATTATCGCTTCTAGACGTATTCTTTGCTTGTTTCGTGCATCCGAGATCGTCTTGTGCTAGATTATGATTCTGAGAGGCCTGCTGCAAGGTGTGGTCTCCAAAGTGGCTGTTGGTGCAGATCGATTACCTTGCACTCAGCTGCGTTGAACTGGATTATTTACCTCCTTGATAAATCCTGAACGAACTCCAAGTCAAAATGGGGGAAATCGTTACCTACCTTGCTATTAATCACTTGCCATAGCTTAACATCCCTCACGAAAAACAGAAAGGTAGAGGAAATAACCCTTTACAGGTCATTGTCGAATACCGGGAATAAGCGCGTTCCCATCACCGAGCACTGAGGAACAGCATATTCCACCACGATCGGGTTGGTTAGTAACTCCCTAACACGTATTAGAAGCTTCCGTTTTTGAATAATGTTACCAATCCAACCAAAAACAGGATATCCGATTCCTTAGCTCTGAAGTCTATGAAGTAGGATGCAGAGATCCAGGCGGTCAGAAGCTTTGGAGAAGTTTAGACAGATTAAGTCGACTCCGACCCCACCGTAAGCCACTTCCGTTCAAGTAGCTCATTCCATCAACAGTTTGGTGGTGCATGACGAATTTTGATAGAAGCATGTTGTTCCGGTGTAAAATAGTGTATTTTTCCAGATAGTCGACTACAGCCTCAGCGAAGATCACTTCCATCAGTTTTGTGTGCACATGGATTAGAGTCACTTAGCTGTAGTTTTCAGAGATCTAACGGCTATCGCCTTTAACAATTGGGGTGATAATGCTGTGCTTCCGCATATTGGGGACTTGATGTTTATCGCGGCGTGTTTGATCGAACGGTGATATATATTCTGCTAGTTTAGTGGCCACGACATTCAGTGCTTTCGGGTGAATAATGTCGGCTCCCGGAGAGCTACGATCGCACAATGAGACCTACTTTCTTAACACCGTTGTTGGGTTGAAAGTTACAACTGTATATCCTGGAATCGGAAAAATGGATGAGGATATATAACAGGGATATATTAAGAGTAGGATAATCGGGGCGAATTGTAGCCGCAGGGCATTGGCTGCTTCGTTTGCTCTTTGTACTCTACCGCCTGTTGCGCAAACTGGAGGAATGCCATGCTTTACTGTGCGAAGACTGTTTGTATAACCTGTAGAGTTGCTCGTTGTTTGTCAGAAGCGTTTTGGCTAGCCACTGTTGTAAAGTTACTTTGTCTTCACGGACAAGTGTGGTACAAGGGTTGCGGTGTGTCAGGGTGTTGCGTCAAGCCTCTGAGTCTGGAATAGCCTTGTAGTGTTATAGCTTCCTGTCATGAGTTTGCTCAATCTCCTTCGTTTAATGAAGCTAATGTATCACTGTTTTCGAAAATCTGTGAGCCGATTGCTTGCAACTCTTTCATTTCTGGTAAGATTGTTCCTGCCGCTGTTTTCCAAGTTACTGCGTGGAGAAACTTGGTAAAACTTTGTGCACAGGCACAAATTGCATTTCATCAGTGCAGAGAGGACACAAGTTGCGATATGTTAACACTTTGATTCTTCTTGTCATTTGCAACGAAATCTATGCATGAAAAATGTAAGCAAGCCTCTTATAGGGATTATTTTGTTCGTCGCAATCAGCCGACAATTCAGATATGTCGACCAGCTGTCCGGAAAAGCACCAGACGGCCGTTTCGCCTTATTGGGGCTCATCAGTGGTGCGCATCCTTCGGTCCTCTGCGGAGGATCGAACCCATGACTGCTAGTGGCTCTTGCCAACTAGCCCGCAGCTTATGCAACTGCGCCATGGAGGACGGTATCTAACTAGCGTGAATTGTTAGCTAAATGCGATATAGCCTGACGCATCCTCCACTGCCATGCAGGCACCTGCCATGCAGATGACAGCGGTCGGCCTTCCGGCGTCAGGACTTCCCGGTTACGGCAGTTATGAATCGACATAGCATTTTGTGGAATCCGTACGGGCGAATTGGTATTACTTATGAATGGAAGGATTTTTGTGAGTATTTTGTTCGTCGCAATCAGCCGACAATTCAGATATGTCGACCAGCTGTCCGGAAAAGCACCAGACGGCCGTTTCGCCCTATTGGGGCTCATCAGTTGTGCGCATCCTTCGGTCCTCTGCGGAGGATCGAACCCATGGCTGCTAGTGGCTCTTGCCAACTAGCCCGCAGCTTATGCAACTGCGCCATGGAGGACGGTATCTAACTAGCGTGAATTGTTAGCTAAATGCGATATAGCCTGACGCATCCTCCACTGCCATGCAGGCACCTGCCATGCAGATGGATCTATCACCAAGTCGACCCGACAAATTCGTTCAAGCAGTTATTACGTAATCTGGAGCGAAAACTACAATCCATCAATGAAGCGTTGGTGACAGGGGCAAATCGTCCAGTGCCTTGTGCACAGAAGCGGCTTATGCCATCGGCATAGTTATCTTGCTCCTGATTGCGCAACGTTCGCCACCTACAACTGTAGCTTAGTTGTGTTATCATAGCTCCGCAACTTTAATGGTGCATGCTTTTTAATCTTGTTTGATGTTGAGATGGACGACAGCAATCAGAAGTTGAGCATATCGCAACTTATGTGTAATCTCCGCGTTGATGACTTGGTTAAAGGGGACAAATGTCACTAGTTCCATTTTGTGAATAATCATATAGGAGGGATAAGTTAACTGGCAATCCGTTGGCACCAAATGGGGGTTTATACGTGGTGGATGCCTCCTTAATATGAATAAGTGAGCACCTGATTATAAGAGTAAAACTTGTAGGACTAGTAAATGCTAGTCCGATACGGTGCGCGTAATTGAGCTCGGATATCAGAAAACAATTAAATTGGGGCACAGCGGAATATATTCGCTGGGTTTCAGCATGAACAATGTAAGGAATATTCAAACAAGCAAGAATAATGTACAATTGGTCCCCAATGGAATTGTGCCCGAAAGTTAGCAGTCATCTTTTGGAGCGCTACAAGGTGAAGGTATTCCGCAAGCAGTTGCTGCTAGAGCAGATGGAAAGAGGACGTCATCACAATCCGATATATTCAGAGACGGGCAACCTGCTTTGCACGACAGTGTGAGCATTCCCAGCATAACGCTATCAGGCGGGAGATCGTGATTCGGTGAATGACATCCAAGACCCCATCATTTACATAGCTCGGTAGGACGACGTCGTCGGGGACATGCATTTGATCAACTTGTTTCCGAGTTGAATGGGCGCCTGTACCTTTAAATTCAGTCAGGGTGAATATGTAGGCACCGCTGAGTCATAGAGATGTTATTTGGGATTTTCCAAATATTTCAATGTCTTTAGCTGTGACGTTGAAAAAGTAGCGAAGGAATTTTAGCAGGAACTAGTAGTCGTCTGATCAACAGGCCCCAGCACTCAATTGCTAGCGTAGCACAAACATCCTGAAAAAGTCAAAACAAAATATATGCTTTTATAGTCTTATGACAACCTAATTCTTCGTTTAGCATATGCACCAAATACATTGCAACTCAGCTGTGGTCCCAATGACATAACTGCTAACAGGGCACACTACATACCTCAAAAAAAGACCGACCCGACCGGGGTAAGACGTGTGCAGTGAGTGCTGGGACTATACAATCCGATTATATATAAATATAAATATATATATATATATCGGCAGCAATCTATAAAATAGACATAGGGTCAGAGCGAACCATGAAACGGAAGTAATAAATACAGTGTCCATAAACAAAAGAGTGCGTTACAAAAAGCGGTTTTTGTTTTTGAATCATGGTTGTTTTGTTTTTCTTTTGCACACGCCGTTTATCTTTTTGTCTGTTTAATGATTGCGAGGTAACTCAGGCGAAACAAGACAAATATTAGTGCATACTTTCTATTGGGCTCGGTTCCTCGCCATCTCCTAAAGAGTTTCCAGCCAGCGTTGCTCTTCATCTTTGAGCCACATGCCCGGAATTCGCACGGGACTTATTGTAGCAAGAACGGCGGGGCAATAAAGCACGATCTGTATTGCACGTCACGATCCGTCTCACACGCGCTCACGCCCACACACATATAGTCACATTTCTACACCACAACGCACCAGAAATGCGATGCGGTCAACATGCACCTTCGCCCGCCAATTGGCGACAATTCGACAACTCAGCTTCGCCTGTTTTGCTTCGTATCTCCGCTCCTGTACTTCGCTTTCCGACCAGCCTGGATTTGTTCGAAGGCTCTCGACTTGCTTGACCTCCCAGGCGTCACTCGGCTTGGAGTCACTCCTTGGGGCATAACAATCGGCGTCTTTGTCTGAATTCTTGGCCTCTGCTCCAATATCGTTTGAGATCTTCCGGGAGCAGACTTTCTTCCCGTCGTCGCCCGCGGTCCCTTTTCCACTCGTCCGGTCGGGCCTGCGTTATGCTGACTGATTCCGGTGCCTCTGTCGGATACTCTTTCTTGCTCTTGTCGTTTTCTGACGTTCCGTGTTGTCGAAGTCCTCCGCGCCTCTACATTATGACAGCTAAAATGGAAGTCAGCGCTTTAATCGTTTGTCGCCACGTGATAGGCTGACCACCGCGCAGTTTCTTCCAACCTGGTCCTGTGGCAGCGAAGCGAGCTCGTCGGGGCAGCTGTTCGCATGGCATGCGTAAAACGTAGCTCAGCCCTCTGAGTTTGCGCAGCAGGACCAGTCTGTCAAGTGGAAGTTCCGTGTTACCCAAGGCGCGACGTCTAAAATCATCGTTGTGTACGTAGTTCATTCACCACACTCGAGCTATTCTCCGCGGACATCCAATGTCAAAGTCCGAAACCGGACGCAAGTGTTCACACGAATGTGCCAGGACTCACTCCCATACAGCACCACCGCGCGTAAACAGGTATCGTAGACCTGCCTTTTACCAGTAGTGAAAAGTCAAGGCGTGGCCAAGAATGTCTCAAGTTGGCGAAAGCCTAAAGGGCTTTGGCCGTTCGGAGGGAAATCTCTTTTTTAATGCTACCGTCAGCAGAGACACAGCTTCTTAGGTAGGTAAAATGGTCCACTTGTTCACGTTGCGTAACTTGAAGAGTGAGAACTGGGGCAGACGGATGTCAATCCAAGACCAGGACTTCGCATTTCGTAGAGGCACAGGTCATTCCATATTTTGATGCTTCGAACGACAGGCATTTTAGAACGGCTTGTGGACTTTGTACGTCATCACCAAGCAAGCCAATATCATCAGCATAATCTAAATCGGTCACCCAATTGCCAGGAAGTAGGTCTACACCAGAACCCTGAAAGCCCTTGGGAGCATATAAAAGGACATCCGCAATCGCAGAACTGATGAGAAAAGGTGACAAGGGGGCAACCCTGTCGTACTCCGCTAGTGACGGCAGAAGGTGAAGTGAGCTTACCATAAATCTTCACTTTACTTGTGACATTGCAATATAGTGCTCGAAGGATGACGATATACTTTCTGGGTACTCCATTCCTTCTTAAACGACGCCATGAAGCTGGTCGATCGACGGGATCGAAAGAGGCTCAGATGTTCAGAAAAAACAACGATAGTGGGCTGCCGCTAATGATGACGCATTTCAATGAGTTGTCGGAGCGTAAACAAGTGGTCTACACATCCTCGACCTGGGCGGAAACCATCCTGTTCTTCACGGGAGCACAGTGCACGAATCGGGCTTAGTTTACAGAGTAGAATGGATGTTAACAGCTTGGTGACAACGGACAGTAGACTGATTCCTCGGTGGTAGCGCATAGTGCACGGGCACCTTTCTTGAATATCGTGACGATAACTGACTCCCCCAAGGGGATGGAACTGTTTCTTCACGCAAGATCTTAGAGAACAGGGCTGTTGGTTGGTGGACAAGTGCTTCGCGCTCGAACTTGAACAGCTCTGGAGGAAGTCCGTCTAGGCCAGCAGACTTGAGTGGCATCAAGTGTCGGAGCTCAATGCATACCTCAGTTTCAGTCAGTGGTTCCAAGGAGACGTTTCAAGGTGCACAACCAGGTGTACGCATTAGGCTCGCTGGCGGAGGAGGCCAGTTGATTTTAGTACGGAAGTGTTCAGCCCAGCTGTCCATGCGCCGGTGTAAGTTGCTTATCGGCGTTTCGTCAACCTAACAAATGCTTTCACTCACACCAGATCCTTTGGAACCAGTAGCCCGAATGACATGGAAGAGCTTACGGAAGTATCCAGAGAAGACTGCCGCTTCCATCGCTCAGGCGCGCTGGGACCACCAAGTTTCGTGATCCGGAAGTAGGCTTTGCTTAAATTGTTGGCTGAGAAAGCGACTCAATATACCGCTATTTGAATCGGCAGGGATAGCTCCACGACGATGAACTAATTCCAGTGGGTGTGCGTAAATCCAACCCGTTAGAGGGCGCTTTGTGATTCCGCAGACTGAATGACTGGAAGTTAGCCTCGCTCCACGCAAGAAAATCCAGTGATTTTTGATGTCTCATAGTGGAGCATTAATGAATGCGTGCTATAAGGAAGTTTGATAATTTAATCGAGTAGAGAGGTCAGCTAACCTGTTGGTGTCGGGTGTATGGACCTTACTTTTGTGGAGCCGTCGAAGGGCATGCCGATGTCCGCGCAGAACAAAGCATGCTCTGAATCGACGTAGGTAGACCAAATCGAGCTACGACTCGGACGCTGCTTCGTCATCTAAAACTAATTGCAATGTGATCTATTTGTAACCACGCTTGCGTTGGTGAAGGTGGACGCCAGATGATTACAAGTCTTCTGCTATACCTAAAGTTCGTACTTGAGCGAAAGAGACGGCGAACTTCGCATAACGTAGGAAGTCCATCACCGTTGTCAGAACGACTATCATCAAGCGTGTGACTGCCACCAAGATGACCTTCGCACGAAATCAGGCGACCTACTAGTGCATTGAGATCTCCGACAAGGACGATGAAATTTGACTTTGCGGTCTCGTACAAAAGCTTGTGGAGTCCACGATAAAAGTCGTCCGATGCACAGCTGCAGTCGGTTGGAGCGTAGGCAGAAACGACAACAAAGTTTTCCTCTTTTCATGAGCCTTTAAACCGAACCGTATACAGCCGACTTGTAGAATGGAAACCAGTCGAGAAATGTAGCTCCGCTTTGTAGCTCAATGCGATACTGACACCAGGTAAGCCGGCTGGTGCTGCCTTCATATCACTAGACAGAAGTAAGTAATATGCGGCTTCAAGAGCAGCTAGGGACGACAACTTAACCACGGTGTTGCGGCCCTGCAATCGAGTCCCTGAAACGCGACAAACGTCGATGGCGAGGGACTCCAGTGTGCGCCAGGCCAGCCTGTCGTCCAAACTATAGGAGTCCGAAAATCGAAGACTGCCAGGCGGAATGAAGTACGGGTCGAAGGATAGCTGATGGTCGGCTGCGTTGGATGGCAGCGAGACGGGATTTGGAAGTAGATGCTACAGGTTGTGGATTATCCACAAGAGCAATTTGGCGTGTGATGGAGAAGCACGAGGAACAGGAAAGTAGCGGCAGAAATAAGCGACGGAGTAGTAATTGCGAAATCCGTAGTGAAAGAGAGGAGTTCACATGACGACCCAAGCAGCTAGATTATCTTTGCCTGCAAGCTGCTTGGTTAATAGTTGGCTGCACTGGATTGACTTGGTTTGACTACCTCAAAGGAAGAATCTCGTAAATGCAGAATCGTCGTTACTTACGGGAGCGGCCTAGTTATATGAGTCAAAGCTACCATAGGCTAGTTATGCCGCCATGATGGCCAAAATTACTCTGTTGCTTTGACCGTGTGTCTATGAAGGACCGAGTTTTGCAGTAGACCGTGCAGCTAGAAGCCACGGTTTTGAGGTTTCTACAAGGATAGCATGGTGCACTTCTGGTACGTTTTACCTGACACCATCACTATAGCCACTCGATAACGAACCCTGACTCTTGAATGTCGATCTTATACTTACATGCTAAGTTCTGAACAACTCGGAATGTGCGTTCCGCTGTCTCCTAAAACTGGGATACTACAAAATTTTGTGAGACCAACTTCTGGAGGTGTTGCCTCAACAAATTCGGCCTTATGGTTTTTGTAGACGCCCTCTACGCATAGATATTTGGTTATACCCCAATAGGAGTTGTGCTCAAGAAGCAACTTGATGTGACACTTGTTCAACAGCATCCCCACAGGTAAATTGTATGACAGAATGCTAAAACTTGGACGGCGCTCCCTGTGGTGTCATCACTAAGAGAGTTGCAGGACTCAGTCCTTCAGGGACCGTGTTTATTCAGAAAACTGAACTCAAGGAAAAATACAGCGTGTTTGGCAAGTCAAATTCCTCGATATAGGTTGCAAGTCCATATCCATGCTTCTGAGTCGATGAGGTTCCTCCTTGGGCTCAGTTACGCAAACGGTGAATAACACAAGAATGCCGGCCAATCCGCGTCAAGTAGTTGAGTGCGTTACGCCCGTATCTCATTGGCTGTCTGGCTAGCTCGGTTGGTCCACCCGTTCTCTCTAATCTAACACTCATCATAAATATTATCAAAGAAGACTAGCGAAGGGAGTAGAGGCCATCTTGTGCATTAAATTAATTTGTTTCCCAGGATCTTGGTCTCACTTGACATGGAAATAGTTCGGTGTTGCTCCTCGGAATGGCCGAGGTTTACCTCTAGGTGAACCAAGGTCATAATAAAGGTTGCATTTCGCAACTCAATGACACAGCGGGTTCCCAAATTCAACTTTTGTACTCTTGGCATGGTTTATTCACTAGCTTCCTCAGTTTGATCAACTCAGACCTGACATTCAAAAAACACGTATCAATGGCTCCCAAAGTGGTTTTACCTTCACTTTCATAAAACATTCAAGCAGCGCAATCAATTTTAGTAAGCAATTAATGATGCTTTGCATTACAAATAACTGAATGGATCGATGCCCGGCCGTCGATTTGTCACCTGTAAGGCCATAAAACATTTCGTTCGATCGCAGCAACGGTGCAAGTTTTGCATCCAATCAGTTCGGGCAGTAACAGAGCAGAAAGTTTAATATCGCTCAGGTAATAAGCTGTAAAAATCCGCAAACATTGTTTAAATTAAGCCGATCACGGGGAAATGATTGCAAGTAAAAAGGAGCATATAATTGTAGGTAGGAAGTGGTCGATCGGAAAACGCAGTAAACAGAATTTTCATTCGTGAAACAGAAATGTATTAGAGTCTGCAGGTCTGATTTGCGTCCCTGAATCCGATAAATACATTTCATTTTACATCTAAGCTTTTTACAGGTAACGTGTGCACATACGCAACTAAAAGTCTCGCAAACCACAACATCAGTGAATAGGAATAGCCTTATCTTGGCATCAGGTTTAATCCTTTCGAGCAGCTTGAGACCGAGTAAACAGTGTCCAATGAAAGCAGCAACGACACGAACTGATATAATAAATTCCTAACGGTCTTCTGGAAGGGGCTATTAATGATATTCAGGATGTGTGAGAACGCAATTATGTATCGTAATTGTTGTATACCGAAAAAGCAGCAGACCACAGCAGCACCGGAACGTATGCATGGAGGAACCTGTCCGCACAACGCGTAGTAGAATTCAATCGATAGGGGTTCGCACTGAAACCAATCAAAAGCAAGATCACATGACAGGCCAACGAGTGCTAAATAAAAGTGTGAGTAGGATAAGCGAATCGAGCACAAAAACAAAGCAAATTATTTGAACACGTCATTGTCCCCTCCTCTGTTCGTAAAAAGTATAGGCACTACTTGTCCTAGAACGATCTAATTGAATGTCAGCACCCCGAAGCATTTTCATGTGGTGTTATCAGTTAAAGCGTAACAGTAGACAGGGCGGCGTATCCGACCGGAACTTCGTATGTTTGTATTAGTTTGTACCAAACTCTGTGTTTAGGTGTGTTCGTCTGTTCAATAGCAAGTAGGGAAAGGGCTGTATGCAGCCGCCTTACATTCACCTTTGTCCCATAATGAAAGTTTTATGTTCCTGGAGTGCACACGGATTCCACACGGGTCGGCGGTCCGAATATCTTACCTCCTTTCGGGGAATTGGGTAGTCTCACAGGAACAAATGTCTCTGGATGATACATATTCCCAACGCGTCTATATTTGTCCTGGTAAATAGCCCGTCTTTCGTATTCTCTGTGATTGGCGGTTTCTTCGGACATAAAGGCTGTATTTAATCGAGTTCGAAATGTTCGCCCTCGCATTAGCTCCGAGGAGGTCGTTGCCGTAGCAGGATGTGGAGTGGTTCTGTATACCTTCAGTGAAGATACCAGCGCGTCATCCCAGAATTCTTCCAAAAGCAGAAGGACTTGTAGAGATTTGTTCGAAGTACGATTAAATTGTTCGACGAGTCCATTCGCCGCATCATTATACGGTACAGTCCTCGTGTGTCTGATACCATTGCGCCTTATGAATTCAGTATACTCGTTACTTCGACACTGTGGGCCGTTATCAGTGACTATTTCTTCTGACAAACCGTACCTTGCAAACAAACAACTGAGCCACTTTATGATGACGACTGTAGTTACGTCCCCGCATAGAATAGCCTCTGGACATTTGCTGTAGAAACAGATAGCCACTAGCACGTTTCACTTCTGCGAGGTGCAATGGCAAACGGACCCATAATACCGATGGCAATTTTTGCTCCTGACTTCATTGGGTACACGATAAATTGGACTGGAGCATGCAGGCGTCTTGCACTCTTATCAGGTTGTTGGCAGGCGTCACATTCCCGAATAACCGCCTCGACAATGGAATTCAACTTCGGCCACCAATAGTACTGTCGTATCTGAGCTTTGTTCGCACAATCCCTGGATGACATTCATGCGCACATGCAACCACCAAAGGAATGAGGGTTGCATGGACCACAAACTGCTCGCCTCTAATGATGCAGTTGCTCACAGTAGAAAGCTCGTGCCGTAGGTTATAGTATAGAAGTAACTAAGGTCGAATCTTGGTACTACTGGGCCATGAAGTGGATATATACTCCCGAAGCTTCGCTAGGACAAAGTCTTTGCCAATGTGCTTTCGTATCAGGTCAAATGTGATGGTAAGTGTTCAGTCTGAGAGCTGTGATAGCATTTTTACCTCCTCTAAGTTTTCATTTTCCCCTTTCGTTGGACAGTGGAAGCCTTGGCAGAGCGTCTGCAAGTTTCTTAAAGCAACCTGGTAGGCATTTTATTTCATAATTATAGTTCAATAAACATAAGTACCAGCGAATCAAGTGTACCGGCTTTTGGCGTTGTTACCGAGACTTAGTAGCGACACAAAAGTAGAATGATCCGTGCGCAAAGTGAATCTACGTCCGAATGTGTGAAAGTGCCATTTCTCACATGTTTGGACAAATGCGAGGGCCACCTCGACGGTGGAATAATTTCTTTCAGTATCAGACACGGTACATGCTACAATTGGGGGAAGCCTCTGTTATGATTGCTTAGATGCCTGATAAGATTGTCAGTGGCACGGTTGGAGCACGCCTACGGTAACGGCCTGGAGCGCTGACCTATCGAACGGACTTGCGGTAACCTGATGGCGTTAGCTTAGCCCGGTGAGACGGAAATTGAGCGAGCGTGAGAACGATCCTAGCCGCACGTATTTGGGTAGACGCTGAGCCCTTGGAACGGACGCACATGAGAGGGGTTACGGTAGACGCGCGCGAGGTACTTAGCCGCGAACGCTGGCCAGCTAACGACGCACACAAAATCACACGACCCGACCGACTCCCAAGTAAGGCGAAGAGGAAAGAAAGGCAGGCGATCCTCTGAAGGTTCTTTTACGACCAACAAAGGGCGAATCACAGCCAATGCTGTGGGTTATTAACTTAAGGGAAACAGTCATCACGAATAGGTGGTAGTTTGCAAATGACCGTTGTCAAAAGTTGCGCAGTTGGGTCGCGTCTCGGAGTAGCTGAGCGCTGCTGCGTTGTGGGGAACAATTGAATCTCGCTTTCCACAGCCATTCTGCTGGGGTTTCTGGCGAGATTTTGCGGGAATATTTGACGGGTTCGCAACAGTAAGCGATGGGCACGAAATCATCTCCTCGCCACCGTGCAGCTGGGACAGAAGTGCGCCCAAGTCAACGTCTGAGGCGTTCGTTGAAACACATGTTGGACAGTGCTCATTGAATTTCGCTACCGTGGTAGTAACATTGTCAGGTAAGCATTGTCTTTTTCAGTGGCCCAATGAAGCTCCAGATTTTGGCGCGTAAACCTCAGTAACGGTTCGACAATAGTCGCAAAATTCGCTAAACGTCGAAGGTAATAGGAACACAAACGCAAGAAATGTTTGCTCTGTGTACTGTTGCATGGTTTTGGACCATCGAGAATGGCTCTGGTGTTTTGCACATTAGGTTTAATACTGGAGGTAGAAAAAACATACACAATTATCTCGACCTCTGTTTCAGCGAATGGGTATTTGTTGATATTCAGGCGGATATTAAGTTCGTTCAGTCTATGCAGAACACGCTAAAGGTTTTCCTGATATTCGGTGGGGTTACTAACAAAAACAAATATATCACCCATATACACAACACATCCATTGAAATCTGATAACGACAGAGTACGAAATTTCTGCCAAGCTTCTGGTGCACTACGGAGACAAATTGGTAGTACTTTGTATTGATACAAACCGTCTTGCATGAGCAAAACAGTCCAATGTCGGCAATCTGGGGTCAGTGGCATGTGGCAGTTTGCACTGCGAATATGCAGCTTTAAGAAAAGTTTGGTGTTTGATGGCCTAACCATCAAGTCGTCGAGAGAAGGCAGAGGTAACTTGTCCACAAGTATATGTCGATTAAGCGCTTGAAGGTCGGTGCATACACGAATAAAGCCATCTTTCTTTGGAACGACAACTGGTAGATGAACCCATTCAGAACACTGTATGAGTTCTATCAAGTCTTCCGTGACTATATTTTGCAAAACTTGCGACAACGCTTCTCGCTTGGCCAGAGGTACAGGCTTAGGTTGAGAGATGCGGAAGGGTTTGTAATCCGCGCTCAACCGAATGCGGTGCATTGCTTTTCGGACTCTATCAATATCTGAAAGAAATAGATTTGGGTAACTGGAACGAAACGATTGAAGATTGACAATGACAATGGTCATCTGGCTGACGCACGGTGATACGTTCAACAAGTATTACGCACCAGTAGAGACTTACTATCAGTTTTAGAGAGGTAAACTTCAACTATATGCTTCCTGCTGTTTATATGGAACATTGAAACCGTAACAAGACCGAGTATGTGGATATCACCATTGGAGTAACTGCTGCAAGTGGAAGTGGAAGGATGTACAGTTAACTGACCAAAATGCTGTTTGTAAAAACAGCGTGGCACAACTGTGATTGGTGATGCGGAATCTAGTTCCATGTATAGACAAGAGGTTTTGTTTCTAACTTCAAAATAACACACGACGAAAATCTGGCGAAGGCAGTTTGGGTTGTTGAGTTGGAGACGAAAGTGGATGTCTGTGTTCATTGACAACCTATATACATTGTTCAGTGATGACCGGAGAAGCACTGGAGTCAGTTGAAGAATCAAGTAAAGGAATGGAGCGGGAACGACAAACCCGATCAAAATGACCGGTCTTACCGCAATTCCGGCAGATTTCACTCTTTGTAGGACATTACTTATCATTTGCATGGTGTTCAGCATTTCCACAACGATAATACTTCTTTCTAATTGAAGATCGTGTCAGACAGCGTATAGAATCCAAACGGTCAGTTTATGTAGCTCCTGTGTTAGACAAAACAATTTTGTTTTGTACCGTGGCTGCGACCTCAGACCCTGTCCCGTGTGAGCTTTTCTGCGTTCTCCATTAAGAGAGTATCTCTGATCCGAGAATCCGTGAGACAAGAAATCAATTATTGTATTAGCATGGTTTCTTCCACTTTTTCTTGGGAATACTATTGTAGTCACACTTTCGAGCAGAACAAACAAGACGGGAAATGAACGCATCCACTGATTCATCCGATGTTTCTTTCAGCTGCGAAAAATTGTACCGAGATGTAGGTGTTCACTAGAACACCCAAATGTTTATCGAGAGCCAATAAGGCCTCTGTCAACGTGGGTATCTCCCGCAGATTTACAGCATCAAATATACGTCGACCATCTGAGCAGAGATGCAAGCGCAAAAGCTTTAAAGTGTCCTCCGTTTTCTGCGTCCTGGATGAATTAAGAACTGGTAGCACAGAAATATAATCTGAAAAACTGATTTTCCAGTCTTCCCATCATTCTGCATTTGGGGCAACTGCAGAGTCAGTCCAGAACGGTGAAGGTGCTGTAGCGTGTAAAGAAATCGGTAACATGCGACGCCAGTTTGTTGTATCCCGGAAAATTAGCGGACCAGAGCAGCACCGGAACGTGTGTACGGAGGAAACTGTCTTCACACACGCGCTGTACCATTAAATCGATAGAGGTTGGCATTGCAACCAGTGAAATGCAAGACCACGTGATAGACCAAGGAGTGCTAAATAGAAGTGTGCGTAGGATAAGCGAATCTAGGTCAAAAACAAGGAAAAATATTTGAACACGATAGTACTGAACTCGAAAGTTACTTTAGCCTGAAAATGATTATGGCTAGGGGAATACGTTAGTGTTGCTCATCCTAACACTAACACACCACGACCGCGGTTTCTTACTTGTTTGTTCTCATCAGGTGGAGATAGCCTGAGCTGGGGTGGAAAGCAGAGCCCAGTGGTTTACGGCTGATGCCGTAACACCATGCCAATGAGATCCGTGAGCAACGCTTGTTACAGCGCAAAGGAATTCATAGTTGGACTTGAATTATGGCTATTTTTCACGGGTATGTCATTAGATGAATTGTTTCAGAACTGAACAAAAATTGGGTGGCGGACGAGATGAGAAAATACTTACACAAGTCCGCAGACAGACAGCGAATGGATCCTGTTCCCGATTGAGTCCTGGGAATAACAGTTACTTGAAGAAAAGGGAGAGAGTTGTTGACACCGTATTGATGTCTATCATCATTGGCCGACAGCATGGTCATGAAACAAAGTTCCTATATCTCCGATAACTCGCTAATCCTCTTGCGCCCTCCGAAGTACGGTTAACCAGTAATTTATCGTGGAGTTCCGTCAGGTGAACATGCTAAAGATACGTAACATTCGCAACACTCTCAGGTTTACGACAGTGTAATGTGGGTGGGGTTGAATAATAAAAGTATATATCTGTCACATCTGTATTCAGTCAGACTGCCAACGTACGCCCGACAAAACACTGTATGGTGTTATATTAAATCTAGTATTTCCGTCCTTCCTCCGTAGGCCAGTGATCGCAACCACAGACTGGCAATAGTCGAGTTGCCGGTTGGAGCCCACCAAGTGTCAGGTGGAACGTGCACTGTTGATGCTTTCCACAAAGGTGACATGGCTGTACAGTGTTTGTCAGACGCTTGATGTTTGTCTGACGGATGGGATGAATCTATGCTTACACCCACAGTAGCAGGTTCAATGTACGTACCCGATTTATTCACTAAACCATAGTCTGGTGAATAATATGCAGTAACAGCAGCGCGCACATAACGGTTACGCACTCACAAGTTATCCCCTATGAGATGGAATGGGATCACACTTGAATATACTGATAGATGCGGGCTACGCAGACAGTTTTTCGCGTTGACAGGCATATGTATTAGGATTAGACTCTAGTTTTCCGCGATCGAAATCGAAAATTCCGCAAAGCTTCTGCAACGCCAACATTAAATGCCGCGATTTCATCTTGAAAACGAAAATAAACCGAAATCAGGACACCTACATCCATTAGACACTGGTTAGTCATGATTAAAAACAAAGGAATTAAAATAAAGCGCAACAAGGTGCTTCGTGCTACTGTGAGAATAGATGTGACGATTGTCAGACGAAATTTCTGAAAGGACTAAAGCTCCGTCCAGCGCCTACCGAATTCACAGGAATGCATAGATTACGGCCGGCGATGTGTGCCAGTCGTGGAGTTCTTCTTGGAGTTCCAGCACCAGAAGACCAGCATGTCTTTACATTTATCTTATTGAAGTTTTTCCACCACTTTTCGATAGACTGACCACTCGGATGTCAGAGCTTGGTAGGTAACTAGGCTTGAAACATCGGCACATTTGCAAGGATCAATGTGTAAAATGATGAGCCGCTTGGGATCGTGTACTTTAACGGTTTTCAAAAACAACTAGCTAGTCTATGACGTCAGCAACTCCCTGGCCTTTATAACAGCTTGGGTAAGCAGAGTTGCATATCAGTTTAGATTTGGATGAACGCAAATGCTGTGGCCAGTTTTCCTCAGCGGCAATTTGAAACGACATGGATAGATCGGAGATGTCATTGTAAATCTTATGGGTTACCGGAGATTGTGATTCGACAGTTTTCGGGTGACCGATGGTGTTCTTGCTTGACGGTCATAATGCAGTCCAGTTGCCATCTCAAAGCTTTCTGTGTTGTTTTCTTAGTCAGAATATCTGCCAATTCACAAACACCAGCTGAGTCTCCAAACTGGTGTTGTACAGCTTGCAACATGGTTGGGAAATGATGGAAATACTTCCCTCGAGGAGCGACAGCTTCTAACCTGTAGTTCCAGCAAGTGATGACCGGTGTAGGTTGGTCGTTTCGGTTTTTCACGCATTCTAGAGTTAGACACTCCATGTAGACACGCCACTTTCTTTCCGAAAGATTACAAGCACTTTCACTTTTGCAACCAACTCGCCGACTTCCGGAAAGAAGCTTCGAATGGTCTCTCCAATTAAGTTGATGCAATGGGCAACACATTTAACGTTAACTGATTCCTCACAAACAGGCTTAATATCATCTCGATAACACGCTGCATATATATAGCGCCATCGAATACGATGGCCGTCACACTACTGTACTCCATACCCATCATTGCCAATCTGCGCAGAATGGCTATAACTGTGACTCTCTCCATAGTGAAAGTGTCGATGAAGTATGCTCGTAGACTGTAGTTGTTGGACTTTAGTGGTGTGCACAACAGGATACGTAGTTCCATCTTCCCGTAATCAGCAGTTGTTTCATCTGTTATAACGCTGACAGGTATTCACGGAACATCACTTTCAATATCTGATTATGTTTCCCGTAGAGTTGTGGAATTTTCAGACGTAGCGCGTTAGATCCAGCAACGCTTCCACCATTTCGTAGGTGTCTATGAATAAATTGCTTCAACTGGGATTAGTCGATCTTCTCTAGTGGAATATCCGCAGATACCAAAGCAAGTAGAATGTCACATACCACTGTGTCGCAGACTTCCTGGGCATGGTTCGCAATGGCAAAGTAACTAAAGATGCTTGCTTGTCGAGCTTTCTTCGGAGGTGGTTCTCACTTGGCAACGCCTTTAGCTGCTTGCTCATCCTTATAAGTTTTCCTCTGAAGAGCCGTCTTGCTGCGAATCTGATCAACCATGATTGGTTTTCCAGATTGATCCACAGTCAATTAATACGAAGAAAAAAACAGAAAATTTTATTCGCGCTATCGACGCAGTAAACTTCAGGGTACTGATTATTTATGCCCACGGCAGTTTTTACATGCTGTTCCCTTTACTGAGATGACATTGGCAAAAGATAAAACCTGTTGATTATGGTAAGCAACAGCTTCACTTGGTTCTCGAGTAAAGAGTCAGAGAAAAATGAAACCGAGACTGAACTCCGGTACCATTCAAAGGAAGATGAAAATTCAATAATGACAAATCATCAGCCTCATCATTGTACACGTTGGCTAGAGGTGGAAAACATCAGTTATTGTGCTCCAATACAAAAGAAAATAAAACTTACGAGAGAGGCACGCAGGCTAAGTCACTGGTAACGGATGGACATCGTTTCAGAGGGCTAACAGCCCGCTATTATGTCGCAACATTTATATTATGCTTACTAATTGAGATCGCGGTTGGAGCGGGAGGCTAAGTGGGAGGGGGAAAGACAAAGAAACTCACAGCACAAATGCCATTGTGGTCTGCTCCTAGCCATGTCA
The DNA here is from genome assembly GCA_944474145.2 of Dicrocoelium dendriticum. Taxonomy (NCBI): domain Eukaryota; kingdom Metazoa; phylum Platyhelminthes; class Trematoda; order Plagiorchiida; family Dicrocoeliidae; genus Dicrocoelium; species Dicrocoelium dendriticum. The sequence continues at coordinate 68,484,039 of OX104071.1, read as the reverse complement.
ACAAGTGTATCCAGCCAAACATGTTCATCGTCCTTCCGTCCCCAAGCAGGCAGCTGTGAACCTCTAACCGAGGCCAGCTTCGAAGTAAGGGACTTCATTCCTATTGAGCAAGTCATCGCTTGGCCACCTCTCCTCTTCATCCATCCGGACCCCGGGCGCTCAAACAACACGCGTCGCGGGAGTCGGTGGACTGGTATGCACAATACTTGGCCCAGCCATCAGAGATTGGTGTATGAAATAACGGTGCTGAACGGTCCGATCTTCTTCCTGCGCCATAAACAAGGCGTCGGACATGCTCATTGCTCACACGGTGTTCCCACCAGATAGGAGCCAAACTGCGAACGCACCAGTGGTCGAACGTTGCAAGTCTCTTTATGTCAGCTGATCTAATGGGCTAGGTTTCATAAGTGTACAGTAGGATCGAGTGTACGGCTGCATTGTACATTGTACCCTTTAAGGAGACAGTGATGTCGCTCCGGCCTCATAGGTGGCTAAGGTTATCAAAAGCGCCTCGTGCTTTTGCTATGAGGTTTGTACCACGTCCACAATTGCAATCGCGCTGGTACAACTGATTAGTTAGTTGAACTTTCGAGTGAATTCTAGCTGATCCCACCAACGGTCAGCGCAGGGAGGGGTACCTGGTAACCTTGGAGAAAAGCTTTGCACGTTGGGGGTGCAAACCAAAGTCTGAAACCGCCGAGTGCCAGTGCTAGTCTGTCCAAAGCCGCTTGGCTCATTTGTGAGCCCTCACAGATGGGGGTAATATCGTCAAAATATTCCAAGTCCAAAAGTCGTTCAGGCGGGAGCAACTACACACCTTCTAAGACGTGTCCAGTGAACTCCATCTCCGTAACTTCGTCAGTGGCGAAATTGAAGAGGAAAGTTGACAACGGGCGTTCTTGTCTTACACCACTGGAGATACTGAAAGGCGGCGACAGCTAGCCGTAAGCCCACACTCTGACAAAGCTACGCGAGTATAGCACTAGGTGAATATTTACATATTTATCTTGCACGCCTATCCTGAGTAGACAGTCGAAAAGGGCACATCGATCAAGCGAATCGAAGGCACCTTTAATGTCGAGGAACATGACAACGGTGGACCGTCAATATGTGTAGCGGTGCTCCAACGATTGACGCAAGGTGTATATGTGGTCGATGCTTCCCGGACCTCGACGGAACCCGGCTTGATACTCACAATTCTGAATTTCACGAAAGCCAGGCAGTGTGTGAAGGATGACAGAGGTAAGTAATTTGGAAGCGGTGGGAAGCAGACGGATTTCTCTATGGTTGATGCCTTCCGGACGGGAACCTCCTCTGAAGATCGGGACAATGACAGAGCAACTCCAGTCGGTTGGGACAGTTTCACTATTTATTCATGAAAATCATTCAAAAGAGCAGGTCCCTCGAATTTGAAGAATTCTGAATGGAAACCATCTGGTCCCGCGGCATTATTTAACTTCAGCAGTCGCGTACGACTGAGAAAAGTGCGGATCCAAGGGGACAGCATGGAGAGTAGGGTGATCACTGGCCGGGGAGGAAGCTAAGAATGTTGATACATTAAAATACTTCTAAATATGTTCAGCACAACGCTCCAAGCGTTTTGACAAGTTGTGTATAGACTGTCCAATCACGTCATACATATTTTCACTAACGCCAAGTCTCTGCTGTCCGTTTAACGTATCAGACGGAATAACGTCCGATGATTATCAAGTGTAGAGGCCAATTCCATCTTCGGCGCACGATTAGACTACCAGGATTCACAATCTATCTCCAGATTAGCACAGAGTTTGACCCTCAGGTCTTTACGAGTCACATTGTGTTCGCTTCAAGTCAGAATGAGACTTAGACGGTATTTCAGAGTAAGTAGAAAGGTCGCTGTACAACTCTGTTGAATCATAACAAATCAAAAACAGTTAGTTGCGTATCATCAGCTACTGTGTTTGGTCAGTTAACCGTTTATCCCTGTTCGGTTAGGAATTAGTATTGGTGTCATTATTCCTGGGTATTGGATGTGTATGTTTGCATCCTATGTGTAACATTGCACAAGGTCCCCGGTTTCCGAAATAATCGTCGATACGTGTTTTAAGACACTTCACAGAATCGGCCTCTAATAATCCTTCTTGTAGTGTATTCTATAAGACTACGATTCTTGGTTTTATACAAAGATGATGTGAACCTTTGTTCCTGGAGGGGACCCTGAGTTTGCAACGGTGTCTTCGGATATTACAGAGTTCCCACAAGTGAAATATTGACAGCAATATGGGGAATTAATTCAAGTGTAGTATTCGATTGGTCATAATAAGATCAATTCTTACTCGGTGGTAGGATAGTGTATAGAGTCCGAGACTTTCACGTTTTTCATAAGGAAGCTTTCGTAGACTCGGTATCATTCTAGTTGCAATATGCTGTATCTGCTCAAGCTTTTAAGTTTCACAATGGGCTATCGAATGGTAAGCTGGGGCACCGTATTCAGGGATTGGTCTAGTGAGCGAGATGAATTGACGAGGGATGGTTTCTTCGGACCATGTGGAGAAACTGCGTCGTAACGCCCAGATTGTACAAAGTCAGGCAGGGTACGATTTCTATGTATTTCTTAGTAATCAAATATCATGTTGCCCGAGAACTCCTAAGTCTCTGACAGATGTGTTGGGATGGAGCAACTGGCTGTCCAAGATGTATGCTTGAGTGGCTGGACGTCTGGTGATACTGATGAACTCCGACTTGCTTGCGTTAAGAGGAAGTTGAATCTCAGTGGACCACGTTGACACTCGACTTAAGTCATGTTGGAGGCGAGCGCACTCGTGCTGGTTCTCAATGATTCTCCGGATTTTCAAATCATCTGCAAACAGGGCACATGGTAACTGGGGCTGCTGCAGGCGATCGTTGATATGAATAAGAAATAATACTGGCCCAAGTACAGTTCCTTGAGACACGCCACTGGTCGATAGGAACCAGTCTGTCAAGTAGTCATTAACCTGTACCCTAAACTTTCTTCCCACAATAAACACGTGTAACGACTGAAGTAGCGTTCCACTGATTCCCTAGGTCCTCAATACACTTAGGAGTACCTCAAGGTTCACTCTATTAAACGCATTACTAAAGTCGATGTACACCACGTCAACATCCTTCTGTTCATTGAGAGCTCGTACCCACTGGCCATTTGAATACATCAAGTTGGTGACGCAGGATCGCCCTTTCATAAAGCCGTGTTGCGCTGGCGTCAATACATCCACCGATTCGAAGAACGACGGCGGACAATTTTTCACAACCTTGTAGAGAACATTGGATAAGATCGAACGCAGACAGATCGGTCTATAGTTCTCCACTTTATTCGGATAACAACCCTTGGGGAGTGGCCTCACTATCGAGCATTCCCAGTCGTTAGGGACAGATCCTTCGGAGCGTGACTTATCGATTATATTTGTCACGGCTAGTGAGACGATACTCGATAGCGACGAGTATTAGTGGGTGAAGTCCGTCTGGTCCGGGAGAGCTTTGCTCCATCTTGGTTGACGAGTAGCTGAAACTATTCGACTGCGTCACACTGTAAGCTGTCGAGCAAGACTGGCGCAACCTGTGCCGGTACTGGAACAGCCGCCGGTTTACTGAAAAATACAGTGAGGAAGTGTGTAGCCAAGGCGTCTACGCGCTCTGCACTTGAAAGTATCGTCTGTCCGTTCAAGCTCTCTAAGATCGGTAGGTGGCCCCAAGGTTTCAGTTGGCGTTTCAAGTAAGCAAATATTTGTTTGGGTGCTGTTGTGACCGAGGGTTCTAGCTCTCTTTGAACTGCCGGTGTTTCTTGATCCCTGCGGCGTTACATAAGTTACCTTATTTCTTGTACACCTTGTAATCTTCATCACAACTCGCGCTGAGGTAAACATTCCAAAGTTTACGTTGCCTTTGCGCTAACTGTCTATATTCGTTCTCAAACCAATGCGGTTTGATAGGTACGATTTCTGAATACTTCAGGGGAACGAACCGAGTACACAGCGAGTTAAGCTTCCTCTTCATTAATGACTAACAGGCCTCAAACGACGCATCATTTTGTTGTGTCAAAACAGTCTGAATTGCAGCTTGGATGAGTCCGTTGAAGTCCGTCTTTCAGTAATCGAATTTCGACTTCCGTTGGTTGTAATACGGTAACGACAGTTCTATGCTTGCCACAATGGAGCAGTGGTCACTGCTCGGTAGAGGTTCGAGGACTCAAATCTCGTTCAGCTTCTTCTCGCAGCTCGTAAAGAATAGGTCCAGACAAGATGCCGAGTGCAGAGTTACGCACGTCGGTAGGATGACCTGTTGCGTTGCTCCGATTTCAATAGTCATTTCAGCGAATTGAGCCGCAACCTCACCATGACCGGGAAGAAGTCGAACATCTGGCCAAATTATCTTAGGTAAATTCAGATCCCCCATCAGTAAGAACTGATGGCGACTCATGTTCTTCTGTATATATGGTAGCCAATCGCAACAACGGTTTAATGGGCATATGGTAGATAACACCCACTATTTGTTCTGCCCGTCTGTGGCGGATTGTGCACTACAATGGTTCGCATAAATTATCCTCGCTCCGATAGGTGCTGGTAAGTTTGTCAGATAGTGACGAGTTTAGGTACAACAGAACACCACCGTGAGCCTTTGATTTTCGGTCGCATCGGAAACAAGAGTATCCTGACAACGCGACTTCTTGGGGTATGACATCGGAGTTCAGTCCAGTCTCTGCAAGTCCTAGTACCTCCGGCCACTCCACGACAGCGAAGCGGCACTGTTCGTTATGTTTGTTTATTAGGCTTCACATGCTAGCAAACGCCACACGGAGGTCCTGGGAGGTACCACGGGACGTGTCTGGAAGTTGAAGAGCCGGTTGATAGGGGTTTGTACACCCTTCTTGCTCAACCGAACATTTAAATTTAAAAGTCAGCCTCACCTTCTTCTGTACAGTGTTTGAGCTCAATGACCACCGTCTTCAAACGATACCTGTCTTCGGGTTCCAAGTCTCGGCGGATGTGAACATTTATGGCTTTCAGTCTTGACAGACGTGACAGTATGAGCTGCATCATATTGTGAGTTGCCAAGGTGATTCTCAGAAGTAGACATGACTGGTTAGTTTTCTGGCCAAGTCGGACTACTTGTTTAATCGTCACACATCCAAGAGTCCATCGACGAGCCCCTGGAGGAACTCAACCTCGTGATCATAACTTACCTGAGTGTTTTCATCTTTTGACTCTGGTACGTGAAATATCAAGCGATTATGAGACTTTAGCAAAATAGACGATGAACGTGTGGGAGCAGGACTAGTGGCGCTTATCTGTTTGAGTTGTTGTTTATCAACCACGTGGCCTCTTGCGCTTTTGATTGGTCCATGGATCCTCAGTGTTCAGAAGTTCAAAGACAGGCTCTGAGAAATTCACGGAGTGATCAGTGAAGTGGTATTTCGTAAATTCCGAGTCTGTCTTCCATCGGTGGAGAATACTGAATCAGAGGCTCTACCGGGGTCAAAAACGCTGCTAGTGGTGCAGATCGCGGAGTGATAAGGAGAGGTGACAGAGTTTGTTATACTAGGGCGTTTGACCTCATGTGGTGAGCGGTTTGTTTCCGTCTGGAAGAGAGGTTTTCCGTAGCTGTTGACGAGCGTTGTGTATTCTGATGTCTTGTACCGCGACAATTTTCACATATAACTTGGAAAAACCGATGTCGGCTGTCGAGAGATTTTCGAAACATGTCAAAGGATAATCCAGTGCACGAAATATAGAACAAAACGTTCTAGCCGAAGCACCGAAGTGCATGAGCCTTATGTCCCACAACTTTCGAACACGCAGCAAAAATAGCTTGAGAAGACATCAAAAGGTAGAGCAAATCGAAGATGGCGGACACAGATGGGAGTTGCAGCAATCAATAATATCCCCGGACGTAGCCAAATAATAGCCACCAAATTTGCACCCATTGGAAAATACGTCAGAAGTAGAATCTTGGTGCACAATTCACAGAGAAGAACACTTATGACATAGTAATCCGAAGTAAAAGTATTATCCAGCACACGGTGACTCAAAAATCCGCAGCGTTCGTGGGTACAGTTCAAGCTGCGAGCATCAATAACTTCCAGAGACGGAGAAGATACCCAGTGTCCATGTTTGCTAGTATATTTACCACTTGATACCTTAGCAGCTTCTATAATAAGGTCTGGTGCACATGCGACCAGGGACCTTCAACCGTATTCAGTGAGCGCTTGCTCAGCCCGAGGTTAGCATTCTTCGATCCGCATTCAGGACCCCTTGGCTTCGCCAGTTGACTGGTGTCAATGTGTTCACCAGGTCGTCGATGGCGCCCGCAAAAAGCACTCGCAGCAAATGCAATTGCATGGTCAGTGTCCACACATATGCTCCAAATCGAGCGACAGTTCTGGACGTAGTCTCTCAGCGACACCTGATCGCGATTTGATTGATTTGCTTCCATGATTGGTTCGGGTCTGGGGGCGCTATATCACCTTCCGACCGGTGCTGTGTGAGAACTTAGTGTTCGCAAGAAATAAGCGAGCATCTTCATACAAATGATGTAGTCACATAACTTTCTCATTAAGGTAGCCTACAATATGTTGGTCACCCAGATGCAGCTCATCAGTGAACAGTTTCCAAGATTGAGCGTTTAAATTCCCAGCCACCAGTACAGTGTCTGTGTTTCTTCTGTAGCGAAGGAGCTCTTTCAGTTGGCGATAGAAGTCTTTTACTGAGTAATCGCTGCAATTGTTGGAGACGTAAGCAGCGATGACGAACAGAGACCTATTATTCCCGTGCGACTTCGAAGTTTTGAACTAGCCAGCCAATCGGACCGCGTACATCTGACTACTTATTAGGAATCATTCATCCAGAGTTGCTTCAGCTCGAGGATTCAGAACAATACCAACACTGGCTTGGCCGGTACTGGAATCTGCATCGTCTCCGGATATGCGCAATGAGAAACTACTGCTAGTGTCACCTGAAGGGGATCGCAGATTGAGAGCATAGCTTGGGTCTTGTAAGCGAGTTACCGATGCGCAGTACATATCGATGGAGAGAATCTCTTATGTTCGGGCAAGTGCTGCTTGTTGACCGATGTGTAGCTATGTGCATATGTTGCTGTTTGCCAACCTGAGGTAGAATTGAGGGCTCCAGATGGAAGTCGATGAACTGGGCTTGACCACTTGTTTAAACATAAGGCAAGAATGACGTTCCGCCTTTGCACGTGCGTTGAAACTAGAAGCTAAACGCCTATCAGAGCATGGTGGGGGAGAGCCAAGAATTTGAAAGTTGAAAACGGGGGGTGTAAGTGAAGTTGGAACAGGACGATAAGGGTGAAAAAGCGTAAGAGGGGGAGTAAGAAGACGGGAAGGCTTGAGCAGTAACGTCCCAACACCTATCCACCCTGCTCGACGCATCAGATAGGGCACCGTTGATTATCCTCTGCGGCGGCCAGAACATCAGGAAATTGTTTGCGGGAGGATTCCTAGTAGTGCGTGGGCAGGATATTGTCAGTTTGCCCAAGCCTAGACAGGAGGAAGCTTAGGTATCTAAACCAAAGCTTCTGATTAAAAAACTGACCGCAAGGCAGCGGATTTAACAGTGAACTACAAGGAGTCCTTTTTAAGGAATAAGGAGCCACCCACACTCCAACCCCAACCAGGAGGGCCACGACACTGCGTTTTTCTGACCTCTAACCACTGACCAAGCTGGCATGAATGGCACAAAAGGTACCTTCCAGCCTAGCCTAATGTATCTCCGGGGCACGGAAACCATCTCACCAAGGGAAGGTTCAGCCTCATTGCGACAGTATTGACAAATCTCAACAGTAACTTCTCAGTACTGAAACAACAGTAAGTTCACGAAGTATTCGAAGAGGGTACAACTCACCGTTCTCGCCACTACGCTGACAGCTGACGACGACTTCAGTCTGTCAACAAATTGATACCGTCGCTTATATTGCGCTGGCAAGTCTTATGAAACCACTGGACATCTGTACAAGGCCTAAGAAGCGACAGTGCATCAAGTTCGCGGGTGACCGGAATCGGATCGGTGTATCCCGGCCAGGCAAGCGCGATTGGTGTGAACGAACAGATGTCGAACAGATTTAATGTATAGGTGGGCAAAGGGTGTCTGTATAATGGACAATAGAATGAGTGCACAGCATGGGCAGACAGATGGGAAATAGTTGCTTCATGGATAGATGCATGGCTGAAACTTGTGCCTGGGGACGAGCGGACTGGTCAAGCAGATGGTGAACGATGGCCGTGATAATACTCCAGGGGAATGTTCCAGTAGCCAGCTGGATGCTTTGGCGCTTCTTCCGAACACAAATATGTTGATTACAACAAAAACGAATTCAAGCTAGTTTTCCTTATGAATGTCCAACCTTTTTCCCGATTCCTCGAAAGTTTTCGCTTTCCGCCACACTTAGCAAATTCCACGATTGTTCTGCTTTTCTCTGAATCGCGGAAACTTGGGGTCAGTAATTTATGATTGTTCTTATTCATGTTGTTGACAAATTGCACACTGCACTCGCAGTTAGAATTGTCCTCGCTATCGATTTATCACGGATCAATACCTTCACTTAATGGTCATTGGACGAATGCAAATGCCTGCTTATGATTGGCTACACTGTCTTGGATGAAAAGCTTACATTTTGCAACAGCTGTTACCATTATACATACATATATTCGTTTACTATACTGGTCCTGTTCTGCTTTCACGGACACAACACTACTGTGGGATGGATCGTTCAGCGATTCCACTCTTTACCCTGTTTGCAAACATCATGTATCATGTGAATAAAAATCACTTATTTTTCCGATCATTTAAAATAAGTGACCACAATATCAACACTTTATTTCCAAGCAGCCTGTGTTGTCAAGCAAATATGATAACGTAAATTCCTTCACACAAGCCGATACACCTGGGGGGCTTCCGATGCCGACGAAAGTAACTTCACCGGGATGTAGGGGCATGACTGGATCGCATGGACCATGTAACTTCGCGGAGGACCACGCAGGGTATCCAAATAGGGATTAGGTTATGCGATGATTATTAACACTTATTTATCCTTGCGGCAATCATTTCTATAAATTCTTACTCGTATGTCACCTACAGATGAAGCTGGCGATAGCTAGGCTCATCGTGATTGTGTTGAACTGGGTGACGTGCTTAAGCACGTACGCGTGTTTCACTTCTTTGACCCAAACGGAATGGGTTAACCTCGAAAGAATCGGAGCAATTCATGAGATTGTGCATTCTACCTTTGACCACTTGGTAAGACGATTTGCTAAATCTAACCTTTTCATAATTTATTCCAATTATATGCTCTCTTACTTTTTCCATCACAGATGTTCATCGTGAGCTACGCTTTGTACAGGTGAATGAATGTCTACCTCGCCCTGGTACTGGGAGGTTTCACGGGGGTGTCCCATACAAAAGGCGAATGCTTCATTGCCCATCCGGCGCCATGCTGCACATTCAACAGGCTCATGTTGGACAGACGTTTAGCTCCGATTCGAACTGTTTATTTTATGAAAATTCAGCCATGACAGAGAATACGCACACTGAGGAATTTTGGAGGATGCAGCCCATCGATCCATCGGATAGAAAAATGTGCAGCCCCAAATCAATCAAGCCAGTGAGTGCGACCGAAAACATGGAAAATTCTATCTTGTTTTCAGAAAATTATGGATGGGAAATATCATGTTTCCGTCCGCTCAATTATAAAGCAGTATGTTTAAACGACACGAGTTCAACCCTGAGTGGGAGCTCGGTGTTTGCTGATGACACCGAAGATCAACGATATGATAAACGAGTTACCGGACCGAAATAAGGACCCGGGAAACTAGCAGACACTCAGGGCCATGGATAGTGTGGCGCTGTCACAACTTATCTAGTCAGCTGACATAAACAAGAAGCACGCGTAGGATGTATAGCTCACATTTGAACTTTCCCAGAAATTAGTTGTAAACGTACATGCCTAGAATGAACTGTTAACGGTTAGACATTAGGCTTTTATCATTAGAACCTACAAAAGTGTGACTCCAGTGAGTTTCGCCCTTTGAATATAGATAACTATGCTTTTATGCTACCGGGAATTTCTTTATGTCGCCTTTTAAAATCAAGTGTCTAACTTTTTAAAGCTGATTCTAGACTAAAGCAGAAGAATCTTCAAAAGTTTTCGCTGGTGAGCACATATTCCCATTAATGAAATAATCCATTTAGGAAGCAATGGCGGGCAGGTTAGAACTATCAACACAAAATTATTTAAGGTTTCAGTAAGAATTAGTGACAAAGTCTCCTAGTCTGAACAAATCGGAACTCTTGGCCGGACAATATCGATGGTCAACCGGGGAGTTCGTGCCAAAATCCAACTGAAGGAGAATCCGCCGCGTTGTTGTGCTACGTTGGGTTGGCCCTGTGTTTTAGTAAAACCATAGAACTATTTATCCAGGGTTGTTACGCGTCGCCGTGTGACTCGTCGTTTACGCTTGAAGTAGCCAATCGTCTTGACCACTTTTTTAAGCTTTTAATTGACATTCGTGAATTGGAGGTGTTTCTGTGTTGGTCCTTCCAACACTGACACGCCATAAGCGGTTTCGTCCATGTTTGGATTCGTTAGATGGAGATAGCCTGCGCTGGGGTGGACCTCGATGTTTAACGTTCGAAAGTTGTCGCCTTGACCACTATGGTTCTAACATCCGTGAGCAACGCTTGGCACAGCGGTAAAGAATTTCAAGTGGCATCTGGTGTACCCGCAGCGTGGTGGGATTGCGACACGCAACCTCTAGTGGGGCCTCCGATCACTCTGAAGTAGACCTGAGTCATTCCAATTGGGTTACGGTCCTTGTGATCTGATTGACCGAGGCCTACTTCGAAGTGAACCGAGGTCTCAATAGGGATTGCATGTCGCAATCCAACCACACGGCGGGCATTCTAAATCAGACTTTGGACATTATTGAGTGTTTAGTTAGTCTGGCTTGATTTCTTAAACTTTCGCCTCAAAGAACACCGCCTCTTCGCTTTGGCCATTATTAACCCTACTGAAACCGGTGACAAGTAATGGTTTATTTAGTCAGTTTTACCGTTAAAAGGACTATCTCCCATGACATTTGCGTGAACAAGCACCTTTGGAGTTTTATTCTATCCAGATTGATGTTAATTAATCATGGAGAAAAAGCATATTTAACACGCATGGACTAAATCCGGAGTAAACCTCACATTTAAGCCTTACCTAATCTGGATCGTCGTCTTGAAAAGAGGAGACCATTCACACCTTGGTCGTTCACCTTCCACGCGAGCCAGACATGTTGCGATCGAGTAATTCCGACGACACATGAGCTATCACGATTAAGGTTTGTTAACTACAGATAAGGCACAAACTAGATGAAATGAATTGTGAATTAAAACAAGAGCTTTGAGCGTCAAAGAGCGAAATACAATCTACCTTCTTGAGGCGCTGACTCTTATCTCACCGGGTGGAGTTGATTTTCCTACATGAGGTCCCACTACTGTGGAGTCGTTTGCTACACTGTGAATCGATTATTTCGGTGGGAATGTCTTGACTTTTTGACCAACAGCTTGTTCAAAATGCAGTGAAGAGTCGATGGTGTTATATTTCCACTGGACTGTTGGGGCTGAATTTACTAAAAATACAAACAGCGGGATTGTCAGCTTACTTGTCGCGCAATTAGCATAGAGAAAGTTTATGGTTCCTATGTTTCCAAACGTAGAGACTGGATGCCGGCAGCGATGATGATTTGAAGGGCCGTAAACGTTGGAGGGTTATAATGTATACAATGCACCCTATAATATCGTTAAGCGCATGCTATACCAGTTCACTTGGTGGATAGCGTTAGTGCCGTGGGTGGAACAGCTGTTGCTGGAGGAATGTGGCAGAGCTGACACAACAAAGAAGAGTAAGCACAGGTGACAATCAGGTGACTAACCGACTAACTTCAGGAGGTGGACTGTTGGACAGGTGACCACATGTGCACACGAGATGATTTGAAATCATTTATGCTAAAGCAATGTTACCACGCAGGGTTCCGTACTTGTGACTAAATGGACGTAGTGTCTTTGGCGTGTTGTGATGATGGTATTGCTAACTAAGCACAATTCTATTGCTTTCTACCTTGGAAGGTGAAGAAGAGTAAATCATCCCTTTTACCAAGGATGACGGAACCAGACTTCCGTTACCATCTGAGACCAAGTGCATACCTTCGGCTACTGAACAAACAGAAACCCACCAGAACATCACAATTTCCTCCCAAAGAAGTAAAAAATCGAACAGTGTCTGCGAACAGACAACAATTGCTTTCAAGACCTTGCGGAAGTCAAAGTCATTAGAAGTGCATTCAGTGACTATCTCAAGGTGGTTGAAGTGGAGCCAAAACGTTTCCTCTGACCGCTTTAAACTGGTGGATTTTCTGGAGTGTTGAATGCTTGTTCTTCCTTTTGGTACCCAGACACAGCTTGACTGCGTCAGCTAGGAGGGGAAAATTTAGAATAGTCACTAAGTTGGGATAATTCATGAGCACCAATACACTTTCTCGTATCACGATGCATGAAAGCAGACTATCCGCCACACACAGTAACCAATCTGAAAGCGTCTAAGACCAAATACAAATTTATCTGGGGATAAACGAAGCACAGATTGGTTCGGGTTAGTGACCCACAGTTCAGTAAAACAGCAAGCGCTCGAACGCAATTCAAAAAAGCTCAGTACTAAATGAATGGTTCAAGGAAACGCTGTAAACATGTGTACATTTAAGCTTCACAATCACAAGATTTAGTAGTCTGGTGCTCGCTTTAGGAGATCCCTAACTTTTACCGTGACCGTATTTGTTAGGTGGAGGATGCTGATGTCCCTATGGGGCTAGTAATGTTCATCTTGTTTGTTGAAATTTATGGGAGCATACAATCTCCATACAGACAATCGAGCCGGTATGGATCAATTTCACCACCTCCTTACAGATAACCTCGCTCGTTCAATGCCCAACTTCTTTTGTATAATCCCCAAAAGTGATTTCACTTTACGTCGTCTGTCGACGTGAGCAGTTGGATTATTCACTTCCTCTAAGGTGTACATTTTCTCCCTCTTTCCACTACAATTGTATGCAGCTCTCTGAATTCTATTCCACTCCACCAGTTTGGCGATTGTAAACATACCGTAGCAACTTGCAGTCATGCCTGTGGAAAACAACAGGAGACAGTGTTTTTACTATCGCAACAATCCAAATATTTATGCGGCATCGAGTTCCCTTAAAATAGTAGTTGACTTAGTAATTTTTTTCACGCCACTAACTCTAGTAGTGATTCCATTCAATGTAATACCAAGTGTGGCGCAGGCACAGACATTTCGTAACCTCCTCACGGCTTGACTCAAAGACAACAACTTCAAAGTAATTCTTTTGGTACATTGAATTTTTTTACAAATATATATCTATGTATATATATCCGCTGCCAAGGAGACCATCGGGGGCGCAAGATCTAATGGTCCTGATTGGTTTAATGAGAACAATCCAATGATTGGTGCATTGGTGTCAAAAAAGAATGCAGCATTTGCTGCACATGTCACGCATCCCGCTGACTTGGGGAAGAAGAGTCAGTTTCGCAAAATTCAGCGGCAGCTGACCCAAAAGCTCGGTCCCATTAAAAATGCATGGTGGGCGGAGAAGGCGAAGCATATGTAATGGTGCTCCGGCCGCCGCCAACACGAGGCATTTTTTGAATCATTATAGGTGGTGTACTGATCGAGGTTGGAGCGGCAGAGGACGCTAATCCATGGTAGTTCAGGTGCAACCTGTATACAGACCGCAGACATAATGCAGATCTGGCGATATCACTTTGACCATCTCTTGTACAACTGTTCAGAGATTGACTGGCCTACATTGAAGGGCCTGAAGCAGCCCGATGTGAAGGTGAGTCTGGCGGACACGATGACACTGAATGATACACAGAGAGCACTTGCTCAGCTGCGAAACGGCATGTGTGCCTGGGCAGACAAGATCCCGCCTGAAGAATTGAAACACGGCGGACCAGCGTTGTTGACTGCACGGCCCTATTTGGTGTAACGTTCGTCGACTGAGGAGGAGGCGCCTCTTGAACTAAGGGATGTCCTTGTGCTCCCACTGTACAAGCGCAAAGGGAGCAAGCAATGTTTCATGAATTATCTTGGCTTCAACTTGCTGAGTTGTGTGGGCAAGGTGATTGCCCGAATTCTGTTGAGCTGCTTCGTCAGTCAGATTATGGAACCGAACGTGGCTGAAGACCAATGCAGATTCCCTTTGGATCGTAGCACCTACCGATATGGTGTTCGCGGCTCATCAATTACAGGTGAAGTGCAGAAAACGACACCAGCCATTGTACTCGCTTTTTGTTGATTTCACCAAGGCATTTGATACAGTGAACCGCGAGGCATTGTGGCTGGTATTTGGTAAGTTTCGTTGTCCGAATAAGTTTGTAAGTCCAATTGAATGTCTGCACAGTGGTAGGCGGGCGAGAGTGTAGCTGAATGAAGAGATCTCGGATGACTTTGCAGTTGTCTCTGGTGTGAAGCAAGGCTGTGTCTTAGCTCCTGTCCTGTTTAATATCTATCTTTATGCCATGATCTCGTGTGTGTTTGATGCGACTTGTGCTTACGGTGTTCGTGTGGAGCACCGTATTGTTGGTGGGTTGCTGAACATCCGCCATTTCAGTGCGAGAACCATAGTCTGTGAGACAACTATCCGTAGGTTGCTGGTTGCTGACGACTGTGGATAGTATGCAAACGACGCGGATGCGTAGCAACACATGAGCAATACGATGGCTTCTGCAGCGGACAAATTCGAGCTCACCATCAACACCAGTAAAACTGTCAGTCGCTTTCAGCCTTCACCATAGGTGAAACCTTCAATATTGCCGCCAATCAGCATTGGTGCTGTGGTATTGGGAAGCACCTTTCGCTTCCGCTACCTTGGGAGTGTGATGTCGACTGACCAGCAGCTACACAGCGAGCTGCGGATCGGGGCCTTGAAAGCGGCTTCGGCATTCGGGAAGCTTCAGTATCGAGTGTGGAACAACAACCAGATTACCATGGGCCTAAAGCTGATGGTATACAAATCTCTGTCGCTGTAAGGTCTTCTATACGACAGCGAAATGTGGACCATGTACCAGGCGGGGTGTGCGATATCTACGCTAATTTAGCAAAGAGTTACTTCGGTATATGTGTATGCTTTATTCGATAACTAGTATTTGATGTTATCATTTAAAGTGACTGGCTGTTGCTTGTCATCTCCCAGTGTGGCTGCGTTTGATGTGCTTGTTGACAAGGTGAGTGCCTGTCTAACACTATCCACGTGGTCCATACTGGCTCCAGGAGACGGTGGGTCGTTGATGGAGGGGACAGAGTGCACGGTCCTCATGGTCCTGTTAGGCTGGTAGAGTGGTTCCATGAACTCAATTTGGAGCGGACTACGGTGCAGGCACCGCCTTGTGTGCGCTTGATTCCCAAATAAAACATTGCCTGTGAAGGAGTATGGGCGGGCTCCTTTGACGAAACATGACTTCCATCGCATGACTCCTGGTCCTATTCTTTCGGGTTTACACTGGATATTGGATGTGTTGTTGGAGCTGTGGGTGGTGCAGCGCAAGCCACCGATGGTCCATCTGTAGGCACAGGCCTCCTGTGGCTGGACACAGTGACAGGCTAATCCGGAACCGGATGCCGTCAAACATATATATAGTTAACAACGTGACATTTAAATACTGTTCCCACAAGAGAGAACTTTCTAGTTAACGCATGTAAATCCTTTTCGCAGGTACGTAAATTGCAGCTTCCGGGATAGCGTGACTTAACAACCCCAAATACCTAGATTACCACTGCTGGTGTAACCTACTCTGCTGGTGGATATTCATGAGTTCTTTGCACAAAACGGGCAAGAAGACTGGGCCGCAATCACGAAGTTATTTATTAAGATTACGCTCTAATATTTATAGAGCATATACACTAAGTACAACAGTCCATCTCAATGGCTCATCCCTGTTATTTGCGTTGTGTCGCTGGCTCCCTTTCCATTGGTTTATGCTCACTCGCTACGTTCACTCTATCTAAAATTACCTTAACTGTCTTAGGGGATGTACGATTGGTGGGATTGGGCCTGCGGGCTTTTTTCCTCGGTCCCAATGCCGCAAGCCTTGTTTCAAAGGTGCACGAGTATGCGCTCCTTCGCCTGCTGGCGCCCGATTGGACACTTGCACGTTCAGTGGATAGTTGCAGTGTGGACGCGATTACGGGCCAACTATTTCCTGATTGGCTGACCAATCTGCTTCCAGCAACATGCTCAATCCTTATCGGTCTGGCCTGTGACGTTTGCTCGGCATTATGGCATTTCCAATCACCAACATTTCCAGCCTCATCACACGGGCCGCCCACCTTTCAGTCTACGGAAGATTTATACACTCTGAGCAAGTTTGACTGCTTTGTGATTTCGGGTCTAGTGCGCTCTCTAATACGATAATCATTCGAATGGAGATCAACGATCGGTGTTGAAACAGTGCTTTGGCTTAGAGCCTTAGCTGTCTACCGTAGCTAAAACCAATGGCTTCTATCGTAGCTTAAAATATTCATGTGGCTTCAATAAAACAAGTCCAATGAACTGAGGACCCACCATAATCATACTGATTCCATGATCTGCTTATCAAAGCAGTGGAATATGATGGGTCATCGAAGAGGTACGATAGTGTCCTGTTGTCTTCTCCGGGTGCACACTGAGGCCAGTTTTTCGATCCGACTGGACGCTGTCTTGTAACAATCGCGCAACTGTCGCGAATTTCTTATCGGTAGCTCTTAAAGATTTAGACACAAGCGGCGTAACTAAGTAAAAAATCTTTTTCTTTAGTGTTACACCCAGATGAATAAGAACAATGACGGGGCAATGAAAGTTTATCGTATGCAACGGTGCATACAGGCAACTTATCGAGGCAAGCAGCAAGCAAGCAAGCAAGTAACGTGAGTGCTGAGTCCAGTATTCAATCCGACAAGTAGGGATTTGGCTAATGAGCGCAATGAGCAGAAGGACGAAACACACACCCACGAGCGCGCACATTAACATCCAGTAGAGGAGACACAGAACACTGACTGCGGACGTATCACTGCTTCCCCCTGTATTTATATGTATGCAGCTTGGAAACGCTCAACCGGTCGGTGATCGCTGGTTGATCTGCGCAGCGGCGCTTCGGCTTCAATTGGCGGGTCATTCGCTCGCATGTCGTCCAATACTGCGGGCAGAGAATTTGGTTCACGACTTGAATCGGATGTTGACGGCCTTGGCCTAACCTGACCCATGTGACGCCGCCCGATTTTGCACTCCTCGATCTCTGGCTCTATGATCTGCCCGTTAGCCGTTTTGCTAACGACTGGTTGACGTCGTGCATCTGTAGATAAGCGTATGTAGATTGGATCTGATTCTGTTACAAACCTGTTGCTGCTGTGAGTATCAAAGCGTTGCTTCGCCCGTTCTTGTTTCTCGAGAACTTCAGCTGCCAGAGTTCCGCGCAGTAAGTCCATTCGAGTACGCAAACGAATGCCGGACATAGTCTTCGCAAGACTTCTTCCACTGGTATCATTCACCATACTTTAGTAAGCAAAGGTGCATGATCTAGACGCATACGCAATGGCGCACCTGTTTGTTTGAGCAGGATATTTTTCACTGTTTGTACAACTTTTCAGCCAAACCGTTCGAAGACGGATGATAAGGGGTGGTACTCAGATGTCTAATTCCATTTGAAGTGAGGAAGGTGGAAAACTCGTTGCTGATGAACACAAATCCGTTGTCAGACACAAGTGTTTCGGGAAGTTCAAAAGTAGCAAACTTACTGCGTAGTTTGATTATTATGCTGGCTGATGTCACTGTGGACAGAATGTGAGCATCAATCTACGTAGAATGCACATCAACTACAAGCAGAAGCTTTTTAATTTCGAATGGACCAAAAAAGTCTGCATGTACGCATTTCCAGGGCGTCTCTGGCCATGTCCGTGACTGCATCAGTATGTGAGGGACAGCGTTTCGAGATCCTAGGCATAGCATGCAACATCCAACTCTCGCCGCAATGTCGCCATCCAATCCGGGTCACCGTACATAGGAGCGGGCCAGTGCTTTCAACTTAGCAACTCCTGCGTGTGCATAGTGAAGCTCGTTCAGGATGGCTGATCGCAATCTTTTGAGGATCACAACCCGTGCAACCCACAGCAAATATCCATTCTGGAGGCTCAGTTCACTCAATCGGTGGCTAAAATGTGTAAGTTTTGCAGGTGTGTTGTGAGGGCCATCCAGCCTGAACGTACCCCGTTACAAACGCTAATAATAGATCCCTATCAGTCACGTGACTTATTACGGTGGACGTCATCTGAGCCTTGTTGAAGAGCTGAATTAGATTTACTAGTTATTACGGAGTAAAGCCTTCTTAAGGGATCTCCGGTAAGGAGCGTCGACTTAGTACGTCAGCGGCGGTATTCTGTCTGCGCGGAATATGTCGAATTTTGTAAGTGTTAGCAGATTGATTGACGGACCAGCGGATCATTCTGGGGGAGGCCATTTGTTGATATACATTTTTGTGCCCAAGGAGTGTGATAAGGGGTTTATGACTGTGAAGCACGAACTGTTGACCGAGCGAGTACTGATGGAATTGGTTGATTCCGAAGATGACAACGGCCGCCTCTCAATCGAGCTAAGACCAGTTCCTTTCGGCTACGGTTAAGGTTCTTGTAGCTTGGGCAAAAGATCGCTGCGAGCCACCACTTAATTTAGGTAGCAAAACGGCCGCAAGACCGTAAGGAGAAACATCAAAAGTGAGAAAAATAGGTTTCCGTGGATCGTAATGTATGAAGACCTCAGCTGACTCAAAATTTTTCTTTGCTGCGTTGAAAGCATTGTAATGAACAGCCTTCCATTTCCGTGGCTGGTTCTTGCGCAAAAGTTGCTGAAGCGGATGTGAGTGAGTTGATGCTTCTGGTGTGAACCTGAAGAACTGAGTGACTGCCCCTAGAAAGGAGCGTAGTTCGTTTACATTTTTGTGCGCTGGAGCTTTAAGAAGTGCCCCGTTTTTCTTTTATAGCGGATACAACTTCTCGCGCGAGAGTTTGTACTCCAGGTCTTACACACTCGGTACAAGGAATTTACACTATCCTTCCTTCAGTATCAGCCCGGTGACTAATAGCTTTTTAAGAACCACATCCAGGGTGCGCTGATGTTTAGCAGTTGTGCACCTGGTAATTAAGATATCATCCAGATAGGCACATGTATTTGGTATGTCTTTCACTAGCGAGTCGATAATTCGTTGAAATATGGAGGGTGCAGAGCTTATTCTGAACGGCATGCGTATGTAGCGAAATAACCCGTGTGTTGATAGTCGTGAAAGCAGGTGAATCCTCGTCGAGTTTAATCTGCTGGTTGGCTTGGCTGAGATCAAGTTTTGGTAAAAGTTAGCCACAAGAGAGACAGGCATAAATAGCTTCAATTTTAGGAGGTGGATACCAATCTGGCTGTAGCGCTTGGTTGACTGTAACTTTGTAGTCCACCCAGAGCCTCACAGCACCATCGCTTTTCAATACAGGCACTATGGGAGCAGCCCAATCGGAATAATGGACGGGTTCAATTATACCCTCTTCCAGCAGTCGGCGCAGCTCAGTTTTGGTCTTGTCCCGAGGAGCATAACGTGCGGTGCGCGCCTTTTAGAATATCGGTGTTGCTTGTGATTTCAGTATCAATGAGGCCGCGTAATTCTTCAGCAGGCCTGGCTTAGACTGATCAAAAAAGGTGCATATTTTTGCCAAATCCCAACTAGTTGTAGGCAAGCTTCAACCGTGTTGACGTTTGACATGATGCCCGCAAGTCGTTTAATGCCATCGCAACCAAGTATGTATGGACCTGGTCTCGCAGAAACGACCACACGTGTTTGATTCGTCAAATAGCGGTAGGAGATACGTGCAACAAAAGTACCTAACACATTCATCAACTGTCCGGTGCATTAGCGTAGTTGTATTGTAGGGGGATCTAATTTTGGTACTTTCGACAGGGCATCGTGTCATATCAGAGTAATTATGGAACCAGTATCCGTTTCGAAATTAACAGATTGTTCGTTTACCTTGATAAACAAAACGAAAGGTTTCTCCGCTGTTATGTTGTGATTAAAAACTGCCGTTAGGTTTATCCAGTTCTTGTTTGAATGCTCAGTAATGTGCTTCGCAGTTTTTGGACTTTCCCGCACAAAGAAATTTCGTTTAGAAAGACAACCGTTTTGCATAGGCTTCTTTTCCCACCAAACCTGCATACTGAGTGAAGATGCTGGCAATCAGTCGGATCAGAATGCAGTTCGCCACAGCGATAACAATGGAAATCTCTAAGCTGTACGGATTGAGATATGTATGAGCACACTTTGTCTGAGAGACTGTTTACATCCTGTGAAATTATCTGATCGGAAGAGGAGAATACCCATAGTTCCTGAACAAGATTAGCACTTTGTCGAACTATATCACAAGCCTTTCCCAAGAAAGTCTTTTCGTCTTCTGACAAAAGGCACTCAGTGCTTTGTCGTCAAGCATACCAACGATTATTGTTTGTAAAAGCATTGCTTCCTCGAAGTGTGTTGGACTGCTCTGGTCATACGCGCAATCAGGAAGGGCAGTTAGGAGTCCAGATATAAATTCATTTACATTTGCACTCGGTTGTTGCCTCATGGTGATCATTTTGTACCGGGCTGTGAACACTTTTGGTTTTTCTCCCCACAATCGCTCAAAGGAGTAGATCACAGTTTGTAAGTCACGTTTCGTGTGTATCTGCAAACTATCAAAATGTCTCTGCTCTTCGTTACCTAGGTGGTGATGCAGTAATTCAATTTTCGGCGTCTCGTCAATCGCATTGTTATTGCCAAAACGCACAAATAAATCCATGTAAATAGTGAACGTACTATTCCACTGCGTCCATTGCCATGTCGTAGGCCTTTCGGCGGAAGAATTTCAAACGGATGAAGTGAAGTAATTGCATGTTCCAACAATGATCCAACTAAACTCCGTCGTCAATTGGTTACTGACATCTGGGAGAGGAAACTGCTTACCAACGCGCGCGTGAACCCAACAAGTCGTGCTTGGGACAGACCCTGCGAGCGTGTTGCCATGGCGCAGCCAAAAACTGATGAAATCGCGCATCAGACAGCATGCTTGTTGCTAAGGTCTGACCGGAAGCTGATGAAATGGCGCGTCAGACATCGCGTGCATTGTCATGCCCCGGGTAGGTGGATTAAGAGTGGCGTGCCCGAGCGAGATGGCGAACTGGCCAGACGATGTGGACAATCAAATGTGGAGCGTGGGCTTACAGCCAAATCCGCCAGGCGATGTTTGGAGGATTGGTGAGACCGATATATAAATATGAGCGTTCTCGGTCCTACTACAACGCTGGTCTGCTGAGTCTTCTTCTGTCTTCCTTCCTGTCGGGTTTGTCAAGGTGTCAAACGGAGCAGGCGTAGGGATGTAGATTTACCAGCAGGCGTGAATCAACCGGTCGATTGCGGGTACAGCTTTATAACAGTTACAATATATAAATCAGAATAATGACGAAACAATATAAGTAAGCAGTGAAAGTAAGCAACGGTGCATACAAGAAACATATCGAAGCAAGCAGCAAGCGAGCAAGCAAGTAACGTGGGTGCTAAGTAAAGTTGGCTGTTGAACTGTTCGCTGAGCTTGGCAATTTTGTTGTAAACGTTTCGTCACCAATCGAGGTGACATCATCAGTGCGTAGTTGAGTGGCGTGCAATAGCGCAGAGTAGCGTAGAGGAGCCTCGGTGAGAGTGCGCTGAGCTTGGTGTGCGTGCGTTTTTATACCGTCGTGGTTGGCCGTGGATCCGAGCAATCCTATTGGTTGGGACTTCGATCCGTGTTCAGCTTGCTTAATGGGCAGATGACCTTGACCTCACCTTCTTTGTCCGCTTGCTCATGCGAGTGAGTCTGCCGCCAGTTCGGGTTGTCTATACCATTTCCCGGCCAAGTTGTCCTCTTGGGCAACAGAAATAATCTAAGGGGGCATTCAACATGAGTCTACTCAATTAATTTGTTCCGTGCGTAGGAGCTGAAGCGTCTCACCTGCACCCATATGACTTAGTGCGTCTGAGGTCCAATTAGCTGAAGGCGAAGGGCTATACACTCACACCTACACACCTGCACAAGTGACTGGCGCACGCACGGAAAAAATTAATTGAGTAGACTCATGTTGAATGCCCCCTCGGCTTATTTCTGTTGCCCAAGAGCACACGTTGGCCGGGAAATGGTATAGTCACATGTTCCACCGGATTCAATCGATCGAGTTGTCGGTCCTTCGTCAGTAGCCTGGCGTATACTGCGTCAAGTTCGATGTGTCGATTGATTGCATGCGTTGTAGAGTACCAGGCTTCCAAAAATTCCATCTCGTGTTTTGTACTTCCATGTGCTAGGATATTTACACTCTCCAGATCGAAATGGTGACCTTCTTGATCTTCATGCGCAGAAACCAATGAGTGTGGATCGTGCCTTCTGACTGCCGCCTTGTGTTCGGTGATTCGTGTACACAGTTTTCTTCCAGTTTGTCCGACGTAGATTTTATCACAGTCACTGCATTTTAGCTGGTAGATGACATTGCATTGGTCGGTTTCATTGACTTTTCCTTTGGGTCTTGAGATCAATTTCCTTAGGGTGGCACTTGGCTTGTGAGCCACTGAGATTCCATGTGATTGCAGCAATCTTCCTGTTAGTTCGGAGACGTTCTTGATGTAGGGCAGCACTATCCGTTTGTTTGGTTGATTAGATGATTGCTGCTGTTGCTGAGGCATTCGTTTCTTTAAGCTTCTTCTGATGAAACTTCTCGGATAACCGTTGTTTCTAAACACTCGATATAGGTGATGCTCTTCCTGTTTCCGCGATTCGGCTGTGCTGCAGTGCGTTTCCGCTCTCTTGAACAAGGTTTGAATGCAGCTCTTCTTGTGATTCATCGGGTGATTGCTGTAGTAGTTTAATATCTGATCCGTATGCGTTTTCTTCCGATATACGCACGTTTCCATAGATCCATCTGTATTCCTAATGACCAGTACATCCAAAAATGGTAGCTTGTTATCCTCCTCTAATTCAAGCGTAAATTTGATATCCTCGAATGTGCTGTTGAGCAAAGCATGAGTGGCCTGTACTCTGTCCCGTTTTACGATGACAAAGGTATCGTCCACGTATCGTATCCAGAGTTTCGGGCTGATGGATGGCAGTGCAATGCGCTCCAATTTTTGCATTACAGCTTCTGCAATGAGCCCCGAAATTGGTGATCCCATGGGTGTTCCTCTCAGTTGCTGGTATACTTGTCCATCAAAGCGGAAATAAGTGGTCATGCAGAGGTTCAGGAGTTCCCAAAAGCTTTCAGGTCGTATGGTTGTTGTGGGGCTTAGTTGCTTCTCAAGTAGTTCCAGCATAGTTTCTTTGGCCAATTCATGACTGATTGAAGTGAAGAGTGCGGTGACATCGAATGAAAGCATTATTTCGTCGTCTTCTATTCTGACATTTCGCAGTTTTTTGAGGAATTGTTCAGCATTGTTGATGCTATGTTCGGATCCGGTAACCAAGTGTTTCAACCTCTTCCACAAATCCTTTGCTAGTTTATATGATGGGGTTCCGGGGAGCGAGACGATTGGTCGTAGTGGGACTCCATCTTTGTGTACTTTTGGTAATCCATAGAACAATGCAATGTTCGTATCATCCGCTTTCATTCTCCATCTCTCTGTGGCGGTGAGCTCGTTCTTTGTTTGTAGTTTCTTCAGTGTTGCGTTAATCTGGTTGACCAGTTTTGAACTTGGATCTTGATCGATCTGGCGATATGTAGTTGCGTCTGATAGCAGTTCCTTGGCCTTGTTAATATACTCCGGTTTGTCCATTATAACTGTCATGCGCCCTTTATCCGCTGGTAGGATTACAATGTTCTCGTCTTTCTGTAAACGTCTGAGCGCATCCTGTTCCTCCTTGGCTAGGGTCTGGGTGACTTTATTCCGAGTAAGCACTGGGACAACGGTCTGCCGTATCTGTTGCTGGGACTCCTCCGACAGTCCATTTGATTTCAATGCGTGTTCTAAGCTAGCCAAGTAGTCTTTGGGGCAAGCATCTTTGACGTTGAAGTTAAGCCCCTTAATCAAGACATCCTCTTCACTTGCAGTGAGATGCCGGCATGAAAGGTTTTTGATCCATCCTTCACTGCTGATGCAGTCATTCTTCTTAGTCAGCTTGTCTAACTTTGTGTTCAATGCCATCTTCCGTCGGTTCTTGGTGTTTTTGACTCGACGTTCAATTGCGGATTCCAACGCTGTTTGTTGCTGTGGGTCAATAGTACTGAGGCAATTGGTTCTATTTTCCGTTATGACTCTCTCATATTTGCGTAGGCGGTTGTGGGCATCTCTTATCATCAACCGCCTACGCAAATATGAGAGAGTCATAACGGAAAATAGAACCAATTGCCTCAGTAC
The DNA here is from genome assembly GCA_944474145.2 of Dicrocoelium dendriticum. NCBI lineage: Eukaryota > Metazoa > Platyhelminthes > Trematoda > Plagiorchiida > Dicrocoeliidae > Dicrocoelium > Dicrocoelium dendriticum. Next base: position 68,459,539 of record OX104071.1, on the reverse strand, counting down.
TATTGACCCACAGCAACAAACAGCGTTGGAATCCGCAATTGAACGTCGAGTCAAAAACACCAAGAACCGACGGAAGATTGCATTGAACACAAAGTTAGACAAACTGACTAAGAAGAATGACTGCATTAGCAGTGAAGGATGGATCAAAAACCTTTCATGCCGGCATCTCACTGCAAGTGAAGAGGATGTCTTGATTAAGGGGCTTAACTTCAACGTCAAAGATGCTTGCCCCAAAGACTACTTGGCTAGCTTAGAACACGCATTGAAATCAAATGGACTGTCGGAGGAGTCCCAGCAACAGATACGGCAGACTGTTGTCCCAGTGCTTACTCGGAATAAAGTCACCCAGACCCTAGCCAAGGAGGAACAGGATGCACTCAGACGTTTACAGAAAGACGAGAACATTGTAATCCTACCAGCGGATAAAGGGCGCATGACAGTTATAATGGACAAACCGGAGTATATTAACAAGGCCAAAGAACTGCTATCAGACGCAACTACATATCGCCAGATCGATCAAGATCCAGGTTCAAAACTGGTCAACCAGATTAACGCAACACTGAAGAAACTACAAACAAAGAACGAGCTCACCGCCACAGAGAGATGGAGAATGAAAGCGGATGATACGAACATTGCATTGTTCTATGGATTACCAAAAGTACACAAAGATGGAGTCCCACTACGACCAATCGTCTCGCTCCCCGGAACCCCATCATATAAACTAGCAAAGGATTTGTGGAAGAGGTTGAAACACTTGGTTACCGGATCCGAACATAGCATCAACAATGCTGAACAATTCCTCAAAAAACTGCGAAATGTCAGAATAGAAGACGACGAAATAATGCTTTCATTCGATGTCACCGCACTCTTCACTTCAATCAGTCATGAATTGGCCAAAGAAACCATGCTGGAACTACTTGAGAAGCAACTAAGCCCCACAACAACCATACGACCTGAAAGCTTATGGGAACTCCTGAACCTCTGCATGACCACTTATTTCCGCTTTGATGGACAAGTATACCAGCAACTGAGAGGAACACCCATGGGATCACCAATTTCGGGGCTCATTGCAGAAGCCGTAATGCAGAAATTGGAGCGCATTGCACTGCCATCCATCAGGCCGAAACTCTGGATACGATACGTGGACGATACCTTTGTCATCGTAAAACGGAACAGAGTACAGGCCACTCATGCTTTGCTCAACAGCACATTCGAGGATATCAAATTTACGCTTGAATTAGAGGATGATAACAAGCTACCATTTTTGGATGTACTGGTCATTAGGAATACAGATGGATCTATGGAAACGTGCGTATATCGGAAGAAAACGCATACGGATCAGATATTAAACTACAACAGCAATCACCCGATGAATCACAAGAAGAGCTGCATCCAAACCTTGTTCAAGAGAGCGGAAACGCACTGCAGCACAGCCGAATCGCGGAAACCGGAAGAGCATCACCTATATCGAGTGTTTAGAAACAACGGTTATCCGAGAAGTTTCATCAGAAGAAGCTTAAAGAAACGAATGCCTCAGCAACAGCAGCAATCATCTAATCAACCAAACAAACGGATAGTGCTGCCCTACATCAAGAACGTCTCCGAACTAACATGAAGATTGCTGCAATTACATGGAATCTCAGTGGCTCACAAGCCAAGTGCCACCCTAAGGAAATTGATCTCAAGACCCAAAGGAAAAGTCAATGAAACCGACCAATGCAATGTCATCTACCAGCTAAAATGCAGTGACTGTGATAAAATCTACGTCGGACAAACTGGAAGAAAACTGTGTACACGAATCACCGAACACAAGGCGGCAGTCAGAAGGCACGATCCACACTCATTGGTTTCTGCGCATGAAGATCAAGAAGGTCACCATTTCGATCTGGAGAGTGTAAATATCCTAGCACATGGAAGTACAAAACACGAGATGGAATTTTTGGAAGCCTGGTACTCTACAACGCATGCAATCAATCGACACATCGAACTTGACGCAGTATACGCCAGGCTACTGACGAAGGACCGACAACTCGATCGATTGAATCCGGTGGAACATGTGACTATACCATTTCCCGGCCAACGTGTGCTCTTGGGCAACAGAAATAAGCCGAGGGGGCATTCAACATGAGTCTACTCAATTAATTTTTTCCGTGCGTGCGCCAGTCACTTGTGCAGGTGTGTAGGTGTGAGTGTATAGCCCTTCGCCTTCAGCTAATTGGACCTCAGACGCACTAAGTCATATGGGTGCAGGTGAGACGCTTCAGCTCCTACGCACGGAACAAATTAATTGAGTAGACTCATGTTGAATGCCCCCTTAGATTATTTCTGTTGCCCAAGAGGACAACTTGGCCGGGAAATGGTATAGACAACCCGAACTGGCGGCAGACTCACTCGCATGAGCAAGCGGACAAAGAAGGTGAGGTCAAGGTCATCTGCCCATTAAGCAAGCTGAACACGGATCGAAGTCCCAACCAATAGGATTGCTCGGATCCACGGCCAACCACGACGGTATAAAAACGCACGCACACCAAGCTCAGCGCACTCTCACCGAGGCTCCTCTACGCTACTCTGCGCTATTGCATGCCACTCCACTACGCACTGATGATGTCACCTCGATTGGTGACGAAACGTTTGCAACAAAACTGCCAAGCTCAGCGAACAGTTCAACAGCCATCTGAATAACCTGAGCTACCAGCCTTCAATTATATAGCCAGCTAAGTCCAGTGTTCGATTAGAAAACAAGGGACTTTGCCAATGAGCGTAATGAGAGGAAGTACGAAACACACACACGCGTACATTCGTAGTCAGTAGATGCGACACGGAACACTGGCTGAGGGCACATCAACTAAGTAAAAACTTAGTTTTGTACAATAGGAGACGCTGTACCGTCGTTCGAAAACGACGTAATGGAAGTGCGGGTGAAACCCATCGTGGAAATACCCTGCATGGAAGCAAGTCCCCTGGGGATAGTTCCATGGATGACCGTATTACTTTACTTGAACTTTCCGCAAAATCTACATTTATTATTGTTCCCAGTTTCTTTATCTCTCTAGTTTTTCCAAACTGCTAATCATTTCAAAAACCCATTTGGGAACTATTGATCAAAAGACGAATAATTAACTATATTATGCGATCACGTTGTACATGTTGATAAGACCACCCAATTGGTCTGTGCCTGGCACTGCTGAGGAATAAACGTTTATTTATTTATTTATTTATTTATTTATTATTTTCTTGCTGCCGAATGCGTCATCTGATGTGGACATTCGCATCGACCATTACGAAATCTGAAATTTTGTGCTTTGGTTAAATGACACAGGTCGTTACAGCCCATGATATACTGACCGCAGGCCGATTTACTAAAGTAACCATGGTCTGGGCTACATAAATAAGGGCAGTGGGCGGAATACATCTTGATAATGACCGTGGCTGAGTAAGTGTAACGACTCACATACAGGACACATCGTCTTCTGTTTGTGTGCTCAGCAGCTGTGCGTTTTCCAAAGGCCACGTTATAGGGAATAAATTGAAACGAATTTACAATAAGTACAATAACGGTGTAAGAAAACACCGCGCTAGATGGAAAGTTGCTCCTCGGAAGGAATAATTGTGATGAGTGAGTATACCTGTCTTACTTACCTCGAAGATCAGTCCGCTTTTAGGTAAAATGGATGAATTAACAAACACCATCAACTCCCGAGAATAGTGGTAGCTAGGCATCGTTTTACTACCGGAGATCTGGTTTCACAAGGAGGTGGATAACGCACTTATATCGATATAAGGATTTAAATGTCATCGACATGACTGCCCCGGTATCCTCAATAACCGTGGCGGTGAAGTTATCATCAACACTGACATTTCCTGGTGCGCATTCACGAATGTTTTGCTTTGGTTCTATTCTTAACGTAGTAGCTGCTTAATTCTGAGATGCACGCTGAGATATGTTAGTGAGTACCGCTCAGTCTTACTAGCTAACCTTATATTTCCCACAGATGTCTGCAATCTAAAGCGCAGACATGAGTTTACTGCGGCGGTAAGAGAACAAATCGATTGTTCACGATGTATTTTGGCTGATGATTGTAACCGATTTGAAACTGCATTATCAAAATTCTTGGATTACCAAACATCGTAAATTGCCCCAAGAGAACCGATGCAACTCTTGACCTAGTATTCGTTAACAAACTAAAACGGTTCATCGTGGGTAACAATTCATCGTTAGATAGCCCTGATCAAGCAACAAGTAAACCGTATCCCGCTATTTATTCTACGACAAACTATAAAGGGAATACTAGTTGCAACGAAAGCAAGTGCAGATGGAGGCAGTGTTTTGTACAGAATATTGACCGACTGTGAAAAATGGTATAATTTACCGGCTTCAGTTTAATTTTTTGATACCGATGTATCCACGTATTGCCATCATTTGACAAGTTAATTTAACGTGTGTTTGGACAATTGCTGCCCATGCAAAACTCTGTTCATCCTTGCGGGCAGATTCTGTTCCTCCACCTAAAACGGTTACGTGTACAAAAAGAAAAAGCTTTCAATGGAAAAGACGACACCTTAATAAAGCCACTATTTGCTCTTAGAAAGGAGGAGGTGCACCGTCTTAACAAGGTATACTTTCAGGTTATACTTGGGAATAGTGGCTGCCGTGAACTTTGCAGGATTTTAAAGCAACTAAGTGAGTCTACTCGACGTACATCAACTTCCGACTTAGATGTGGAGAAACTAAAATATGAGTTCTGCAGCAGCTATAACAATCCTCTATGAATCATCATTTGCCCAGCCTACATTGTCTACAGACTCACTGCCCCCATTCGACAGCAGCACGGTACACAAGTTGCTGAAACAGCTTCGCTCAGGGAAAGCAAATGGTCCAGACAGTCTGTCTTCCGTTATCCTCAAAGAATATGCTAACGCCCTAGCCAAACCTCTGATTACTTTATACGCCTTATCCATATAATAGCTGAAAATGGTCGACTGTTGGAGAGATGTCAATATCACACCAACAACAAAATATAGCAAAGTGAATATCGACCTATTACTTGTACTTCGGTAGCCTCAAAGATGTCCGAAAAAATCATTCTTAAGAGCATGCTGACATTACAGAAGTCAACTGATTCTCTTCACTTCGCCTACCACAGTTCGAGGTCAGCCCAAGACGCAGTAGCCTGCCTTATGCACTCGGTTTGATCATCCTTGCACAATTTAGTCAAGTTCAACGGAGTCTGTTTTTGGACTACAGTAATGCATTCAGCTGAGTAAACCGCGAATTGCTGCTTAAAAATATATTTGGTGCTGGAATACAACCTTCTACCTTCAATCGTGTGAGGGATTATTTTACCGGTCGTACCCGGGTTACTCACTTTGGAGGCTTAGACACCTCGCTCCTAATCACAAACTCCGGTGTTCTTCAAGAAACCATTTTGTCACAACTTTTCTTTGACAACTATATAAGCTCATTACCAGAGGAGACAACCCTGCTGAAATACCCAGACAACATTGTCCTGGGCGTCAGTAAATTGACGACCGCCTTTTAATTCAAATTACACTATATTCTTAACAACATTACAAGGAAAAATGAAAACTGCACAGTGATTTTATCCTGGTTAAGAAGCACTGTGTTACAAGCCCTCGTCGGATGGTCTGATGGGTTGGCGAAAAATGTTAATAAAAAAACAGTTAGTACTTTTATTGTCAACAGAATGCACTTATCGTTTTTGATTCAGAAACCTTGCACTCCGAGCGTTTCCTTAACTTCAATAGATAAAAAAATGTTAATCCAAGGTATTTCCCGGGATTAGGATGGAGAGTAGCGTCAAAGAAGAAAATGTAAGTGGTGGAGTGCCTCATCAAACCAACCTTTAAATATGGCTAGCGTGGGTACTGAAACAACAGATTCGGGGAGAGCATTCCATGGTTGACACACACGAATGGGATAGTAGTTTCGACTGTACGCCAGACGGCTGTACTGTTTTGCTAATTTCTAGGAATGGCTTCTAAGTATGGTGTCACTGCTGACTTGCAGTAAAGATCGGCACACATGATTTGGATTGTGCAAAATCAAATGTGACGTAATCAAGTCGGTGCCACCACTCGCTGATTACCGGTTGTTTACTGATTGGAAGCAGCAAGAAGAGATATCTTTGTGTAGCTGCATCTAATAACAATAATAATAATAATAACCATAGGTATATTTCTATGTAAATGCGAAGCTGCGTTCATATTTGGTACAGCTCAAATATATACAAATAGTACCATGCTCTTGCATGGGTAATATGAATTTGTGGTTCATAAACTATAAAGGTATGTCTCTCGTCGGTGTAAGGTACAGTCCAATTGGATACTACGGTTTTTGGTGGACGACAAAATCGAAAGGAGTAGATGTTATAGTTTCCAAATTTTCCAAAGCAGTCCTCAAGCCTTTTGGTGCACATGGGTAATTGGTAGGTTAAATGTTTCGGGAGAATGTTGAGGGTTTAAAAGATAACAAGTGTAGATAAATAATACGTATAAGTAAAGTAATACGGTCATTACTGAGACCGCCTCTTGGAGACCTGATTCTATGCGGGTTAATCCCTCGATGGATTTCACTCTCATTTCCATGTCCCATCTAGTCGTGTGCCGGTGTGGCTTCTAAGCAAGTAAGCCATCACTTATGTAACTCATCTTAAGGATCTTTTTGTGTATATATTGTCGACAACCAAGCCACATAGTCCGTAGCATCAACAGGTTTATTGAGTAAAGCACTATTTATCGCCAGGAAACCAATGGCAATGCGCGTTGCACGGGTATTATCACGGGTATTATCGTTGGAAGCTTAAAATCCGTCGCCTCAGGAGATCGACCCAGTCGTGGTCAACTGTGAAGTATAGCAGAATATGAAACGTGTGCGCAAGTGAGACGGGCCAAAGTGAACAGGGGAAGTGTCAAAAATGGTTGACTGCTCGAAGTATCGATATGCTAGACAGTTCTGAAAAATTTTCAGATTGAGCATTTGCTCGCGTTCAAAAGTACAGGAATTGAGAGCACTGAGCAATGAGATCTGTTCTCTGTTCCTTGACTATCGCTTCCGCGACGGAAAAAGTAAAATGCAACATTACAGTAGAAGTGTTAGAAGGTAGTCGTAAATGAAAAGTAAATGAATAGTTTATGCATTGATAGTGTGGGACACTGACTATAGGGTTAGTCCGATCATATTTTTTATTGAATCGTCAAGAAAAGTTTCCTTTCAATCCGGTCGGGGCAGCCGAGATGTGTAGGGAGTGATATCGACGGGGTTTCGGTAATCGTCCCACAATTTGTTTATTGATTCCTCCGGATAGGAAAGAGAGTTACTTAGAAGTGCAGAACAAGATTGTTTTACAAACAAATATGTGGTATAGGTGGGTTGACTTAGAAGCATAGAATTTCGTCATTTGCTGTATGGTGCCAGGCCGTTCCTCATACAACTTAGCTAGACTCACGTCTATGTTTAGTATATCTTTCATTTTATTCATTGTTACTTCTTTTTTAACTAGAGTACGAAAAACACTTTAAGTCACACGTTCTCAAATTCTGCGGCAGTTTGTTCCACATCACTGCACAGCGCTTAAGAAAGAAATTTGATCTTAAGCTAGTTTTCGCTTTTCCGGTTTGTAGCTTGCTATCTCTATTCCCTATATTGTACTTGAGGGAAGGTTAAAGCACAACCTTAAAGTCTGGAGTAAATACGTGTTTGTGGATTATATCAAACATGAAGTTCAGGTTAGGTTTTAGTCTCCCTAATCAGCGAGGTTCTATGTTAATCCCACAACAACGGTCCTACTAGGTAAGATCACTAGGGTTTCTCATTAAGCCCTACCTAAAATAACGCTGCAGATTTTCTATTGATGTTCTATTACTTTTTCTCAGATTGGAGTATAGTGATGATTAGTATTCAAGTAGGGGACGAATACGGGTTTTATACGGGTAGATTTTGAATTTATTTAAAATGAAGGATTTTAGTATTAGCCCTCCTAGTTTACGGAATTTGCAACCGTGTACTCTACCTGTCCGGTGAAATTGAAGGAGCTCGAGTAGTGTTTTTCAAGATCACGAATTGTGTGACAGATGTACTGGGGATGGCGGTCTAGCATCAAAGTATTCGATGCAATAATGCACCAATAACATATGCAGCTGCATTTCTCGGATGAGAGTTCTATTTTCCACTTGCTGCACCAAGATTCTAGCTAGTGAGGATCCGCTTGTATGTCGGCTAATGCGTTAGTGATATCATCCAAATCGAACTCATAGACAATTTTAATGTCATCTGCGAATACATATGGTTTTGCGTATTTGATGACATCGAAGACGTGGTTAATGTATATCAAAACAGAAGAGGCCTTGGAACACTTCCTTGGATCAAGACATCTGTGACTTTTCTAAGCGTGGAAGTATTGCTTAGCATTTCAACTGTCTGATGCCGAACAGAATGGTATGATACTATCACTACTAATGCCAGATATACTAAAGGAATGTATTTTCGATAGAAGATTTCTGTGTGGCGCCAGCTCGAGCGCTCTAAGGATATCAAGAAATATTATGGTCATACACTTACCAAGGTCAATGGGACAAGTAATGAAGTTTAGAAATTCTATTTGACAAGTAATACATGACCGTGTGCTCAGAAATCCGTGCGGGAACGTATTGATCAAATCCCGGGATGATAGGAATTCAGCCATTTTGGTTTTTATTACCATCTCCATTGTTCTACACAGAATGGTGGTATGGTTGAAGGGCCGATAGCTCGTCTGTAATTGACATGGGCCACTTTGATGACGTGGTGGAACCAACGCAGATTTCCACACATTTAGAAAAACCGCAGACTTCATAGATAACGTAAAAAGAGTCTGAAGCAGTATGGGGATATCAGGGCCGCTGAATTCGAGCATAGCAGACGGTATTCCATCCAGGCCAGAATAAAAACTTTCGCATTGAATATATCAGAATTCTTATGTCCGATTGCTCAAATGCAACAGTACAGGTGTAAGCTGCAGTTTTGGTGAGGATGCTTACCATCGGTTCTATACACTGCTCTGTGAAAAACGATGAGAACAATTCATTGAAAACCGCACACATCTAAAGCCGGGTTTGCAGAAAGGCTGTTGTCGGGTAGTAGAATGGAAGGTGGTATATCATGTTTGAAGTTGCTATTGTGCTGGAAAGTCTAATCATTCCACCTGATTTTTTGCAGGAGGCTAAGGCACTGATCTCATCTCTGGGAAGTTTTAAGGACCGATTTCTTTCTAAGCATGACATTATTTGATTTTGTTGAATTGATAGACAAATATTGTTAGTCTTTTCATGTCTATATCGTAGATTCATCAGCTTTCGTATTATATGTGACGTGATAGTGGTTTGACTCCTTTTGTGGGAAGTACGCATGTGAAGCATCGGGCAGAAAACATCTAGACATGAGATTACGTTTTTGGATAACAAGTCAGCTGACTGTTGTGGTTCAGGAGAGAGGAACTAATCACTCTCCGTCTAATGATCGCAACTTGGTTACAAAGTTATCCAGTTAGTCATGTGATGGTCACGAAAACTTATAATCTATTTGAATGCATTGTGGTTGTAAGCGATTCCTTCGAAGCTAATCTCTGCCATCTTGTGGTCACTTCCAGGAATATTGGTGAGGATACCTTTGCTTCCTAAGTATTATGTCTTTTGTAAGGAGTAGATATAGCAAGTGTTCAACTCCTGTTGGAGATGGACTTTGTTGAATCCAATCAAAGGTATGGATTACTGCAACAAAATGCAAATATTTTAATGAGGACAGTAGTGGATACCAGGAAATCTCAGGAATATTAAAGTCCCCACCAATAATTTTCTGAGTTGCCGGCTGCTCAGAGGCATATGAGAAGGCTTCCATGAGGCGATCGATATCCGATTTACGACAGTGTGGTGGGTTGTACACACAAAAAGATGGATGGTTTTGCACTTCATTTGTATGTCACTCATGGACAAAGACCCGTTATGTTGAAGTACACCCGATGTATTTTATATCGCCAGTGTTTGTTCAAGCACTTTTTAGATCCCGACACCGACTTTGTCTCAACTACGTGCTGCGGCAGATTGTTCCGTACATACACCACTCACCTTTCGAAACAGAGTTGGTGAGCGTCCTGCTTCAAATCCGGTACGACAAGCTTGTATCCGTGTCCTCATGTGCTGCTCGGTGTGCGCAGATGAAGCAACGGCCTCGACATTGGGTAGTCACCCAGATGTAATATCCGATGCATCATGATGAGGTCAACCGGCAGTCGACGATAAGCTAGGTTGCAAAGCCCTAGTTTCTTACAACGGTCTTCGTGCGACGCACCATCTAAACTGGGGATGAGCCTTGTGGCAACATGCTGCACTCGCTCAATCTTTCCTACCTCGCCCCGGGTGATAGTACACTACGCGGGAGAGCCATACTCCAGCATTGGTGGTATTTTTGAGACAAAGTGGAGAGTGGTAATCTCTTCGGACCAAGTGCTGTGCGCCCAAAGCATACGAAGGCTGCTTTGGTAAAGTCTATTTGTGTTGTTCATGGACTTTAGTTCGTACAGTGGGGTACACCCAAGTCTCACTCCAAAGGCATATGATGCAACGGTTCACCTGCCACCGTGTAATTTCGACTGTGCTCACACTTATCCAGCCTCATGAATTGCAACTTGACCGAGTTGATCTGAAGGTTGACCTCTGCAGACTACGTGGAGAGGATGTCGAGGTCGCGCTGAAGAAGATCACAGTCATTGGGTGTGCGGATTACTCTCTACACCTACAGGTCATCTGCAAACAACGCACAAGGTGAATGGAGTAGCTGAGGCAGATCATTTACATGTATCAGAAACAAAACCGGCCCCAGTACAGTGCCTTGGTACAAGCCACTGCTCGATGGATACCAGTCGGTTAAATGGTTGTCCACCTGGACCCTCCACTTTCGATCAACAAGGAAATTCTTGACCCATCGGTGTAATGAGCCGCCAACGCCGCGCTATTACGGAAGATGACACATTCCACTATAGGTCGCTTCGGTAATACAAAGTTACCCCTCCACTTTTGTAAACCAGTCGTTTCGTATGGCTGACAAGTCCGGCAGCAAGACTTCAGCTTCTTTCATTCCAGTGTGCAAACACGTGTCCGTGACACCGATAATATCGCATAGCTTCGCAATTTGTCCAACCTTCGGTTCGGCCAGCTTATTGAAATGACCTTGAACATGTGTATAAATGCAAGATAGTTTCTCGGTGTTTAGGAGGACACAGGGAGTCATAGGATTCAAGTGGGGTAGAATGCCGACCAGTTCGAGCTTGGCCGTTATTTCTTTCTTTGAAGGGATGATGTTGACACCTCGTTCGTAAATGTACTTGGCCAAGGTACGTCCTATTTCTCGTTCGGACCTGCTGTAGAATTGCGTGACCGAGCGATAAGGTGATGCTACTGCGTAATCGCCGGTAGCAGTGCTTTTTATGGTCGGCTCATGTCTGGTCTTCGCAAGGATTCAGCAGCATTTACTTGAAGTTCCGATGGAAAGCTTTTACGATGTTTCTGCCAACGTTCTAACACTTCTGTTGCCTTCTATGCTGACTGAACCAGGCGTTTTAGGATTCTTAGTCCGCTTCGTCTATAATTTGGTGAAAGAAGTAACCTTTTGAGCAATCGCGTCACAACGTTGTCCAAGAAAAGTATTTCACAAATGAACCGCCACTGTTCCAAATCGTGATTACCGGCCCCACAACTATCTTGGGAAGCAAGTTCTGGCACGCCATAAATAAAGATGGTGCTTAGCTAATCCTGCTTTCTACCTCCATCTGTGATATTTCTTTGCGATTGTCGCGTGCGCCCAGGGACCTCAAGGTATATGCGAACGTTACAAGGCCCGTGTTTTAGCGTACTTACAGAGACTAAAACGATTCGTCATCAATGACCGGTTCCAGTGTTACCCTAATAATGCTGTGCTTCTCATAGTGTACAGAGTTTAAGTGAGAAGTAACGCTCACTAAGTTTGTGGGTCTGGTTGTTACGTTCATTAAAATGCACAGTGAGTTCCAATGATCTTGGTCGTCAGACAACTCAGTCAGGGAGTTATCTTGGGAGCTCTTTTTTGTCCAACCGCAAAGTTGGGTGAACTTTGGGTCTGGATTTAGGCCAAGTGATGATAGTTCACTATTTGTCGATCTGTTGGCGTTAGGGGTGTTTGCAACAGAAGAGACACTAAGGGTAGCATTCTGAGGGACTTTTGCAGCGAGCTCTGCATACGTGACTGGAGTCTCAGGAGATCTGAACTCGACCAGGAACGCTTGGGTTGCATATGCATAAACTCTGGTTCGGTTGTCCCATCCTTGTTAATGATACTAGTTGTCAATATCGGTTGTATTTGATCCGTCACGCGTTTCGAGTGGTGTTTGATTTTCTGAGTCATAAATACCGTTTGTCCATCAGATCTACGGTCTGTTTTAGCCTGACTTTCTACCAAAATTGAAGAAGATAATGGCAAAGGAGACATTGTCAATTCTGATTCGAGTAAAGCAAATTTTGCACCAATGCTTCTCTTTGAAGCCACTGTGTTATCATGGTGGATACTCTCTTCCAGTGTTATAACCTTAGCGTCTATTTGTTGTTCAACTTTTTCTGTTAACCGCTCGCACTTATGGACTAGGAGAAGTATATATTTGACCAGTGGGATGGTTGAACACGCAGTACAAAAACCAGAGATCGTGTTGGGAGCTGTTTCGAGCTCTCACCTGTTGTTGGGAATGATTTCCACGTTTTGGGTAGTACCAGCTGAAACAGTGTGGGCAAAGCAAACCGAATTTGACTAATCCAGCGAACCCACATTGACTCTTCTACTAGAGTCCTTTTGAATTCGCACTTAATTGCTTTTGCTACTTAGCATAATGTTGCCAAATTACACACTAGGCTGCTTGATGTTGCGTACCCTACCCAGACAGGTGGATGGGGACACTTCGTTTCTTGGTCACTGCTCAGTGGAGTGATAGAAAACGCGATAAAATCAACCTGCGCGGACTTGACACGGACGCACGCTGGTTTCAGGTCACACGCCGGTCCAAACGCCGTACCGTCAGGTGACTGCCGGTGTGAGTTTTGATCCTGTTTATTGCTCAAGGCGCTGTTCGCGACAGGGCAAGCTTGAGACGACTGCAGGGTAGATCGAGCGCCGTCAACCGATAGGCGATGCAGACGGCTAGCTGACAAAGCTCCAAAACTGGTAAGACGATTTAGATGACAAGGCGATGAAATAATTCAGAAGCTTGACGATCCAATGGATAGAGCTGGCAATTCCGTGTCTGATGAGTGGAACTTGGACGATGTTTGATGAAATGTATAAGGAAAACCACCTTACAAGACGTATCACTGGATGGTTGGAAAAGATTTGCGCAATTTTCACAAAATCACATAGATATCCAAACAATCTTTCCGATGACGGCAAATACACACAAAATGGAATCGTGTGATATATGCTAGTGCAAACTCCGTTAAGATAGCACCTAGATAAGGTGCCAACTGTAGAAATGGTCGGAGCTTCGGTTTTGTGTTCACCTGACAGTGATCTTGGTCAAAGACCCTCGAGTTCCCGCTTAACGTGTCAAAACGCAATGATGTCATTTTTTCGCTGCACAGGGGCGAGCGATTTCAACAGCCTCTGCTGAAATGCCCAGAACTCATCATCGATGATGAGAGGTAGTACCCTTTCACATTGGTAAAGTGTTTGAATGTTATGCTAAGCTACAATTTAACTTGGTCTCAACAAACAAAAGAAACCTTCACAAAGTCCGGAGGCTATTGTTCGACGCCTCATACCCGCAGCCTTCCTTTTACGCACATGATTTTATACTTCGCTTTGTTACTGCTTGTGTTACGCTACACTGCGCGCCCCGCTTGCCAGTAATTTTCCCTGGTCTATTGGGCAACGGCTTTAGATTAGCCTCCAGGTCGTTAAAACGCCTGTCGTGATGCAGCGGTGTATCGAAGCTGACATTTGTTGAGCTACCTTTATCCACTCATGCTGGTTCTTGCAAGCGACTAGCATCAACAGTACTTGCCGACACCAATCACCCCCTCCATAGTGTATTTCATGAATGTGTGTCAACCTCAACAACTAGACAGAAGTACTCATCCATATACGCTCGTACACTAGCGTAACGTTTGTCCATTATGTTCCACCTAGCGCGATTTTTGAAAACCAAAACGAAATCGTCTAATAATTAACAAACCGGTTTATGTTATGATGATATTATACTTGTTCAATTATTGATCCCTTTTTTACTTGCATGCTTTATGGCGGAAAACGTGTGCGTTACGGCTAAATATTCATCTTTAAATCCACAAATCGTCAAAGCAATGAACGTCGCGCTCAAGTCACAAACTGCAGAGTAGACCAAAGGTGCTAAAGATACGAAAGAAAAAACTAAGTGTACAACTTGGAGCAGAAATGTTTGGCGACAGAAATAGAAGCAATCTAAAATCCGTAAATTTATGGCCAAATTTGGTTGTCAGTTTGTAAACATAGGAGGGATCAATAGTTCGTTAATTGTCGGTAGTAGAGTTCACTATCGTGAATTTGTAATTCACGCAGGTTCTGTATAGCGAAAGCTCGTTGTCCCCATTACCACCATATGTCTGTACTTCCTTGTAACAATTTAGATGGAAACGCCCTTTCTATTCTCACATGGGTTAATGTGAGGAGCAGTGGCGTACGGACCACGTGCTAGTTAGTATACATTATTCTCCTTACGGGTAAACCATTTAGCTAAAGGCGCAGGATGGTGTCCCCTAAGTCAACACCTTACTTCCGTTTTGGCAACCAGGTAATATCTTATCCTTTGACGGAACCATGTATTTTCCTGTGCTATGTTCGGTTTCCTTTTTGTAACAACTATGGTTTTAGATAGTTCTTTGTCTATCTGCAGACTAATGCAAGAAAATCGACGGTACACCAGTTGCATTCTTTAGTGGATATCACGGTAGGTGAAGTGTGGAAATGACTGCCGTTTCCATGACATCCCACTGTTCAGTGGGTTTAGCAGGCTTGGATAAATCAAAACTCCGCACAATCCAATGTGCGCAGTTCAAAGCGGCCAAGGAGATTTCGAGTGTGAACATGGTGTTCTGCACCGAGTAGCCATGAGAGCCGGACGATGTTCGTCATACAGAAGCGGAATTGATCCTATGAATAATAGGTCGAATAAGTAGATTCTTCGTGACACACTGGCAGTCAACATGACCTCCATCCTAATTCTATCCATTGGCCACAACGCATGGTAGCAACTGAAGCAAATCGCTTACTGGTTACGATACGGAATGATCCATTCTTCAAGGTTACGAGGGCCAACACGTCGCAATCAGTGCGTCGCACATGTGCAATATGTGAAACCCACCTGCTACTTAACACACCCCTTTGTGCACCAGTGTTCAAGATAATGCCGAACCAAATAGTGTACGGGGGTCAAGCTATCCACTGAACTGTCCTGTTCGGCACAGAATGTATCAAAACGCATACCGGAACAGCCACGATCTGCTCGCTTGAAAAATAACAGTAAAATGGTGCTATGTCGAGAGCTTCATTCGTCAAGTGTCACTCAAGTTCATCACTTTCAAGCGGTGCGTAATCTATGGGTTTCGGTCGATCAATCAAAGCAATGCAATTCTCCAAATAACCGCCTATTTGACATTTATCTCGACGAAGAACGCGCTTACCACTCCACACGCACACATGTGCATGACCGACAACGAGTAATCGCTGTCAATGCAGTGACAATGAACAATGATATATTATAGGTAAAAAAACGATTGCTTTACTAGTCCCGTAGGATAGTGGAGGTGGAAGTAAACATAAGTGTAAATCGTCAAGTTCAGTGTCTAGCGATTCAGGTGCCCATTATTCATATAAACATTTTAGAATGTGTACTGCACTGTTACTGTACAGTAATATGGGGAAGGTATGTCTTAAGAACAAAAGAAACGACAACGCTTACTCGTGCGCCGCTTCCTTGGACTGAGGTAATTGATGAATGCAATTGTAATATATCCGAAACTAAATTCCACTACAGCTGTGTGTAAGTAGTGAAGCACAAAAGCTGAGAATGAGCACCGTTTGTTCGCGTTTGCTTGACGTAGACATCTCTGATTATATAGCGTAATGTAAGTGGATAAGCGAATGATCCAGACGTCTTTTGAATACCGATAGCGTGGGGGAAGAAACAAGGTATGTGGGAAGAGAGTTCCAGTGTTGACACACACGAGGGGAAAAGAAATTCCGGCGGCATGCCAACCGGCTGTATTGTGTGGCCAGCTTTAGATG
The DNA here is from genome assembly GCA_944474145.2 of Dicrocoelium dendriticum. Lineage (NCBI taxonomy): Eukaryota > Metazoa > Platyhelminthes > Trematoda > Plagiorchiida > Dicrocoeliidae > Dicrocoelium > Dicrocoelium dendriticum. The sequence continues at coordinate 68,443,209 of OX104071.1, read as the reverse complement.
GTGTCCTCTGAGTGTGGTATTGTTATTCAGCTTTGGCAGGTGACGACAACAATGGTTTTGATTTCTCAGGATCATATAAGTCATTATCAAGTCGCCACGCAGGCGTCGATTTTGCCCACTGTAGACCCCGAGCGTTTTCCGTGTCAATTGGTAAGGGAGATGAAACAGGCCCTTTACGTTTTTGGTCGCCGTTCGTTGTGGCAGTTCAAGAGCGGTATGGTCTTGCTTTGCCATGGCTGACAGGCGTGGATGGCGTACTCAGAATGAGGCCGATTGTAGGCGTTGAGCGTAAGAGAAAAGATGGAAGGATCGAAGCGCCCGAATGCCCTCCGCAAAAGGCCAAGGTTTTGGTTAGCTTTTTTGGAGGCTTTCTCGGCCTGACGGGAACAGCCCAAATCTTCCTGCACTACCACTCCTAGATCGCATTCCGTTGTAGTGCGCTGCAATATTTGATCCCCCAGTCTGCATTCGCAAGTGGCTTTATGACGTATGCTCAACACCTTACACTTTGTAGTGTTGAACTGAAGCAGGTTCTGAGTCGACCATTCGTAGGCCCTGTCAAGATCATCCTGAAGTGCTGCATTGTCGTTGGTTGTTCTACTGGCTCGCAGTAGGTCATTGATTCTGATTCCTCCCAAACGGTGTGCACTAGATGGGTGTTCAAATAAAAATACACCTCCAGACCAGAAGTAGTATTTAGGACTAAACATTTAGCCTAAAAAAGTGAAATGCACATCAACTTTATATAGCCTTCCGTTTTCATTATTCTGTCATCAAAGTGAATAAAAACCATCTCCAATTATCTAGAATATCTCATTGTGAACAGCAGATGAGGAAAAGCCGCCAAACTTCTTGTGCAGTTCCGAGGAAGCAGTGAGCATTATAGCATGAAACAGGTGCAGTTTAACAGCGATGTTCGAGTTATTCACCACCCATTCGCTTGACTGTTTATTTGGTGACAAGCACTAACAGATGTGGCGATACGGTCGGGTACTTCACCACCCTGATGACAACTAGCCCCTTCTGGTTCGCTTCAATACATTTCATATAAACTGTTTAGGCAAACAATTTATTCATTGATGTACAATGTTGAAGGAACAAAGAAACTGGAAAGCTAGCCAACCGTGAGGCGGAGAACAAACAGTAAATTCTCGAGGATCAAATGATTACTTTTACGGTAGACAGAGTAAGATCGCTGTGTATCTGAAATCTTTTTTTATCGCACTGGAAAATTGGGGCCCTATTCCAGAGTGCGTAGCACACTCGACTGCTGTATCTTAGGTACATAGCATTCATGTCGTCTCCAGACTCGCTTTGAACTTCAAGGTGAGCCAAGTTAACGGATATCGGGTTTATATGACGTTGTTAGCTTTCCTTTTGCATGAGAAGACAAGTATGACCAGCCATTCATCCAAGTGCATTTCACCTTGCCAAGTGTGACAAGTTACTGAGTTCTCTTGTAGGTTATCTTGCCTTCCGTAGTATCCGACTGAGTAGCAACAATGTTGAGGTTGATAAAATGGGTAGGAAATTAGCATTAGATCATTTCTCGCAACCTAAGAGGTGGAGCAGCACCGCTACCCAATTGTCAGTGATTCGTTGTTGTTACGATTGGAATTTTTTTTACTGTGGATTGGGATATAGGCTGACGGCTGAAATTGAGTCGTTCATGGTTTCTCTCCAAGCAACGGCTGCTGATCTCGGAATCAGGAAGAACTTCAGATTTGAATTGTCGTTCATGATATTGTAGAGGCTGTCTGGTAAGGTTGTCCCCCTTTTCCTCTGCTCACGGTGATGCAGTGCCAATGCTTACGTTATCTCATTGGAACAAATATGATCTATTCGACAAACTAGATCCCGCAGAGATCCCAAAACATTTTAGTTGGTAATACTCTTTTAGTTGACTGTGATCAAAATACTTTTCGAACTGAACAGATAATTGAAGAGGTTAGGTAGATCTGCTCTGGAGGTGTATACACTTAGGATTTACTTCTCGGTTTTGCGGAGTAGTCGGCGTGATCAGAAAACGTAAACCACACTGTGCTCTGTCTTCGACTATGCAGTTTGTGCTTGGAGATTGCGATGCACACGCACGCAGAGGTATGAGATTAAAGTGTGCACTTCAGGCTTCCACGAAGAGCAATTCACTGTCTTCCAAGTAGCTACGCACGCCGTACAGAAAGCCTTAGAGCTAACGGCTACTGAAGAACTCACTTGGTTGTCTACGTCCTATTCTAAACTGGTCACTACACCTACACGCGCTACTGTCAAGTTAACTGGAAATTGAGCTGCTCATTTTCAAATCGTTTGCACACTTCCGAATTGCATTAAGTTTAGTAAAACTAACTCTTCTAAAATAACCATAAACCAACGTTATCCGTGTTCCATGTAATGTTTTGATAATGAAAGTTTTGAGTACTGACGAACCTCGTTGCTTCCTATTTATTTATCAACTTTCCATGGACAGGAGACACAATATGTGACCTGAAACTGTACGAATACGCCATCTTCGGACAACTTTCATTCAATGGAACAGTTACGGTTCAATCAATTGGCTGAAACAATAGTCACTGTGCTGGACATTAAAGTGGAATCTTTAATTTCCGTACTCTTCACTTGCCATGCAACATTCGTTGTTGTATTTAGGTCAACGGCTACCATATAACCCAAAGTGTAGCTGAGTATAAATCAAACGTAAATATCAGACTGGATTAGCTTCTTCGTTTAGCTAAAAAAACAGTGACGTTTACTCAACATCGTATTACTGGCGCCTCACAGCCATGTTCTGCTATCGCTATTTTGGCACAGTTGGTACTTTAGCGTCATTCTACGACACTGACAGAAATTAGCGTCATAAGACACAGGAAAATTTAAAGAATTTTTCTTTTTTGATGTTCCGTGTTCGAGAATTGGAAACCCATTAAACAGCTGAGCTGGAGGACAACATAGGGCACTTTTCTTCTACTCCCATGTATTAAACAGCGATGGAGGGCAATGTAGGTCACTCAAAAATCCCTAAATGGGCCGCGTCCATGTATTACGTATACTAGGGACCAGAGATTGTCTAGTTCGCAACCATTAAGACTTAATGTTATCCTGGCATAAATACTTTTTGTTGGACATCAAGGTGACATGAAAGAGCCGCCGAATATACTTAAGGCCAGCAGAAAGAAAAACGTTGGTTAAGCATCAAACAGTCTGGTGGAAATTGAACTTTCGATGATGCGAAGTTTGCCCAATCTTTATCAAAGGCCATTTTCTCTTGTTTAACTAAGAGTAGCTTAAATAGAATAAGATGGATTACATGTTCATAGTGCCTTAACTGCATTCCCAACGGTTAGAACGTAAGCCAAAATTTGTCAGACGAACTGTTCGTTGAGATTTGCAATTTTGTCGCAAACGTTTTGTCACAAGTCGTGGTGACATCAGTGCGTTAGTGTGTAGCGTAGCGCAGTGAAGCAATACGTAATTGCGAACCGGGAGGTCACGTGTGCCTATCCTTGTAAATAATCGTCAGCGATCGTTTGGGCATGTAACTTCTAAACATAGCCTCTTCGACCCATACATTTTGACCACGGTCCGTTTGTGTCTGCAGCTGTGAATGCTGCTTGGGATGTTTATCCTTCTGCATTAAGTTCACTCGATTGTGGTGGTGATCCATTCCTCGTAGAATTGCATACAATGAATAATGCGCAATGAACTATCACGGGTGAAAAAGCAGTTGCTTGACAAGTATCCCAGGATGGTAGGGGTAAAACTATAATATCAAAAGATCCATGAGTTGTCTGTATGAGCGTCGCTCGAGCAAATCCGCCACTAAATAACAGTAATGGAAGCGCGAATTGCATGGAAAAAAGCAAGACCACATGGGGACAGTTATAGCTAATGTACGCTGTGAGAAAATTAAAACATTATTCGCTCATACACAGCCTCTTCCGGTCTATGTGACCTATACATCCGTCTTCAAGGCAAGATTAATATTTCAAAGTTGCACAGTTTAGGCAACGAAGTGATTGGGGCCAACAACAACATCTGATCGTTTTCTGAAAATATCCACAGTGGAGAGAAAGCAACCGAGTTTGGCAGAGAGTTCCAGGATTGGCAAACCCGAAGAGAGATATAATTTCGCCGGCATTCCAGACGGCTCTACTGTTTACTCAGTTTCAGACGGTTACCTCTGAAATTTATGTCGTGGTTGAGTTACAACATGAGAAGGTATACTTGATTATCGTCACTCAATCTTTTGTAGACATATATCAGATCATCGCGTAGTATTCTGTAACGTCTACCGAAAACTCCCAGTGACTGCAGCCTTTGCTGATAGGACAGATTTCGCAGACTCTTGGCGTTCTTTGTAGACCTGAGCTTCAACCAAGATTGCCAAAATTGGATGGTGTATTTAATGTGGGGGCGCACGTAAGAATTGTGCGTCCTTGGGAAGATTGATGGGCCAAATCTCCCGAAAGCGCTTTGTAGCAAGCCGGCTTGCTAGGTGCCTATTTTTGCAGCTACCCCAGCCTGTGTTGAAGGGCTGAGGTCACTCTGTAAGTGCACACTATAATCACGTTCCTTGGAGCTGGTCTGTAATCCGTGCGCCCCATCAAATGCGTGTAGTGATGTCTATGACATAACTGAACCGTGCGACATTTCTCTTCATTGAATGACAATGCGTTCTGAACTCACCCGTTGGAAATAGTGTTATGGTCTCACTGGATCAGTTCGTGGTCGTCCAGTCCTCTTATCACTCTTCATATCTTGATATCATCTGCGAAAAATAGAAAATCGGAAATAATTGATCTCTCCAAATCGTCAGTGAACACCAAGAATAGACCAGCCCAAGCTCCGAGCCTTGTGGTACAGCGCACGTCACCTCAGTTGGGTCGAAGTGAGATTATCGTACTCTCATCTCCAACTAACGTTCGTGCAGAACATTGTTTATGCAACTCAGGACTGGGTCGCTAATGCCGTAGTTTCGAAGCTTGTGAAGGAGAAGTCCGGTTAGATGACATCGAACACTGCTCCATCATCAACCGATGCAGTCCAACTAGTGCGTGCACTTAACAGGTTCGTGGTGCATAATTGCTTTTTTGGAAACCATGATGCTCTGGGACTATTATACTGTGGTTTCCCGGATACTGCATAAGTACTTCAGCGAGGATAGACTCCAAAACTTTGGAAAGTACAGGAAGCAGCATTATCGGACCGATATAGTGTCCAACTCAGCGCGTCGATTGGTCGAATACTTCACGCAGTGCTAGGCTTGTAACAATTCGCTTGCCTACTTCGTATTCCCATGTGATAGAAGTTTTACATTTCCAGATCAAAATAAAGATCATCTTCGTCCTCATGTATCGAAACCAGTGAATAGGCTTATGGCTTCTTATGGCCTTATACTTGGTGAGCCAGTGGAAAGCCTTCTTCTTGTTTGTCCTACGTGGTGCTCATCACATTCCTTGAAGTTTATCTGGTATATTACATGGTCTTGATTACCTTGTTTGATTTCGTCCTCCGAGTTTGTAAGCAACAGTCTCAGGGTATCACTTGGTTTGTATGCTACAGTGATTCTATTTGTTTGAGCTAATAATGATTCTACCTCAGCAACGTTAATGAGGTATGGAAGCACCGCCCGTTTATCTCGGTTATGGCCGCTGCAGAGGCGTTCTCCACTTCAGGTTTCGTTTACGAAAGTTTAATGGATATCCGTTTTCTTGCAATATGCAGTATAGATTGTTCACCTCCTTCTTCCTCAATTCCATCGTGCCGCGGTGTGTTGCTGCCCTCCTGGATAGAGTTTGAACGGAGCTCTTTTGTGGTTCTTCGAGTGACTACTGCGGTAGTTCATTATTTGATCCGTGCTGTTTTTCGTCCAATATACATAAGTTTGAAGTGTTCCGTCGGTGTCCCTTTGAACATCCAGCAATGGTAATTTATTGTCTTTCTGCAATTACATCGGAAGCTTGATGTCCTCGAATGTGTTGCTGATGAGATCATGTGTACACTGTATTGAATTTAACGTACAGCTACGTTACGCTACACACTAACGCGTTGATGATGACACTTCTATTGGTGAATGAAAGTTTATAACAAAATTTCCTATCTGCTATACCACCAAAAGTTTTATACAACTTTAGGGAACCAGAGTCCAAAACATTGAATTCATTTTTGTTGAATTACACCTGGGTACTGTATTGTCACTTTGAGGTTTAATGCGTCTCAATTGTGTCGAAACAAGTTATCATCTGGTCTACCAGATAACTAGTAAACTGTCTGTCTACTCATTAAAAAAAGCTAATAACGAATGTTCCCTAGATAACTGGAAAGCTAGTCTAAGGGTCTAATTCCAATTACAACATCCAGTATCCTCGAATCGTGAAGTTTGCGCAATTATCTCAGTGGTCGGGTTTGCGGTAGCAACTCGACAGTAAGGCATCGTACTCTTCAACAAGTTAGGAACATCGAGAGAAATATTGAGACTCCAAAGTAGCTGTTTACTTCACAGCCACCGTTGACGCGCAACATAAGATCAGTATTGGAAGCCGCTACTATTACTGTAAATCTAACGTAAGCACAATCTCAATAGGGATATGGTTGCGTTGAACTGTGGACGCTTTCATAGGAAAGGTCCAGTCCAATTTCAATGGTCGGACGACACCGATTCTGTAGGATCGCCGCTAACAGCGTATACAATGGTCAATAATGCACTGACTACTAAAAAGTTGGTTACCTTTGGTATACGATTGGCTAATTTCACCCTAATAACTGTAAGCTATAAATTCCTGTCTGCCTCCTTCAGTTTGAACTTAATCTGGAGTTTAAAGGTCCTGGGACAGCGACGTTCTTAGGTAAAATTTTATCACTAACAGAAAAGCACTGGAGTATTCGGCAATACAGTCTACTATAACCATTTTTCTAAACAGAAAATCAGAAAACAGGAAATCTAAACAGAAAATTTAATAAATTCACTAAGTTAGTGGCTTTGGCGCTTAAATTCATTCATCTATCAGCTTACATATAATTTAAGTGTGCCACACAGGTCATCCTTTAAAAGTAGATGTATTTCGAACAAGTATCGCTTATGTAATAATCCACTTGATAATTTCTGACCAACATGTCATGTAAACAATAACTTAAACTTTCTTCCTTTGGAACGCAAACTAATCCGTTTCCGGTCTGTCAGGAGGTTTCCGCAACAGCCAAAAGGAAAAAAGTTTACAAACTGACATTCCTTACCGGTTTGCTCATTCTACGTTCTTTATGTGTACACAGCTTGGTAAGCACTGACAGAATACGCATTGCCAAATTTCAGCGGACTGACAAATTTTGTGAACTGTCATAGAAACAGTGTTTTTTCTCTCGAATAAATCTGAGTTTTGCTGTCAGATAGACTTGGCTTAACCGCGTTATGAGAGTAACTCAGTGGAAATTTATCGCTGAAATCCGGCTGGAGGACGGAAAAAACATTCGTTGATTTTCGTCTGTCAGGATGATGATGGTTTATCTCTCTCGCCGTACTCGGTATTCACAATGTTCCGGATTGCTGCGTTGCAGACAACACCTAAGAGAGTAAACTACACGGGAACTAGTACGAAGGACTAAAAGTAATTGAATGATTTTGTCTTCACAAAGTCGTTTTATTATCAGTGTGGTACGAAACTCCAAAGTCACCCAGGATGATGTAGAAACACTTGCAGTCAAATCGCTCAGACCAACCAAAGACGCTGATTCACATCCTGGGTTACAACTGGTTTTAATTTTGACCGACTGACTGACAAAATAAACTTTCCGTCACGTTTATGAGCGCTTCTGTTGGCGTTGCAGGTCCAAATAATGAGGGCATGAAATTAGACGCCATGCGATTACCTGTTCAGATCACTAAGTTTCGACCACAGGTGAGTGTAGTATCGACGTTTACGACCAGCAGTGTGAAATCAAAGGAAAACAAAAGTTGTGAATTCTAATATCAATTAAGCCATTTTTGTTGTAGCCTGACGCGAGTGCACAGTGGACCCATCCTGAAGGAAACATGAGTATTGTTTATGTGAAATGTCATAAGGAAAGACTGGGCAGATGCGACCGAAACTCGCTCATGGATAATCAGAATCTATGCGGACAGCTCACAGGGTCCCCATCAGGAACCCATTCACAGCTTCCTCCCCAAACTATCAAGGGAGCGGGCCGAAAATTTTGAAAGTTAGCTTGGCTACGCCGGAGATGGCATCAATGGCAATTAACGTGTGGTACCACAGCAGAAGGCTAGGACCACCAGAAGTACGACTGAGACCATTCCTGCAAGCAGTACAGACCACTGGTACAGTTTAGTCAGACCTGGCTTTTCCGACCATAGACCAGCCAAGCGTGCAAACACTCGTGTCAAAAAACGTGGGCAGACCGGCACCGTTTGTGCCGGTCAAACACAGCGAACCCACCTCCTAATGCGGCAACAAATGCAATGCTGCTACACAAACGTCCAAGGGCTTTACTCCAAGTTGCCGGAATTGCGCCATCGGCATGAAGCAGCAACTTGGGACATCATAGCATTAACCGAAACCTGGCTCTCAAACGAGATTTTGGATCCAGAAATTGAACTTAGTGAAATGTCGGTCATTCGAAATGATCGTACATCTCGCGGTGGTGGCGTTGCTATCTACTACCGAGATCACCTGAAATGTGAAGCTCTCACTGAGCATTCCCTTATTATCCCCGACGCCTTATTTTGCCGGCTGCAGCTATCCGGTCCCGATGGTTGTCCTCAGAAGAAGACACATGATGCTTGCCTCATAGCAGTTGTCTACAGGCCGCCGAACTCCTCCATCGACAGCGATGATATTCTGTTAAATGCTGTCCAATATGCTATGTCGAAAAAGTACTCACACTACCTAATAATGGGTGACTTCAATGTACCGTCAATAGCATCTGTGTTCCCAAGTGGGCCATGCTTCAAATCAAAACTCCTTGAGTTCTTGACTATGGCAGTTTTGTATAACCATGTGGATCAACCAACCAGACACCGCGGTTCAAACAAACCTTCAATACTTGATTTAATCTTAACTAATGAGGAGTTAATGGTTGAGTCGGTTTCATACAACCGCCCGCTAGGTTGTAGCGATCATTCAGTTCTAACGTTTGATTATGTGTGTTATGCCAGTATGGTTGACAAAGAACCAGAAACCCGACGATTCATCACCAACTATTCCAAGCTCCACACTATAGCGACAACCGTTGACTGGGACCTCCAGATGCACACTTCGGCGAATGATGCCTGGCAAGTGTTGAAAGGCAAGATAAACTGGGTCCTACAATCAGCTTCAAAAGACGTACCATTACGAGTTTCGTGACGGAGCAACAACTGGATCCGGAGTAGAACACGTAAGTCGTTGAATAGGCGAGACGAGGCTTGGAGGGGTCATTTGCTAGGTCCAAGTGATATCACGTGGAATCATTACAAAACAGTCAGAAACTACTGCACTTCACTCCTTAAAGCTGACAAGTACGAATGGCAGGAAACTATGGTACGCAAATTTACTAGCAATCACAAACTGCTCTACCGGTATGTGAATGACAAAAGGAAGGTTAAGACGGGAATACCACCACTAGAGACGGTCAATGGCCTAACGGTTACTGAAGAGGAGACCGCGGACGCATTGCTCATGCAGTTTGTCTCAGTGACTAGACACACCATGGAACCATCGCCTTGGTACATCCCAGCAAATGTCGTCGGCTTATCCACGGTCAACTTTAGCCCTACATCTGTGGCAAAGAAATTGCAGTCGCTCAGGGAAAATAGTGCGCTGGGAATTGACAAGATCTGTCCGAAAGTACTTAAAACCCTTGCACCCACCATGGCAGTCCACGTTGCAACCTTTTTCCAGTTTCTATTTGATTCTCATACACTTCCGTCTGAGTGGAAACGTGGACTTATCACTCCGATATACAAGGGAGGTAAGCGGTCTGACCCTGCCAACTACCGACCTATTACTCTCCTTCCTGTTCTATCAAAAGTGATGGAGTCTATAATCGCTGATGAAATGGTGAGATATTTTGAAAGTCTACAAATCATCTCCAGCCTCCAACATGGGTTCAGACGCGGACGATCTTGCCTCACCAATCTACTACTTGCTCGGGACTCATGGACCAGGGCTGCTGACGAGGGAGTTCCCGTAGATGTGATTTACTTAGACTTTTCTAAGGCATTCGACAGAGGCAATCACCCAGCACTTCTCCGAAAGCTTGCGGCCTATGGTATCCAAAGATCCTTACTCACATGCTTGGAAAGTTACTTATACGACAGAAGAATCGAGGTAAGGATCGCCAACACCCACTCCGATAGCCTATGCGTCAATAGCGGCGTACCGCAAGGATCAGTTCTCGGCCCGTTACTCTTTTTAGTCTATATCAACGACCTCCCTGCCAACATTCAATCACCTATGCAAATATTCACCGACGATGCTAAGATGTGGCGAGCCATTCAGTCAACATCTGACCCTGTCTATCTGCAGGATGACCTGAACCGGATTCACGAATGGGCAGTAAACAACCAACTACCCCTGAACCCCGAAAAGTGTCACTTGTTGTCGCTGCGCAGTAACTGCAGCAACACATGTCACCTGGGGCAGCGCGTTATAAAACAGGTGAGCAACGAAAGAGACTTAGGGATCATCGTGCAAGAAGGTCTGGGTAATTCGCTCCAATGTTCAAAGACAGCTAACATAGCGAACTTAAACTTGAGGCTTTTGAGGCGAGCGCTCGTTACCTTCGAGCGGCAACTCGTGCCATTATTGATTAACGCCTACATTCGTCCCCACCTCGAGTATGCGGTGCAGGCATGGCGTCCGTGGTTAAAACGGGACATTCGTCTCCTGGAGCAACCACAAAGAAGAGCCACTAAGGCAACACGTGGTCTATCGGGCCTTAGTTATGAACTGCGCCTTCGTTCGATTGGTCTGTACTCCTTAGAATACCGACGACTTCGCGATGATCTGAGCCTCACTTACCGGATACTAAGAGAAGAGGACCATCCATGTAAGTCGCTGTTAACATTATCTGCCGACAAACGATGCCGAGGCCATGCACTAAAACTTGTGACTCAATATTCCCGTTTAGATTGAGGAAAGTTTTTTTACTCTCTTAGTGTCTGTCCGCACTGGAACGCACTGCCATCGCATGTGGTGAACGCACCAAACATTGAGACATTCGAAAGACTATTGGACTTGCACTTACATGATACACATATAACGGTATGACAAACTGCAGTGTCTAACTTACTGATATTTTTGTGTCACACCTGAAACTTTTGTTTTCTTCCATTTGCTATCCTGTGGGTCTTGTGAAGTTATTGCTTTTATCCCACCATACACTATTGAACTATTGAACAGCGCTCAGTAACGTGAGTTATTTACACTGACACAACAGAATACAAAATAAGTGCAGCCCATCACCCAAACGGTACGCCTCAAGGGGAACAACGGGGGATTGCATCCTTAATTGAACAATGAAACCATGGATTATTACGGGTAAAACAGCGATACTTGACAAGTCCGTGGGGTGGAAATTATGGTGAAAAAAGCATGACACATTGAAAAGCGTTTTTGGTTCACTCACCATAGATTTAGTTGGAATAGCGGTGTTCGCGTATTCAAGGTATAAATCCATTGGTTGGGAGTTTGGAAACACATCGGTTGATTACGTTGTTTAGCTCTTTGGCTAATAAAATATAAAATGATATGTAACTGAGACAACATTTCGCCAAGTCTTTTCATAACTAACCGTTAGGTTGGGTGCAAGATGGACATATTCGGGGACAGCGTCCCAAGACTGACACGCTCGGAGGGCAAAGAAATTGCTACGGTATTCCAGCTGGTTATACTGCGTTGTCGGTTTTGAGGATGACCTCCTAGGTTAGTGTTGTGGTTCAGTACCAGCAGCTGGCGGCAAATGTAGTTTGGGTTCTACAGAATCAGGTAAACCATTATTAGCTCCCCTGGCAAAAGCTGATATCCACTGCTGTACATTCTTAGAGATTTCAGTCTAAGCTGATAATGCAAATGAAAGAAGCCCCTGACGTTCTTGGTTTCCTTTCGTTGTGGAATCTTGAGAGCAACGAGATCCTGTTTCCGCCACGGCTGCCATGCCGGGATAGCTGATTCCACGTGTGGTCGCATGCAAGCTTTAATCATTTGGGTACAGACTGAGGCTTCAAACCGACCGAGCGCTCTGCGAAGGAGGCCGAAGTTTTGATTGCCGGTTCTCCTCGCCTTCTCTGCTTATTTTGTGCACCCGAGAGCTTACTGTACCAGTACATCCAGGGCACGCTCCTGCGAAGCCTTCTGCATGGTGTGGTCTCCAAGCTTATAAACCTGCACCGGCTGGTGACGCAGATATATCACCTTGCACTTAGCTATGTTCAAATGAAGCAGATTCCTTGTTGACCATTTACAAATGCAAGCTAGGTCAAGTTGGCGTAGATGGTGGTGTTCATTGCTACTAAGCGCCCGGCATGTCTTGCGTTATCGGCGAAAAGCAGGAAATTTAAAGAGCTCTCTTGCCAGGTCGTTAATAAACACCAGGAATAAGCTCGTACCCAGCACTAAGCCTTTTTGGGACACCACATTCCACCTCAGTCGGGTTAGATAGTGAGCTCTTAACACACACTTGGAGCTTCCGTCGTTAAAGTATGCTGCCAATGCAAACAAGAACAGGATCTTTGATTCCATAGCTTTATAGCTTTTGAAGTAGGATGCGGTGATGAAAGCCGTCAAAAACGTTGGAGAAGTCCAGATAGATGAGGTCAACTCCGATCCCATCATCATCCACTTCCGTCCAACTACCTCGTGCAATTAGCAGGTTGATGGTGCGTGACCGGTGTTGACGAAAGCCATGCTGATCCGGTGCCAGGATGTTGCATTTTTTCAGGTAGTCCATTAGAGCCTCAACGATGATCGCTTTCATCACCTTCGCCAGCACAGGGAGGAGAGTCACTGGACAATTGTTTACAGGCTCTGAACGGCTACCGCCTTCAAAAATTGGGATGATAACGCCACGCTCCGACATTTTGGGTACTTGTTGTTCATTAAAGCACCATTGGAAGAACAAGGACAGTGGTTCATCTAGCTTGGTTGTCGCAGCTTTCAGTGTTTCGGGCGGACGTTGTCGGCTCTCGCAGGGCTATGATCGCGCAGTGGGAGTAACTTCCCTAGCATTAATGATGGGTTGTAAATTACATGTGCATTCAATGGAGTCGGTAATGTGCATTACATTATGCGACAGGTAGAGGCGACAAGAGCGAAAATTGCGGCATATTGTAGTGGCATGGCATTAGCCGCTTCTTCGACGCCTTGTGCTCTACCACCTGTCGTGAAAGGTGGGGATTCCATGCCCAAATTTACGAAGATTATTGGCATGCCTATACAGCAGTTTGTTGTTTGCCGGGAGCTTTTTGGCTAGGCACTGTAGGTAAGTTATTTTGTCCTCACAGACAAATGAAGTGCCATGGTTGCGAAGGGTCAGGAAAGTATCCCAGGTCTCTGAGTCGGGTTTAACCTTGTAGGCATCTCATGCTGCATCCGTCAACGCTATACATTTTCGAGTTCTGCTCCTTAGAATAGAGCGCATTTATGCGAAACGAAGCGCGGCCGTCTTTGATGCTCTGTTGACGATGTCGCTGAGTCTGTTCATGAACTCTGTCAAAATGTTGTCAAGGCGATTGTTGTTTGAGAATTCCCAGGCAGCTGCCTCGACGAATTCTTGCACTAAGTGGTGGCACATGATGGTATGAGTTAATTCCGGGTGTACAGATGAGTATTCTGCAAAACGTACATAGTTGAAAGTTATCATTACACAGTCACTGAGACTTAATGGGCTCACAATCCATAGTTTGTTGACCATGAGCTCTTTATTCTAAGCACAACATTCAATATGGATGGTTTGTTTGTTGTCTTGAATCTGGTGGGCGTTTTGACCTTAGTACGCAATGGAATATTAGGGAGATATTTGTGCGTCTGCTTTAAACTGTTTACTGGGTGATGCCGATACATCCCGATCGTGTAGATCGAGGTCCCCGGAGATGAGCATGTGGCTGTACATAGTGCATGTTACTCTGTTCAGGACACGTTTCAAGCGGTAATCCAATTCCAGAGTGTACGTTGGGGGCGGTAAAGGCCAACTACGAGACATGCGTCGGAAACGGCAACAGAGTGAGTCAGTAAGGTGAGTTTCCATATAATGTACTATTGCGCATTGCAAGCCGCTAGGGCAATAGAGAAGCATCCCACCTATTCTACTGGGGCTGTCGTTCCGGATGAGTGACATTCCTGCTATCTCAACCTCAGCATCAGTTACCTCTTGGCGTAACTGTTTCTTTAGTGAAAATCAGGTTCCAAGCTTTCGTAAACGGACGTAGCCGAAGTTCGGTAGGTTTACTGAGGAGCCCTTGGGCGTTAGTTTACACACATGAAAGTTTCTCAGATTTAAGCAATGTTTCAAAGGTTGTGCAACTCTTACCTGGAGTTTTGTCGAACTCCGAGTAGCCGCCGACTAATAATTTTTCAGTGTGTACTTGGCGGACTGTTCAAGATATTATTTATCGTTTACGTAGTTAGTCCCGTGTCTAATTTTATACTTACTGTTTAATGTGCCTGGTCAATATCATCTTCTACAAGTTTTCTGGGCTCATTAGACACAATACTGGCGCATTGTACTTTTATATGTAGCCCATCGCGTTTGGTTTGTTGAGTGACGTATCATCTCTAGGAGGCATATGACTGCCTTCAGCCGAAGCTCAGATGGTAGCCAGCAGCGAAACATGTACCAGCTTTTTAACAGCCGTGCTGCCATATATTTTGATTGTAAGACCACCATTAACACTCCCGGGCAACTTCTTTTATAGATCAGTGCGGTATGCAGCCGTGACACGGAGTTTGTTAGTAAATCATCCAAGCAGAGTGTTTCACGAATATAACACTACGATTCGTTATCATGTGTAATTATTTCATACTGATCACATGCTTCGGTTTCAGAAACCCCGTGAAGAAGTATGGTTCTGGTTGTAGTTTCCTACTGGTTGTCCTCTAAGGTGCGGTCAACTCGATAACGCTCGTTTCATGGGGTGTATGGAAAGAGATGAATGGAGTAGTGTTCATTACTGAGCCTACCTTTCGACAGTATTGATTCCACTTCAGTGATGGAGTTCCGCACAACGCACAAAAGTCTTGTCTCTCGGAAATGCTTAGAGTTTCAGTGTCGCGTAATACGCCCTACGTGGACAGGTTTCAGTACAACTCCGATTAGGTTACTAATAACATTCCACTGGTTGAGGTCATCCAATTGTCTGCCTCTTATTGTCATCTACTTTGCTTTTAGGATATTGGAGCACAGTACATTCAGTACAGGCAATTGCTTCTCTCCACCTTTCGAAATGTCACGGTTAGTGACTGAAATACTCGGCGACGTACCGCAGGAAACCGGTGGTGCTTGTACCAGAAGAACTCATTTACTCTCCTCCGGTTCCCATCTAGTTGGGGGTGATGTTAATAGTAAATGACGACTATTCTTGGAAGCAACCGTAACCCAAATTTTGCTGGTACCGGCTTGCTCCTTTTCTATGAATCCGTCGGGAGATTGGGTGTAGTCTGACGTGTAGTTACTCCGATCGACCTAGGAGTCGCATTAGTCAAACGTGAGCCATGTGATATTAGAACAGCGGTTGATTTTCCGGGCTGTTGGTGTCGTTTTATTTACGGTGTTACTAGCAGTTCTGCTCAAGATAGGAGCAACACTTACGGGGTAGGATTTGGTTGCAGTTCCGCTATGCTTCCCCAATCGGGATGCTTTTGGTGGTCACCTTTTCCTCGAACTTGGATGAAAAGGTGACCACCAAAAGCATCCCGGTTGGGGAAGCATAGCGGAACTGCAACCAAATCCTACCCCGTAAGTGTCGCTCCTATCTTGAGGAGAACTGCTAGTAACACCGTAAGTAAAAAGACACCAGCAGCCCGGAAAATCAATCGCTGTTCTAATATTACATGACTCACGTTTGACTAATGCGACTCCTAGATCGATCGGAGTTTCTTTGTCCCTCCCCACCCCTTTTAGTCTCCCCCTCCATGCACGATCTCATTTCCTAGGGTAAACATAATAATAATAATAATAATAATAATAATAATAATAATTTTCTTTTTGCCTAGTAGCTGGCTGGAAGCTTACCGGAACGATGCCTATCCGCTGCCGGTAGCTCAGCTGGCATGCAGTTGTTGTATCTGTCTTTCCTTCGTGTATTGTGTTATATGTATGTATGTTGCATTCTTGATGCTTCTTCACCGCAGTTGGGCTAAACCAACTTACACCCAAACTAGGTCTTTTTAAGCTGGATAAATTACATTCCGCTTTATTTGGTTTGTTCCGCCTCCCTGAATAATGTTCTATTAAATGGCCACGTTTCTTACACTGATTGCGCTTATCTTCGGTAATTTTGTTGCGCTTGTAGCATTTTAAGTAACTTGTGGACATTTCTTACTTATCACGGATTTGTTGCTAACCAAATTACTTCATATGGTAATTTAGCGAAGAGTTATGCCACCGTATCTGTATGCATTATTGGATTTATTTTATTTCAGCTTGTCGTTTAAAGTGAATGGCTGTTGTTTGATATCCCTGGTATGGTTGCGCTTGATGTGCATGTTGACAAGGTGCCTGCCTGTCTATTACCCACTACATCGTTCATACTGGCTCCAGGAGACAGTTGGTCGTTGCTGGAGGGGACGGGGTGCACGGTTCTTGTGGCCGTGCTAGGCTCAAAGAGCGGTTCCATGCACTCAGTGTGGAGCGGACTACGGTCCAGCCACCGCCTTGTGTGCGGTTGATTCCCCAAATACAGCGTGCTTGTGTTTGCCTGTGAAGGAGTGTGGGCCGGCTCCGTTGATGAAACGTGGTTCCCATCCGCATGCCTCCCGGTCTTATTCCTTCGGGTTTACACTGGATATGGGGTATGTGATTGGAGCTGTGGTTGGCGCAGCGCAAGCCATCCATGGTCCCTCTGTAGGCGCAGGCGTCCTGTGGCTTGCCACAGTGACAGGCAAATCCGAAACCGGATGCCGCCAACCATTTCTTTCATGTATTGTGGCACAATAGCGGAGGTGTTTCCCCACCTCTAGCTGATGTGTATAATAATGAATGAATGATGAACTTGGATGGCAGCCGGTCCTACTTTTGAGATAGTAGGAGTACGCTATTTATCAGTGTGATAGATGTGCATTCCACGTAGAAACATAGAGCATCAGGTTTGTTAAACAAATTGGCCTGACTAGATTTAACTGGAATGCATCTCGCATGAAAAAACAGGTGCGACTCGGAATGCCCCCTTAAGCAGTTTGAAACGCGATCCACATAGGTCCTTAGACTATGGCACACCAGGCATCGCGCTTGTTGAGGAAATGTTACGAACAATTTGAATGACTCATCCTCTATGGAGAAAGATTGTTCTGTTATGGACCTTAACGGCCAGGTCACAGAGTTCACGCTGAAGTGGGGTACTCGCAGACTGTTCTCTCTGGAGTGCCAGTTGAATGGATCCGCGTGAACGTGGAACAGATTACACGGGGGTTTGATTGAGATTTTTCGTGGTTGGATCCCGGGATCCCGCCGACTGAATTTGCCTTGAGATCTGTAGCTGCTCCAAGCAGTGCTGGATTTGAACAAGTGCAAGTTCGTTCGGAAGCCGTTAAAATGATCTATCGAATGAGACCAAACAATGCCTCCCATGGTTAGTATTATGCAACTTTTGGCGCTTGGATATCGACGAAATCCTGGTAGGAATTTTGAAGTCAGGATGCATGTAGGATGCAATCCAGTATACTCGCGAAAAAGGTATCACAAGACGCAGATTTTAAAAGCACGACGAATAAGTGAAAATTCCAAAGTGCGAGAAAAAATGCCGCTGAGCTACAGTGAAAAAAATGAGTGCACAAGTGCGCGATTAGCACGCGCTCTAACTGGACCATCCGATCGCTTGAAAACTAGCAAAGAACACACTCAGATATACCGAGAGGATTAGCCTTGCAGACTGATGTTAGTTAGCCAGTGGGAGAAAATCCAGTCCAGCTGTATGGCATTGCATACCTCGTTGAATTCATGAATTTGATGTGTATTTATCCACAAGGTAACGTACCGTTGGATGCACCCGCAGATGAAGTTCAAAGTTCATATACGATAGGTGCCATAAGTGACTCCCATTAGTGTTGCGATTTGAGTGTATAGATAAACCCGAATAGAAGTTGCTAGTTCGTTTGATATCTAACAGAGGGCCAAAACATTACACGCTGGGTGCATGATGAGCAAATCAATAGGTGTGTAAATGCTATACAAGGGCCATGTAAAATAATTGCGGAGAATGAAATGGGTCAGAAGATAAGGGTTCCACTAAGCTACAAAAAGCTCTAAACCAAGGACGGAGAGTAGATGTTCTTGGAGTCGATTTAACTTATGTCATAAAAGAAATAGTGCATTGGTGGTTTCAGTAGGTCAAAATAATGCAGAGCAGAACGGACGACAGTTGCGGTATTTAAGTTTTTCGCCGTTTTCATTTAAACGCTCATAAACATGACTCTCGGTTGGACGATTACGTTCACGTTGAAAAATAACAGTCAATTTCGTAGCATAAGACATGCAAAAAGTATTAAAAGTGGGAGTTCGTCTCTCTGTTTCCCTAGATTTCCTGTGTCGGAATGGGTCCTATGTAGGTGGTTGGAACCGCCGTGAAAGTCATGTAGTCCGATACGTTTCTTATGAGTTAAATCACTTCCGATATAGAGCATCAGGTGGAGTATTCAGGAGCGAATAAGTGACACCTGTTTTTGACATGAAATTCCTCATTTCAAACCTTGCCGCTGTAGGATAAAGCGTCAGTGGCTTGAAGTTAAGCAGTTTACTTGTTTAGGACTGCGTCACCATGAGCAGTGATGCATCTTGAAATCAAAGAACCGTAAACTGTATCTAGTTCCACTGAGAAGTTCGCTTCCCAATTAGTCTGATTAGCATTTTAAGCAGCGTAACGAAAAAGCGAATACGGATCAACCTTCGCATAGGCCTGGTTTTTTAATCAGTGAAGTTTGGCTTTACTCAGATCGTGCCACCATATGCCATCGTCATCAGTGGCAAAGTAAATTATACCTCTTGTGTTAGAGCTCGACACGGAAAAGAAGCATTTGAGACGACAATGCCGAGGAACGTAGTTGCTGTGATCCGTTCTCAAAGGTAACACCCGTTACCGGGTATATACGATAAGCATAAAGCCTCTACATACCCGGTTCTGCTCAGAATGCATTTCATACATTGCTCTTTATCAGCCAAAACAACAAATCCTATTCATTTGCGATAGAGCGAAACAATCGCTCATGTTGTTCACTTCCTGCAAATCAGACTATATTCTTTCACATTCCAGCTAATTCAGTCACTTTGCCACGGATTAAACACTTGTGACGTGGTGTCCAAACTAAGTGGACAGGAAGAAGCCTCGCAGTGTCCGCATAGAAGGAGCCTTGACGTGAATTACACGTGTCTGCCAGGTAAGTTATTTCTTACCTTACAAGCACTCCAGCACCGGTTGCGATGCTTGTGAAACTGTGAACGCATTTGGAATTGTAATTCATGGTTTGCCGTTTAACAATGAACTATGTATAGGCATTACTGCCTTTGAAAGTTTACTTGATACTCTCTCTTGAACCGTGTCCGAAGGTAGTTTCCTATCCGGTATGCAGTGAACTGTTCTTGAACACCAAGCAATGCGCTGAGACAAAATTCGTCTCACGAGAAAAGAATCAAGCGTACACTCAAGCAGTTCTAATTCACCCTCTAGATAATAGCATTTTAGCCAACATAAAATTCTATGACAGTTCATTGATCTTGGATGATTTGCTGTCTTCTAAAATGGAAATGTTAAACAAACAACATTTTCTGCTCGGCAGCACCAATGCCATGGAAATTAATTGTGAACAGTCCACTTGTATATGTAGCACGATTTAACGCCCACCAAGAATTCAGCACAATGACTACGTCAAATGGGTCACTGAGCTGGCTTTTCTCGCAATTCTGTTGATTTAATCCAAACACTATTGCACATGCCCTCTGATGGGCTACCTAGACGCTGTCTCCAGCTTTTCTTTGCAGAATTAGATTTCTACACACCAGGTTGCGAGCAATATCCCTTTACGTTAGCAACGTCAAAATTACGAAGCGTACGCTATTCGGAAATTAACTTCTGACAACTACAAACACAAAACTAGGCCGAACGTTATATATATATATATATATATATATATATATATATATATATATATATATATATATATATACATATATATATTGGGATGGCGGCTTCCGGTTTCGGATTTGCCTGTCACTGTGGCCAGCCACAGGACGCCTGCGCCTACAGAGGGACCATGGATGGCTTGCGCTGCACCACTCACAGCTTCAACCACACACTCCATATCCAGTATAAACCCGAAGGAATAAGACCGGGAGGCATGTGGATGGGAGCCACGTTTCATCAACGGAGCCGGCCCACACTCCTTCACAGGCCGACACTAGCACGCTGTATTTGGGAATCAAGCGCTCACAAGGCGGTGGCTGGACCGTAGTCCGCTCCACACTGAGTGCATGGAAGCGCTCTTCGAGCCTACTACGACCACAAGGACCGTGCACCCCGGCCCTTCCAGCAAAGACCAACTGTTTCCGAGAGCCAGTATGGACGAGGTAGTGGGTAATAGACAGGTAGGCACCTTGTCAACATGCACATCAAGCGCAGCTCCACCGGGGTTATCAAACAACAGCCAATCACTTTAACCGACCATATCAAGTAAAATGAAGCGAATAATGCATACAGATACGGAGAGATAAACGTTCAATAAATGAGCGTATGAAACAAATTGGTTGCAAAATACCGCGAAGGGTTCAATACGTCAGAAAATATATTTTAAGAAAAGGTTTTCCAAGTTAACTACAATCACTTGGATGAGACATATTTAGTCGAAGCTTTACAATCAGGAACAAGGTCTCGCGGTCGATTCGCCAATATCCACTGTACTGACGAACCTGTATGTGAATGACTTCGAGAACTGGGCGTTAACGAACAACATTAACTCACCAAAATTTGGTGGCGTTATGTAGACGACACCTTTGTATTTGGTAAAAGGGATAAGAAGCACGAGTTGCTTGATCACTTAAATTCCACTGATGAGAGAATGCAGTTTACTATTGAATTGGAATATTGTAGCGGTACAATACCATTTCTTAACTGCCTGGTTCACAGGAATGGAAGAAATTTAAAGACGACAATATATCGCAAGCCAACGGATACTGACAGCGCACTCCAATACACTTCGGGTCATCGAAAACATGTTTACGCTGGGATATCCTCACCGCTGTTCTACAGGACACAAGCCTTGTGCACGATGGAGGAGGACAAAAAGGTTGTGCGCAAGGTGGTGATGAGCAAACTATTGGAAAGTGGTTACTCAAAGCGACTAGTCAAACGTCAGTTGCATAAAGTGCTACACCGGCAGTCAACACCCACAGCCGAGTGGATGGGGACGGTCGGAATTCCGTACAAGGAAGGTACTTCGGATGTAATTCGGAGGATGCTAAACAAGGCAAAGATAAGGGTGATCTTTCAGCGAGGTCGAACGTTACTTTCGACGGTGATACTCCTGAAGGACGCCATCCCAAGGATAGGACAAGTAACTGTGTTTACAAAATTAAATGTAAGGACTGTGCACATGTGTACATAGGCCAAACAGCGAGAGAATTACGCAAACGAATTTCGGAGCACAGGAGTTGCATTTCAAGACCACCAAGAAACGAGTTTAAATATCACGCAATAGTAAGAGACTCGGTCGTAGCTGCGCATGCGTTAGATACGGGTCACCAGATAAACCTCGAAAACGCAGAGGTGGTTAGTAGGGAGCGTACGATCAACACCACTGCGGTTGATTGCCAAGGCGGTGGAAACTGACAAATCTGACGATTGCGTGAATAGAATGGTGGGGGTAGAACTCCCTAATGCGTGGCAGGCGGTGTTAAGCCGGCCAGCTTGACGAGCATCGGTGCGTCGATCAGATTTGAAAGTGCAAACCGACTCCCAATGCCAACACTATGAGCTTATTCGCCAATATCACGATGCCCAAGGGAACACCTGGAATATGCCCACTGTGTGTAAACAACGTGAGGTGACGTCACGAACGGTTGCTGTAATTATATCATGGCTCAAGTCTCGGGTAACGCGGTTGTCGCCTCTGTTCGCTATAAAACCGCACCTCATTTGCAATGATTCACCTGGTCTGACGAAGCTATGGTGTCAAGGGCGCAACGTTACTAAAATAATATAAAAAACAACTGTTTCCAAATCACTCTGAACTCTTAACTGCAATTACCTTGAAGGACTTGCTCAAGTTTATAGAAGATAGTTTAGATAGACATTACTATGAAATAAAAGGGCATTAGGACAATATAGCAAACCCACCACCTGAAAGAAAGAGACTTAGCATGCAAGCATGCGATTAGTAAATCGAATGCAGCTTACCTACAAACGTTGCGCCGGTACTGCCTACGTTCTGTGCAGGACCCATCGTCACTTCGGTAGTGGTCCCGAGTGGCCTCGCTCATGGCTCACTAGGCCTGCCTGACTCAGGCACTTGCGACCGCATGTGCTACAACACCATACACTCGATGTCGATGGAGTACAACCCATCTGTGCTTGCCGATACGCACTTGCTGCTTCTTCTCTGCATGCACGAGGGATTTCTTTTGCCCCTTCGCAACGGCCTTCGTGATTGCATCGCGCCATGCACGCCGATCAACCACCTTTGATTCCCATAACCTGCAATCAAGATTAGAACGTGTGAGGCTCACTTTAATCATGTCCTGGTAACGTAAGTTTGGTTTACCCACATGCCGCTTCCCAATACTCAGCTGGCCAATTAATGGCTGTTTCGACATCCGCGTCGAATGTCTATGGCTCACATGACCGGGCCACCTTAGGTGTCTCAGCAAAAATGTGCTGTTAACTTCATGCATTCCACGTTGGCGCAACACTTCCGTGTCAGCAACTCTGTCTGCCCAACTGGTGCGCAAAATCTGTCGTAAGCACTGCTGATGGAACCGCTCGAGATATCGCACATCTCGCCGGTACGTCGTCCACGTTTCACCGCCGTATAGAAGAACGGACAACACCATGGATTTGTACACCATCAGTTTCGTGCCAATGGTAAGCTGATGGTTGTTCCACACTCGGTACACTAGCTTCCGAATGCTGCCGCTACCTTCGAGACGCGGATATCAAGCATACTGTGAAGCTTCTGGTCAGTCGACATCACACTGCCAAGGTTCAGACGCGGGACGTGATTTCCAGTACCTCAGCACCAATGCAGATTCGCGGCAATATTGAAGATTGCACCGCCGGTGAAAGTTGAAAGAGACAGTCACTTTTGCTTGTGTTGATGGTGAGCCCGAATTTGGTCACTGTCGAAGCCAGAGCACTAGTCATGTGCTACAACTCATCCGCGCTGTGTGCAAACAACGCACATTCCTCAGCAAACAGCAGGATGTAGATAGTTTTCTCACAAAGTATGTTTCTCGCACTGAAACGACGGATGTTCAGCAACCCACCATCAATACGGTGCACCACACGAACACCGTACGCACAAGCGGCATCAAAAGACGAGACGTCATTGCATGATGATATATAGTAAACAGAGTAGGAGCTAAGAAGCAGCCTTGTTACATTCTAGAGACAACTGTAAAGTCATCCGAGGTCTCTCCACTCAAGTGCACCCTCGCTCGCATACCACTGTGCAGACATTCAGTCAAACTTTTAAAATTACGCGGGCAACCAAACTTACCCAACACCAGCCACAGTTCCTCGCGAGTCACCGTATAAAATGCTTTCGCGAAATCAACAAAAATCAGTACACTGGCTGGTGTCGTTCTCTGCACTTCTCTTGCAACTGACGAGCCGCAAACACCATATCTATAGTGCTGCGACCCGAACGGAATCCACATTGCTCTTCCGCCACGTTTGGTTCCATAACCTGACTGACGAGGCGGTTGAGCAGGATACGGACAATCACCTTGCCCACACAACTCAGCAGCTTGAGGCCTGCCATACTACTTGCAACATTGCTTGCTTCCTTTGCCCTTGTACAGTGGCGGCACAAGAGCATCCTTCAATTCAGGAGGCACCTCCTCCTCAAGCCCAATCGTTACACCAAGTAGTGCAGCGTGGTCACCAAGGCTGGTCCGCCGTGTTTCAATACTTCAGGCGGGATCCCGTCTACCCAGCACACTTGCCGTTTCATAGGTGAGCTAGTGCTCTCTGCGTCTCATCCAGTGTCCGCGTGTCTGCTAGAGTCGCCTTCACATTGTGCTGCTTGAGGCCGTTCAATGTAGGCCAGTCAATCTCTGAACGGTTGTTCAACAGTGTTTTCGCCAGATCTGCATTATGTCTGCAGTCTGTATGCAGGTAGCGCCAGAACTACTAGCGATCAGTGTCCTCAACGGCTCCAATCTCGGTCCATACAATGCCTTCAAGGAGTCAAAGTAGTCCTTGTGTTGGCGGCGTTCGGCGTAGCATTCCATCTGCTTCGCCTTTTTTATCCAACATGCATTTTTAATGCGACGGAGCTCCAGGGTCAGTCGCCGTCGTAGTTTGCGGAACTAACTACTCTTCCCCAAGGCGCTGGGGTCTACCTCATGAGCAGCAAATGCTTCGTTTTTCTCACACACCAATGGGCTAATGGTCACATTTTTGTCACCAAACCAACCAGGCCTCTTAGAGTTTGCGCGCCCGATGGTCTCCAGGGCAGCAGCTTTCATCTGGTCACGAATGTGGTTCCACAGGTCGTCCACTGTAGTTATGCAGTCCACATCTCAAAAACGGGCAGACATGGCTTTCTCCAACTCAATACGTTTCGCCACAGTACCAAGGGAGAGAATGTTAAATTTACGCCGGTTCACGGCGGGAGTGCAATACATCGATTTACGAAAATATATGTACAGTTTGGTCCGCACCAACTTGTGATCAGTGCCACCCTCAGCTCCACGCAGCACACATGTCATGCGCACTTCGCGCATATCACGATAACGTACGATGACATGGTCGAGCAGGTGAGCGTGACCACTCCGTGGGTGTGTACAAGTTGATACTTCACTCATACTCAGTGCAAACCGAGTGTTCGTGATCGTCAGGCCGTGAATGGCACACAATGAGAGCAGCCTGTCCCCGTTTGGGTTCGCTGAACAAATGCCATGCGAATCGAGAATATCTGCCCACACCGATGCATCACGCCAAAAGCGCACGCTGAAATCACCCAGCAGAAATAGTCGGTCACTGCTCGGTACAGACCGTATCACGGAGGATAGCTGAGTGTAGAATTGGTCACGCGTCTCATCAGCATAACATGTGGTCGGACCGCACGTGATTCCAAAGGTGGCAAACCTACCACTCCCGAGTCGTAGGCGAACCGTCATCAGTCGCGCAATGATACCTGTTGGTGCACCCACCAGCTGTCCATGTTGGCGATCGGATATTGCAAATCCGACCCATTTATCATGTGATGCTGAGGCGGCTTTGCCCACCTAGTAGAAAGTGTAGCCAGCACCTGCTTCATGTGACTTGCCTTGATCAACGAGCCGCAATATCGATGTGGTAGCGAGCCAGTTCCATCGCGACCAGTGCAGTGAGTCACTCGACGCGCTCACTGGAGTTCCGGTCCAATAGTGTGCGTACGTTCCAGCACCCGACCCTGAGTGCTTTCCATGCAGGCATACGATTGCATTGGTGGGTAATCGTACGCGAGATGGTCGTTGTGCTTCGGAGGTTTGTTTGAAGGACTCCACCCGGAGCATTTGGCTCAATAACCTGACTCACAAGGCAGTGGGTGATTTGGAGGTTTGCTGGAGGGATGCACCCGGAGCCTTTGGTTCAATAACCTGACCCGCAATGCAGTGGGGAGCAAATCCAGCTCGGGAATGTGATTGCAGATACAGATTGGGATCTGCTTGACGGCCGTCACCAGCAGTCTTTGATGTACTGAATCGATTAATCTATGTTTTGAGACCGTAGTAGGATACACTTGCTACCACGGCCAGACGCAGGTGGGTTTTGGCGGGTATGCACCAATTTGACCAGCGGCTGCCTGGCTTGAGGCAGGCAGTAGCAAACCATTGAACACCCGGAGGTGCCTTCCCACCGCCAGAGACAACGCGTGGCGCTCGTGCTCTATGCCAATCGAGCTGTGAGGTTATAACCCATAGACCTGTTGTCTCCCATGGCTAGATTTTACGGGAAGAGGGCCATCGACCACTTCATAACCTTCGACGAGGATGGACTAGGGTACTGGCAGGGCGCCAACGCCTGAGAGGAGAACGACTCGGTTCCTTAGCCAAAGCCTTCGATTAAATGAACACCCGAAAGGCAGCGGGTCTAGCACATGGTCAGTTCACTGACTCATGCGGATTGGTGTCCTGGATCTTAGCAGGGAGAAGGGGGTAACCCAACTCCCATCCAGCGGTCGGCACGAGGAGGCGCCCAGGACATGAGCCAATGGCACAACAGTAGCAGCAGTGGGTAAACCATCTGCTAGGAGGTAGCTACCACCAGCCTCAGCGAACCATAGGCACTCTCGCTATATATACATATATTGTATATCTGTATTGTATATTGTATATTTTATTATATATTGTATGTTGTATATCTGATTTGTTTCTGTGTTTCTTCGTTTAGTCCGTTGGACTGCAAGGTGGTTTCAAATCGTGCCAGTGTAATCAGTAAATTGCACACTCTGTAAACAATGTCCAACAATTCTTGACGAAGCCCAACGACCTACGAAAAGAACACAATGAAACCGTGGTGTCCTTCGATGGAACCGCCCTATTCACTGCCGCCAACTTACAGCTGGCCAAAGAAATTATCACAGAATGTCTGGACAACAGCGGGGAGAAGCTTGGGAACATGACGACTAGAAGCGTATACGAACTTCTCCACTTATGTCTCTCAAGTTACTTCGCTTTCAACGGAAAAATGTATAAACAAGTGTAAGGTGCACCGATAGGATCACCCGTATCCGGACTCATCGCGGAGATTGTCATGCAAATATTTGCAGAGGATCTACTACCAATGATCAAGCCGAAACTTTGGGTTCCCTACGTCGATGATACGTTTGTGATACTCAAACTTAGTCAAGTATCGGTTGCACAACAAATGCTTAACAACGCTATGGACGGCATCTAGTTTAGCATGGAATCAAAGAAAGAAAATGAGCTTTCTTTCTTGGATGTGTTAGTAACCAGAACAATGGACGGCGAATAGCAAACATCGGTTTGAGAGAAAAAGCACCCACATAAAGCAGATTTTGAACTTCAACAGCAACCATCCGAGATGTCACAAAATAAGCTGTGTGCAGACACTGTTCCATAGAATAGCAACTCACTGCAGTACGACAGAAGCAAAACGAACAGAAGAAAAACACTTATTCAAGTCATTTGAACGCAGTGGATATCCGCGCAGTTTCCTCCGAAGACGCTCAAACCGCAAGCCCTCAAAAAAAACCGAACCTACGTCAGCTATGACAAAAAATCATAGTTCTTCCGTACAAAGAGAATGTATCTGAAATGACGACCAGATTGTTCAACCAACAACATATCATGGTATCCTATATGCCAACCACCCTCCTGAGGAAAACATTGTCACAACCAAAAGGAAAGCAAGAGACCCTAGAACGATGGAATATCCTATAGAGAATAAAATGTGTGAACTGTGAAAGCACTCTGTGGGACAAACAGGAAGGAAGCTGTCCACACGGGTACGAGAACACCAAAGAGCGTGCAAGAAACATTAAGCAACCTCATTGGTATCAGCACACGTGAATGAAGAGGGGTACAGCTTCGACTGGAACAAAGTAGAGAGCTTGACCGAAGGAGAAACACAAAAATGGACAGAGTTTCTCAAAGCCTGGTCCTCAGCCACGAATTCAATCAACCTGCATATCGACATAGATCCAATATACCAACCGTTGAGACAGAGAGAGCTCAAGAGCATTAACAACCGTTGTACGAAAGAACCTAATCCAACACTCAGATAGTGATCAGAATGGTCAACATGAGCCCAGAATGCTCACCCACACCTGCTGCACCAAGCCGAGTGCGATATTCAAAACCACGTCGCAACAACATTTGCTCAGACAACGACAGTGACTCGAGTACGACGGCAGAAAACAATCATTCACCTATCAGAACAAGGTAAACTCAACAGCCCCGTATGCCTATATAAGGAAAGGAATGGCTGATGATAGTATCCAACATTGGGCTTGCTTTCGATCAGCTCCTGCTACCTGACTGCTATCAATCCTGCACCAAAGATGTCACTTCGAATGGTGGCGAAACATTTGCAATCATGTTGCCCAGCTCGGAGAACCTCATGACAACTGAACCATCCTCCCGAGCTACCCATATTCCAAATCATTTTAAACTATCACATACTCTACCCACATTTATCTTACATGGCAACACGCGTCCCTTGCCGAATTTCCCTTAGTCACCATCTACCAATCCAGAATTAGGTTTTGGTGCTTATGCGTTATATCCCACCTTTCGTTCTCGGGATTTATTACAGCATATATATTATGCATCATCGATTAATCACCAACAACTGATGTTATATTGTTCCAGCGTCTGCCATGCAGTTTACTTCGCTGGAGGTTTCCAAACTTGACCTCTTTTACTTGTGCGAGTGTCTACCATAAGAGGATCTCCTGAAGTCTACGACAGCTGCATGCGTGGAACAGTGTCACAAAGCCTCTCACACTGACTACGTTCACTCACAAATCCTCCAGCGGTTCAGACCAATATTCTGTGTTCAACACGAGTACCGTGTTGATATTACACCCCGACATTTGTCCACTCTCGTGGTTTTTATGTAATGCCCACGCCTAGGGACATGGATTAAATCGCCGGAAATGTATGCGCATGGAGCGCTATTCACACTTAAGTGAACCTGGATCAATTCGATCACTAAAGCCATAACTAATGAAACCTGAATATTACTCGTTGTCAAACCGAAAACACTGCAAGAAACGACGTTTTCAACTTTATTATGTCTCAGCCGGAGATGGCAAAAATCGAACCTGGGGCCGCTGAAACGTTAATTGAAACCTCTAGCTGCCTGATGCGACGAAATAAGTTGGAAACGCTTAGTAGAGCACAGCTTTGGTGGGGTGGTGTGGATCAGCACAAAATACTTACTGCCAAGACAAAAAGAGACTTGCTATCAGCGTTCGCTGCTTACGCAATGACTTAGCGATATTCGAGTCATTTGAGGTTGTGCCTCGGTACCGTAACGACTACCCTGAATACGTCCTCAGTTTGAATCTGAGGGGCTGTGCTAACGGTCGATCAGTTCGAGTAACACACTTTAAATATTACCACTTTGGGATTTATTGTTTTCCGGGTTTAGCCTGCGCTAGATGATCGAGTTCTTTAGTGATATGTTAAAGAAACACTGCGTCAGCAGCGTCTTATTCTGATACAGCCATGGGGTTTCCTTTAACTTGGTTGTATTGTTTCCAATGCCAGCTTGAAATGTCAGTCTCTGTATTACGCAGTGTAAGGTGAGCGCGCCTGTAGAGTAATTTCCTAGTAATGCGCCAGCCCCTCAAACATTCAAAGAACTAATGCTTAGTAAGGATTTATTTGGTTTTTGTGAAGGTTCCTCAGCTCAGGCAGACCGCCATCACAGATCCAGGAAACCGCAACTAGGTTATTCCGTTCTGTTGAGAATCATCAATAACGAGCACACGCCGAATGCTGTCGGATTCTAACCCACGACCTTCCCCTTACTAGCCAGCGAATTATGCCACTGAGCCCTGGATGACGGCAGCGAATCACCATGACTGGTATCTAACTGCGATATAGCGCGACTCACTCTCTACTGTCTTGCGCATTATGAACGTGCAGAGGATAGGACTGGCCCCCAGAGCAACAACTTCCTTTGGGAGCCGCCACCCATCATAGTGGAACGTAAGTTGCTAAGGCGTCTACCGATGATTTGTAAGTAGTAGTAGGATTTGTTGGCTTTTTTGTGAAGATTCGTCGCCAAAAGCCCAATAAATTCTCCTACTGCTCATCAGATAGCAGTACTCACCTTAGAAGTTTACATGTCACCTCGATTGGAGGCGGCTTGCAAAGGAAGTCGCTGCTCTGGGGGTAAGCCCTATCCTCTACCCTTGCATACTATGCATGACAGTGGAGGATGAGCCGCGCTTTATCGCTATGGCGGTCCATTGCCGCCATTCATGGTCCAGGGGCATAAATCGTTGGCTCGTGCGAATAAAATCGTGGGTTCTAATTTGGCAGGATTAGGCGGATGCGCGTTACGGTCGAGTCCCAACAGGACGAAACGCTTTCTTGGATGTATGATGGCTAGCTGCCTTAGTCTAGCTGCGAAGAACACCAACAACGCGAAACATGTTTGCCACCTTTTTCTGACGAGTTCCGAGTTGAAATTTGCCTTTAAACATTGACATTTGAAATGTCACAGGAATCTTTTTTGTGGGTTGGCCATACATCCGGAGCTTTACTGATCTATGGCAATTCTGAAGTCACCTCAGCTACATCTGAAATATACTTGATGTTACATCAAAACAGTTGCATTGCAAGCGCTTTGCATGCGCTTTTTATGTGACGCAATAAGACGAATTAACACTGTGGGTACCAGCTTTCTCAGAAATGTCTGTTGAATGTGAGTGGCATGTTGATTCCTATAGTTTTCCTTGCTGGCAACGTTTTGGAAGTTGAATGTTTCTCACCCAGATCATCCTGTGTGAATTAATATCTTTTAGTTTCTTCGCCTCTAATGTGCCATCGTTTAGCTTAAATGTCTACTGGATACTTTGGTGTGGTGGTACGCCCAATACATACCTTCTAGTTTTAAAAACATTAAACTTACACTAACTGCTAGAACGCTGGTGTACTACAGGTTAGAGTATTGGGATTTCTAAGTATCCTCGAGTTGGGATAGTTTTGGGAATGACAAGGAACTTCAATCGAGATTAAGTAACGGGAATATATTCTCCACAGTGGACATTATCTTTGCGGTAAATTAAAGACAGCTCCGATATTAGTGATTTGGTTGTCAGTTCGACTACAATTTAACAGTAAAAGGAATAACCAAACGTAGAACAATAATTTTGGAGAACCTAATGTTGGACACATGACAAGGTCCGCAAGGTGGCCAGAATGAGGAGGGTATACTCAAATTAAGTACAAACGAATCAGTGAAGCTCTTGTATGCTGCGGTCAAATAAAAATCTACTTAATGTATT
The DNA here is from genome assembly GCA_944474145.2 of Dicrocoelium dendriticum. NCBI lineage: Eukaryota > Metazoa > Platyhelminthes > Trematoda > Plagiorchiida > Dicrocoeliidae > Dicrocoelium > Dicrocoelium dendriticum. Next base: position 68,411,851 of record OX104071.1, on the reverse strand, counting down.
ACTTATGAATGGAAGGATTTTGGTGAGTATTTTTGTTCGTCGCAATTAGCTAACAATTCACGATAGTCAGGTACCGTCCTCCATGGCGCAGTTGCATAAGCTGCGGGCTAGTTGGCAAGAGCCACTAGCAGTCATGGGTTAGATCCTCACTAGAGGACCGAAGGATGCGCACCACTGATGAGCCCCAATAGGGCGAAACGGCCGTCTGGTGCTTCTCCGGACAGCTGGTCGACATATCTGAATTGTCGGCTGATTGCGACGAACAAAAATATCTACTTAATGTATCCAGTTGGATGGTTGTGTGTTACGTGTAGCCTACCTTTGGAAAAGCACGTTACTCACAGACTATTACTGCTTTTCCTGCATTCGTACGAGTCACAATACCAGCTGGGCTGGATCACGAAGAAAAACTGCATGGTATCACATTTAAAGAAAGAGTTGTAGGATTCCGAACTTCAGCCTTCTGAGATAGAATCAAGGGAACATATACAAGGAACCTTGGGAGAGCTTTCTATCGTTTTATTCATGCGCTTAGAGAAATTCCGATGACTCTTTACAGATACATTTTAACTTACGACAAAGTAAGTACCTGTTAGGTTGGCTTTGCGGATGAGCTAGAGTAGGTAATGTTATACAAGCTTGGGGATACTGGGTAACTGACAGGGCATTTCGAATACGCCATGCAGCTTAAGATGCTGTCTGCATTGTCTTTAGTTCTTTTATCGTCTGCTGATGAAGAAGAGAGTGCAGACACTTACGGTTCCGCTTCCAGATGTTGTAGGATCCATAGTGCAGAGTGTTCACTTGCTACTGTATGTAAGAACGTGGACAGGTTACCAAATCCAAATTCACAAAAATGGCTGCCGCATGAATGTCATCTATCCCCTCAGTATTTAAGGGTATGGCGGATGTGCGCTGTTGCTGAGTTTATAGTAGTTGATGAGAGTATGAAAGGTCCTATAGACATGATGTTTAATTAACCTTTGCGGTTTTATGAAATGCAAGTATAGATTGACCAAAACGTGGGTTCCCCGAAACCGAGCTCTAAGTAAAAATACACGCGTTGGTGTTAGAGAACAAACGATAAACACGGAGGTGATCATGACTCTTAGATTTCTATTGTATTCATCCAATCGATGGACTCACTGACGTCGCTATTGGTAATCATCTTTCAGCTGATCATCCTAATTCAAATGCCTTCCATTTGTGTAGCATCTATCAGTAGCATCAGTCAGTGTTACCATAATGCTTTTTGTGACCGTTTTTTTCCAGTTAGCCCACTAAAACGTGCATGCAGTTTAAAAATTAACCAGTGGCCAACGAATCCACCAAAGATTATAGAAAGCGCTAAGGCAGTTCGTTGTAGAATTATTACAGTTAAACAGTCATCATACTTGAACACGCTTCATGGTGGACGCAAGTACTCATCGTCTGCTTGTATTTGTTTGTTAGCTACCGTCACATAGACGAATCTATTTGATTGGATCATTTACAGACTCCGATACAAGAGCTGAAACATGTGTGGGCATCTGTTTGCTGATGGCCACCACGTCAATCCAGATGGTCCTCCTTAATCACCAAAATTGCACGACAATTCTAAAAGATGAACATTCTTCGAGGGTTATTTCGGACATTTCAGACAATCCATTGATGGATTCACGCTTTCTATTTACCCAACCAGTGCATGCTTGCTGGAGCTGCAAGTTTAAGTTGCTGGGCTGAGAGATTCATAGTAATTTTGTGCGCTTTATTCCTGTCTTCAATTGAAACAATGTACTTCTCTCTGTAATCCGCATCGCGCCTTTTCGTCCAGTTAATCGTCACGCTTAGTACAGAGTTCATGGCTCTTATAACTGTTCAGTGTAAATTCTTACACCAGTTGTTATCACTCTGTATAGATACAAGCTATTCCACTGGCACTTCCATTGCACTTTTCCTACTTAGCGTATTCGCAACCTGAACTCATTTGTGCGGACTCCTACGTTGAGCTAACCTGCACTGCGTTTGGCCCGGATTCGAACATGCTAATTCTAAATGCCAAATTGTTGCATAACCTCTCCGCGTTGAGCGATTCACCGGATGCGGCGAAAAAGAACCATTGTACCAAACCGGAGACGACAGGCAAGTGTTGTCAATGAGTACATCTTGGATGCTCGGTCTTAATACGTTCGTAGATACTAGAGAGATATTCCTATGAATGCAGCCGTCCGTAGCCTTAAGGATCACAAACTTGCCAGGTAATCCGAAGGCTCGGGTTCAAGTCTGCGAAGGGTTACGGTTGTAGTAAGCTCAGACCACGTGAAACTGGTGGTGGTTGCGCGACAGCGAAGCATCTGTACCTCAGTAGCACACTCATATCTTAGATACTGATTGAAGCTGGAATAAAAACAACTCCACCTCAGCAAGATTAAATGCAGTCCTGTTTGCTGACAACACAGTAAATGCACCTCGCGAATACTGGGTATTTACACCATACTTTGCTTAGTGAATGTAGTATATCACTCATCTGTCACCTCTGTGCCCATCTTGTCTACCCAAATACTGGTGGTATTCATCTCTGGTCAACTGCTGCGGTGACTTTCTGTAGGTGTGCGCCGAACTACCACATGGAAAGCAATTCATTTGTGTGACTCAGGCGGGTAATTGCTTTACGCTGCTTCGTAGCAGCCTCCGCAAGGTGAATCATCCACTAGGTGCGGTTGCATATTCATTGCAGAGCGAGAACTGGTTATCCTTCAAAGAAATTTCACCACTTGGTAGCATTTTAGTGCGATGTAACCTTCTCCACATTGATGTGTGCCAAGAAGATAGGAAGAAAATATGCAAACATTTCGCTTCGCCTCGAGTCCGGATTTTCAAGTGAAACAATTCTGATGGAACTCTGCCATTGTTGACAGTTTTCGTACCCCTGATCTAGTCCCTTACGAAATAATGAAGAGTAAATGTTAAATAGTCTCAGTTGGATTACCCGTAAACTTTATGGAAAGATGCTACTAGCAGTCCTCTACACCGAATACAGTGGCCAAATACAGACTTTAAACCTTACGTTTAGCTATACCACCTCTTATAACTTAGTCACACCGGTCGTGACCGTCCCTTGTGACTTGGAATGGTAACAATCGGTTTCAAGTACCGCAGGAGTCAGATGGAATGCGCACTGTTTTAGGTGCCTGGAAGGATGAAACGGACGTATAGCGCTTTTCCAGGTGTCTGATAACTGTCTGACTGAGTCTAGATGTGTTGAGTTTGTGCTTAACCTGAAAGCGATAGGTCAATATCGAGCGGATTTCACCTAGCTGTTTTGGAGTCGAAAAAAGGGTGTGGAATTCTAGTAGGATACCACTGATCCTGAGGTTGACGTAGTTACTTAGTTAATTCCCTTAGAAACCTATGATTATGCATTGCCGGATCAGCATTATTGCCAGAATCAACATTGTATCCTGTAGCTCCACGAACTAACAAAACTTGCTGCCAAATTGTCTATCCAAGATTTGCTGGCAATACCAATTAAGTTTAGCAAGAATTTCTCTAAACTTGCAACTTAATTAATCCAATGTTTTGTCTACGGAGACAGACGTATCCTGAACGCTTGCTCAGTTTGGAGATGTACTCAATGCACTACCGAAGGATAAGAGGGGACCTGATTCTCACTTATCGTATTTTGACGGGTAAGATTTGCCCGGAGTTGTCAAGGCTATTTAGTCCCGCTACCTTACCTAATCTCCGCGGTCACCCACTGAAACTGCATAAACCACGGTCTGATAGGATTAGGACGTAAACTCGTCTGTCGCGCCGAGTTATAGACCGCTGGAATTCGCTTCCAGGTCACGTGGTTAGGGTACCTACGGTTAAGGGTTTTGGGCTCCAGCTGGATGCTCTTGGGTGGCAACAGCAAATTTTTCCTTTTTCCTAGCTGACTGACCTTCACTTTTCAGTTTTTTTAGTAACTCAAATATCTTGGTATTCCACTTGCTTAACTCTTTCCACTTTCTCGTTTACCTTCCGAGTTTGCTTTTCTCTCTTTTTTACTTCACGTAACCGGCCCAGCAGGGACTGCTAGGGCAGGATACGTGGGCATTAATTGGTTGGACAGGGTGTGATGCGGTCTTTGTTTTAGGTCCATCAGTATTTCAAAGTTAGCCAACTCCTAGTTCAACGACCGGCCGAAGAAGGAACACTCACGGGATAATCCTGTCGTTCCAGTCCCGTTTGAACTTGAACTTGATGCTCAGTATTTGTAAATGCGGAGGTTTATACACATTTCTGACTAACCTTTTGATCCTATCGAATTATATGTTTCAATCGCGCGGGAGCCAAATTCACAAGCAGGAGGGGCTTTCAATTCCGATTGTTACCCAGGGCTCTTTCACCTCTGGTCCATGCTTCCTTCACCGTTCCAGCCTTATGGTCTCCTTTACTAAACTCGATGCTACACTCCCTGGCACTCAGTGGCTTTCCCTTTTTTATCGACAATCACCTCCAGTAATTAACCGGCGTATGAAAATGCTGAACTTCGTAAGCAAGCTCTACCAATTGGTGTCCCTAAAATGTAGCAAACCGTTTGACTATACTTCCATTCCAATTATTGCCAATGGTATATTGATTTATTCAGTCCGCAGTTTGGTAAGAGATGCTTGTATGTAGCATTCATTTACATGGCACTTTAGGGATAAATCCAACGAACACGTCTCTTCGTGAGTAACCATTATGCAGACGGCCAATATTCATTTCTTCTTAATCTTTAGTCACACCGAACCCGGTTGCTAAGTTAGTTACTTACTTTACTTTACTGCGCCTTGCTCCTGCAACAAGATGAGCCGGCTTCATGAATGTCACGAATTGCAGCTGCCCAAGCGCGGCGGCGAGCGGCAAGCTCCACGCAGATACTGATCCAATGATTCCTCCAGTGACGAACACAATGCACAACACGGAGTCCCAGAAGAGCAACACCCGACTTCACTGTAGTGTGCCACCTATTCAATTGTCCACCACGGAGACGACACCAAGGCTGGCAAGGCGAAGGTGAAACCACGGCCTTAGTGAAGGCAGTGTCTGGTCTGCGGAGGACGTGATCGAACCACTGAAGTCTGCGGCGTTGGATGAGGGTTGTGAGCTTCGGAAGACCGTGACATCGTTTGCGGATTCCGTCACTGGTGATACGCTCATGCCACTGCGTTTTCAAGCTAAGCCTTAGACCCCAATGGACGAGACCTTCCAGCTTCTGGGTGTCTTCGGATCGCAGGGGCCATTTTTCGCAACCATAAAATAAAATGGTACGAACGGTTGCAGAGAATACTCGGGTCTTCATTCTCAGACTAATTTCGTCCTTCGCCACAAAGTATTTCTCAGTTGTAAGGAGGCTGTTCTAACGCTTTCAACATGATTCCGGATTTCGGATGTAGCCTGACCATTGGGGAGTATATCGGATCTAAGATACTTGAACTCAGGAACTGATTCGAGGACTTGTCCATGTAAGGAGAGCGACGGGGTGGACTGGGTGGCTGACTATGAGAAGTATTTTGTCTTGCCGATGTTAATTTTGAGACCAAGCATAGACATGATTTAGCAGTAATACAGCATCTGCCGCAAGGATAGCGATATTGTCAGCTAATTCTAGATCTGACAGCCAGAAGTAAGGGCTAACTTGCACACCACCATAGTCCTCAAGGACAGGATGCGTAACACAGTTGACTGCGAACTTGGACAGCACTGTAGAAAGTGGGCAACCCTGCCGGACTCAAGCATTGATGTCGAATTTCTTTGTTTCTTCTCCCTCTAACAAAATCCAGGTCATAGTAAAACGGTAGTATGATCTTATCAAGTTAACGAGTTTAACCGGCACGCCATCGGCAAGTAGGATTCTTCTGAGTGCTTCGCGGTCAACTGTGTCAAAGGCAGCTCAAAAATCAACAAAGCACACAAACGTCTGCTGTTGGAAGTAGTAACGGTGTTCGAGTACTCGAGTTAGCGTGAAGATTTGGTCCGTGCAGCCTCTGCCTGGACGAAACCCACCTTGGTTATGGCGAGTTCGCAGATTTTTCTCATTGGTAAATTGCGAAATCAAGGTTGGTGCGAAGATTTTGGCAGATACATCGATTAGGCTACTCCCGTGATAATTACCACACACAGTTCGGTCAACTTTGTTAGGAAATGGCAGTAGTACTGAGGTACTCCACGAAGAATAACAGATTTCGGTCTTCCATATCGAACGGATTAGCTCGAACAAATGGCCAAAGATGGCTGACAGACAATATCTGTGGATTACGGGGGAATCGCTTCCCATCTAGAAGCATTCTTCAACTTTAGGTGGAGAACTATGTCCGCAAGTTTGCAGGAGATAGGGGTGATCAATTCGCGTCTTATCTTGGCTAGATTAAAGCAGCAATCGGTGCGGTGTGGTGTATTTGGCGGTTTAGGTGGTTCCTAAAATACCCTACCCATCAATAAACATTTCCTTACGTATCGAGGATGATTTGGCCTTCTAAATTGCGTAATATCGATTGTGGCACTTGCCGGAAGCTAAACGAACGAGACGAAAGAGATGACCGAACTTGCCAGAATCGGATGCAGCTTCCATGTTGCCTGCAATATCAGACCAGTAGTGGTTGCGATCACTCCGTACTGAGCGGGTTGCCTTATGTCCCAAACGACGGTAGTTTGGGGAATTTGTGAGACGTGCTTCTCCTGATTTAGCGTACAAGCGGATAGTATCTTCAGTGATTCAGTCCTTCACAGGATTAGAGTTAGAGCCCAGGGTAGATAAAGCACCGCGCTGAATTGACGATTTTAGCCTAGACGAAGGAGCGTCTACAGATTCATTTTCTGCAATTTAGCGGCATGATGCACTGGCAGAAAGTTCTGCTTCTACTGTTGCCTCAAGGGATCAGCAGCCGTCAGTATTTTCCAGTGCGGCCGTCTTATTACGCTTTGGTGGAAGAGTCTTTAGGCGCGTTGTCAAGCGGAGTCTGAATTCGGCGCGCAGAATTGCTTGGTCCTAACCACCATTTTGCCTGTTTCATTCCCTCAATACGCTCGACAGTCATCGATGGAGGACGTCCACCTGGATTGGATTAAGATGTAGTCTACCCTGCTTGCTATACGACAATCATTGGAGTACCACGTCAGAATTTGCTTCCTGGGATGTTGGAAGGTAGTATTGGTTACACACAACCGGTTTAGATTAGTGAAGCTAAGTAAGCGGTCTGTATTATCATAGCCCTCTCCAAGTGTGTACCTCCCTAGTATGTGACTGGTTTGATCGTTCCTAGGACCGGTTCCCGCATTCCAGTCCTCAACAATGAGGAGGATGTTGTGTTTTATAACACGACTCGCCACTGTCTGTACAGTATGATAACATTGGTCTTTGTCACTTTCCGCTGACGGTAAGGTTGGTTCGTAGACAGAAATTATGGTCAGATTCATCGGGTGACCTTTGAAGCATGCAGCTGCTATTCTAGCTGATACTGGATTCCATGAAAGCAGAGTGTAGTGTGCCTGGCAAGTGAGAGACATGGCGACCCCTTGATGGCTAGAATTATCTTCTGGCCCACTGCGGTAAAGGCAATGTGTGGTGTATACACCAGGGATTTTGATTTGTCGTGAGGCGTAGCCGGGTATTCTAGATTCTGACAGGCATGCTATGTTGATCTGGTAGTCAAGTAGTGTGCGCATCGTCAACGCTTGACAGCCGACATCCAACAGGGTTCTAACATTCTAGCATCCAGTGAATAGTGGTTTCCGGGGATTGGGAGACCCAGATAGCTTACTTGACACTCTAAGCGCTGGTTTAGTGCAGAGCCCGTCGCCTACCTGGAACGCAGTAGCATGTGAAGAATCGAGGGTAATTGAAACGTTATGCAGTTTCGTGGGGATTATGGCTACGTATGACGATCACAACCTCATCCGGCTCTTGTTCGAGGGTTCACCTCTAACTTTTGCACAGCCCTGTGCTACCTACACGACATGAGGGATCTGGGAAATTGTCTTAACTTCTGCCCGTTGAATCAAGGGTCGACCTCTTCCGCCCAGTCGTCAGGACTGACGTTGCACGCGAGTACGAAGTCACCGGGAATAGAATTCCCGGCTACCCTCACCTGGTTTAGCCCATCTGCCTGACGGTTGACCGGAGTGTGGCCACTGTCATGTGCAAGCAGATTCTTGGAGCCACAGGTGAGAGCTGGGTGACAGATGGTGAACAAAGATAGGTGGACTACCTCTGAGGGTAAGGCAGGTCCTCTACCAGAGGTGCTACTTCACCCTGGCACACCGAACACTAAGTTCGTACGAAGGGAAATGGGAAAGCTGGATGGTAAATGAGGATGAACCTGGTCGTGGCGCATGTGCATAGCTCAGCTCTACAGTGTCCAGATGATTCAGCACAGTCAACTCGGCGAAAATTACAGCATACTTTGTGAACCAAACTCCGAGACCTAAGTTGCGCGTTTGCTTCCATAACTAACAACCCCTCTGAGCCGATGACGTTCCTGCTTTGACTCAGTTAAACAAACGGTGAATAACTCACACGGCTGTCGACCAAACTTGGTCCAGTAATCGAATCTATTACACCCGTCTCCCATTGGCTGTCTGGCTCACTCGGTTGGTCCATCCATTCACTCTGATATGACGCTGCCATCACAGCATACAGTATTTGCAGAGATCAGCTCCGAAAACTAATTTATCGTTTAGGATCAAAAGGAGTGGGTAAGCCTGGACAATGTGATTTATAAATTTTAGTAACTCTGTCCTAAGGAATGGCAAGCATGGGCTATTAAAGTAAGTGATTTTGTAGGGGGTTTTCGGCGAGCTATAGAACGTAACAGAATCGTCGAGACAGTACCCCACCAATGACATGTGTTACATCAATGGAACAATGGAACAATGGTCTATGACGGTTAAGAAGGCACATACTTAAAATGTCCCGTAGGTATGTAATATAAACAATTGAAGCACGTATAATATATCAGTGGATTAAGCAAAATAGGCATCGGGGAGCTATTGGGTAGTTGCGTGAAGAAGAAGGTTGTGGGAGTGAGATAGTACCGTGCAGACCAAATAACAATGTGTTGTGCTTGATCCTCAGTACCAAAACATGCACAATGCTCATCCAGTTGCACGGATTTACGTGCGTCGCTCTGGGTTATAATTCCAACGAGGCTAGTTAGCCTGAATATATTCAGCTTATCAGTTCATGCAACAAAGTGTAGGGCGTTCAATTCGGTGTACAATCGTTTTCTGAAAACAGCTAATGTGTGGACACATAAAACTGAGTTTGGAAGCGCGTTCCAGGGTTGGCAGACCCGGAGGTAAAAACAGGTTCGTCGGCAATCTAGACAGTTGTATAGTTGACTCGGTTTCTGGCGATTGCCTCTGCGGTGGGTATTCGGGCTGTACTCGGAGTTTCTTGTCTGCCCAAACCTTTACGTATGCAATACCCCAGCATGAAATCTGTTTCTTACCCAGGTCGGCGCGTGCAGGTTTGCAGTTCAAGGTTGGCCGTGTGCACCGTCTGCTCCGCAAAGGCACCGACGCGAAACGTGTCAGCGCCGGAGCCGCGGTCTACCATGCTGCCGTGCTGGAATACTTAGCGTCGGAAGTTTTGGAGTTGGCAGGCAACGCTTCTCGGCACAACAAGATGACTCGGTATCGTGTGACTCTTTACGTACGGTGGCAAGTACCAGTTGCATTCCTTTTGGACATCGTGAAGGCCGGTTGTTTCGGAACTGATCGGGCATTTTCGAGTAACGTAGTTAACTTCTCGTCTTCCTTTGTTGGCTGGACCCGGGAGTTTTGACGAGTCACTCGAGTATCAAGCACATCGGTAGTTTACACGGACTAAATTCCAAAAGGTGGCGGCATGGGTGACTGGAGTCACTCAGTATTCGGTAAACTAATATGAAGTCCCCACCTAGTCGCCGCTGGCGTCCACTGAACGCTCAGAGTGTCTTTACTCGTTGATGGTAAGGAAGGTGGCGCAAACCCCTGCCCTACATCAATGACGATACCAGATCTGATTACTCGTGTACGTTTGACAGATGTAGTCCAGTTATGACCACAAAACAACACACCACTCATTTCCCAGGACTCAGCTCAAATTGAAAACTACTACGCAATTCTGCCCTCAGTTTATTTCTTCGCATACCTCAGTCTAGAAAAGTTAAACGTCAAGAAATTCCTAGTTGCCTGTCCGATGTCTCAGTTACTCGATTACCTTTGTTCTACACTAGCAAAATGAAAATGATTACAGTTGTTACATGGTAGGTGCGGATTTGAGTCGCCATGTGATGCCCAAAATTTTAGAATTTAGCTTCATGCTAGTCATGACTGACGCCGAATTATAAGTTGATTGACTTGGTCAAAAGTACCGCATCATTTGTTGAGATATGTTTACCTTAGCCACTATCAATTTTCTACTCTAAGGCTTATTTAGACATGGTATATTTTGTTCATAGAAAAATAACCGTTGTTTCTAAGAGAATTAGATTAGTCGTCAGGTTCGCAAGCCTTATTCATGTTACCAATGGCACGAACATTACCAATTAAAAATATACTGATAAAAACCGGTATAGTTCTCGTCAGATGAGAAGCTGCGCAGATAGTTGGCACACAGCATATTTGTATTGGCAGTATAATATTTTCCATTTAGTAATACACACTTATGTGGTTTGCTTGGTCTGTACGTGTTGCTAGAAAGTCGCACGGTCAATCGTTTTATGTTTTACCTTAAAATGCGGGGTACTGAGAGACTCGAAGTTATTACAGCCCCTAGGGTTTGCTTATGGTTTGTGAATCTTCTAGTCTGCAAATTAGAGGGTATTTGCGTCCTCTTAGAACAGACGACTTCCATCATGAGAACAATTTGTAATCATACTCAGATAAAAATAACCTCAGATCTTATTACGAAATGCTATTGAGCCTCTTCACAAACCGCTTGTATAACAAAGTAGAAATAAATAAACGATATATTTCGCAACTTTACGATAAACTGATTCCAAGAAGGGTCAGATCCAATGTATTCCACGTTTCATGCTCTGGCATTATGAGACTGAGACTGAGACTGTATTTAAGAGCAAGTGGAAAGATTTCTGCACAACTCTACCGAATTACGAAAAATCAAAAACGTTTCGTTGTGAATCATCAGCATTTGTGTCTGGTCTGTTAATCATTTATTCTTGTTCGGTTAGGAATTTGTACTAATGTCATTATTTCCGGGCATACAATGTCTTCCATTGGCATTGTATGTGCATCGTTTCACGATACGCGTTTTAAAGCACTTCACAGAATCAGCCTCTAATAATCCTTCGGGTAGTGTATTCCATAAGTTTACGATTCTTCTTTCGATACAAAGCTGGTGTGATACTTTGTCCATGTAGGGGACCCAGAGTTTGTAACGGTGTCCTCGGGCGTTACAGCGTTCCCACAGGGGAAATATTGACCGCAGTATGGGGAAGTGATTCAAGTGTAGTACTCGATGGGTCATAATAAGATCAATTCTTACTCGGCGATAGGATAGTGTGTAGAGTCCGAGCATTTCACAACGTTTTTCTTACGGAAGCTTTTGTAGACTGGGTATCATTTTAGTTGCAATATGCTGTATTTTCTCCAGCTTTTCAGTTTCCCATTGGGTTATCGGATGGTAAGCTGGGGCACCGTATTCAGTGATTGGTCTAATGAGCGAGGTGAATAGACGAGGGACGGTTTCTTCGGACCATGTGGAGAAACTGCATCTTAATGCCCAGAGCATACGAAGTGCCGCACGGTGCAATTTCTCTGTATTTTCTAGTGATCTCATATCATGTCGTGGGAGAACTCATGAGTCTCTGACAGATGTGTTGGGATGGAGCAACTGACCGTCCAAGATATATGATTGAGTGGCTGGACGTCTGGTGATACTGAAGAACTCCGACTTGCTTGCGTTAAGAGGGAGTTGCATTTCAGTGGACCACGTTAACAGTCGACTTAAGTCATGTTGGAGGCGATCGCACTCGTGCTGGTTCTCAATGATCCTCCGGATTTTCAAATCATCTGCAAACAGGGTACATGGTAACTGGGGCTTCTGCAGGCGATCGTTGATAAGAATAAGAAATAATACTGGCCCAAGTACAGTTCCTTGAGGCACGCCACTGGTCGATAGGAACCAGTCTGTCAAGTAGTCATTAACCTGTACCCTAAACTTTCGTCCCACAATAAACTCGTGTAACGACTGAAGTAGCGTGCCACCGATTCCCTATGTCCTCAGTTTACCAAGGAGTACCTCGTTGTTCACTCTGTCAAACGCCTTACTAAAGTCGATGTACATCACGTCAACATCCTTCCGTTCGTTGAGAGCTCGTACCTACTGGTCGTTTGCGTACATTAAGTTGGTGATGCACGATCGCCGTTTCGTAAAGCCGTGTTGCGCTGGCGTCAATACATCCATCGATTCGTAGAACGATAGCAGACACATTTTCACAACCTTCTCAAGCACTTTGCCTAATACCGAAGTCAAACAGATCGGTCTATAGTTCTCTATTTTACTCGGATCACCACCCTTGAGAAGCGGTTTAACTATCGAGCATTTCCAGTCGTTCGGGACGGATCCTTCAGAGGGCGATCTATTGAAAAGGTTTGTCACAACTGGTGAGATGATAATCGATAAGGACTTGAGTATTAGTGGGTGAAGTCCGTCTGGTCCGGGGGCTTTGTACCATCGAGGTTGACGTGTAGCTGGTACACTTCGACTGCATCACATTGTAGACTGTTGAGCAAGACTGGCGCAATCTGTGCCGGTACTGGAACCGCTTCCGGTTTACTGGAAAATACAGTGAGGAAGTGTGTAGCCAAGGTGTCTACGCGCTCCGCACTTGAAAGTAGTCTGTCCGTTCAAGCTCTCTAAGATCGGCAGGTCGCCCCAAGGTTTCAGTTGACGTTTCAAGTAAGCAAATATTTTTTGGGTGCAGTTGTGGCCGAGGATGCTAGCTGCTCTTTGAACTGCCGGCGTTTCTTGATCCTTGCGGCGTTACGCAAGTTACGCTGTTTCTTGTACACCGTGTAATCTTCATCATCTTTATGTTGACTAAACATGTCCATTTGCAGGCATTAAGGGGCATGGAGCAGACGTTTCAAAATAAGGAAAGTACGGTTGAATTCTTGGATTTCTTCATGACACTACAACTTGCTTTCTTACTTGAGAAATCCCCTTTCTGGTGAAAGTTTCACAAGCTTATATACCGTTCACTATCTGCGGAGATGGTATCCATCGTAACTTTTGCGGAATTAGTGACCGAAATCAGACGAAAAAGAAAACATTTTTTATAATAACTATAAGTTAGCACGGAAAGCTAAGTAAACGCTTGGTAACAAAGTACAACAATTTTTATTTGACTCTTTCGGAATTTCGGGGACTGGCGTCAGCAGTTTTGGCATTGATCCAGCAATAAGAATATACTGTTTGGCTATAAGAATACCATACGTTGATACATACTATGACGAAAATAATAACAGACACAGAACTATTCGTGAAGTTGTTAGTTGCGGAAGAAAACATGAACCTGTGAACAAAGATCTACGTACATGCTAATTCGTATAATACGTCCTGAAATAATAAAAGCTAAGAAGTAGGTATAGTTGAAAAAAGGACTCTCTTTATCAGCATTGTTCCAGGTATAGATGCCGAGTAAATTTTGTACGGAACAGGAGTGGGAAAATTGAAGCTAGAAGCTCGGTTTGTTTCCCCTTTGGGCTCCTAAGCGATGGGTAGCCTGTCTCAGTGGAGAGAAAATCTGAGAAGCAAATATTGGATGACAAATATATCCTGCAACTTAGCATAACTAGGGTACAGTTCAAATCATGAGGTACCTGAGTCAACGTATGCTGTTTCTCTAGCGTAAGGAAATCGGAATTTATTATTCGATTAATTGGGTTGCGTAGGGGCATTACTTGTACTCTAGAAAGTCTTTCGGTTAATTTGTCTCATCGTGCCACAAGTTATACAAAATATTCGAGACAGGGGAGAATTTTACTACCAACACTGGCCGGTATTGTACAAAGCTGGTAGGACGTATTAGCCGCAGATCGTCTGGCCATTGCTCAGGAAAGTTATAAGTGTCAGTTGAACTGTTCGCTGAGCTTGGCAACTTTGTTGCAAAGGGTTCCTCATCGATCTAGCTGACATCATCAGTGCGTGATGGCGTGGCGTGCAGTAGCGTAGAGGAGCGTAGAGGAGCCTCGGTAAGAGTTATAAGCAAGGTTCTGGTGTGGTCCCCTTTTGGTCGAATAACGCAATGTGTGTTACCATTCAGCCACACCATCTTGAAGGAAGAGAGAATTGTGGTGAACCACGACACGACCGAATCGTTACTCAAGTACGCACTATTTCGGACTGAAAACCTGTTAAATCGACTCTAATGCTTGATTTTAATCTCATTCGCCCCCTCCAACCTGCATATTCATTTGTGGGTCTAACGTTACGGAGAAGTCGTCAGATGTCTAATTCATTGGCAGACAGCTGAATTCAGTTTCTTCATTTGCAAACAAGAAACTTGTAACGGTGCTCTCTGCAGTCAGAGATGGAGACTTCACAGCCACTTGAAGAGTACGATACTTGCGACATTCCCTCCAGCGCAGAATTTGACACTGTTGCCAAATTGTTGGAAAGACTATCTATACAGCGGAATGCGTCGCCAGGCTTACCGAAACTCGCTGCGGGTGGTTGGCTGATCGGACGCTACGCTACTTGAATCGACTGAGGGGTGAAATAAATCTGTAGTCTGACATTTCAAGTCCGGACCCATCTAAGTGGTTGCATATTGGTGATTCACCTAAACATCTCCATTTGCTGGTCTGATGAACAATTTTACTCTGTGTCTGACGGCTGTCAGATGCTTAACTCGCTTCTCCTCCCATCTCTGGAGATGCATGCGATTCAACGGCCACTGGCGACTACTAAAGGGGACATCTATGTGGCGCAATGGGGTACAGGCGCCAGTGACGCCCTGAGAAGTTGTTGGTGATCTGTAAACAGTGTTGCAGGCCGACACCAAATTAAGTTAGTTGCATAATGAGAGAAAGACAAACGCGAGAAAATGTTGCTTCATTAACCTGTTTGGTTACGGAGACAGGGTGAGGTATTTTACCGTCAGGGAACGAAGACGGATTACTGCCTGTTATTTTAGTTTGGCGTAGCTTTCGAGAAGAGCCATTGTCCGCTAGCTGGTAGGAGTAAGTTGGCGTAACTTCTAAATATGATAATAATTTGCCAGTAACTAAATTGAATTTTAAATGGAGCAACAAGCGCTCAATACTGGAAAAAAATTTATGCCCACAAAGTTTGTCCAAAACCCATCGGGCAGATGAGTACCTCAAATAAGGTACAGGTACTGCATTTGGAATTCAGGTCTCTCCAATGATCATGATTTAATTATGTGAACGCAGCGAGAGAACTGGGGATTGTGGTGTTCAGAATGAATCTACAGTTCGTGCCACATTCGATAATTGGAGTCAGCGACATTATAGAGTGCACAGTCAAAAAGACGAACGTAACAATAAAGCTATTTTCATGCAATAAAAGTATAAAAACAAGTACGAGAGACATTTCTGTGGGCTAATCTGAATTGTATGGCATAGACAAACATGATCAATGAGAACGAACCAGAACACCTTTAACTCGGATTGGCTGGTGAGATTTTTGTTTGGTTCTCCTAACCGGACAATTTTATTGAGGGCATTCCGTCAACAGTCAAGGTGACATCGTCAGCGTTTCACTGTGCCTTTCTTGTGACTACCTCTAGGTGTATTATCTTCGGACATTTAATTTGATGTTGCATTTTTGAAACGAGTAAGTACGCTTTTCCTTAGTTGATTAGATATCATGTGACTTTACAATGAAGAGGTTCTTTGAGAGTTGTGCACGTTTCTCTATACAAACTCCCGAATCAACTGAGCATTAAATAATAAAAGTCACAGTCACATGTAGGGAATGACAAAGTGCGTCGCTTCCAAATTCGATGAAAATATGTGCTTTAACTATATTTTGTTTTGTTTCCCGGTCAGTGGGATTAAACTTTGTTTTTGGCAACACTGACTGAAAACTCCTATCCAAATAGGACTAGTCTCAGTCTTGAGGCACGCCTAAAGCTTCAGGAGACAACCGACGATGAACTGAGCCAGCGATTAGTCAAAACATCGAGCGAATCTGTGTGTCATGAAGGATGGAACTTTCGCTTATGCGTATAATCAGTTTTTCCCACGCATTGTATCCATACGATTCTGTTCTAACTACTTTTCAGATTATACTGGTGTCGTTCCACCACCCTACCCTACCCCAAAAATAGTAAGGTATATCTCTGAACATTTATAACCAAAATATATATGTGTTAAATCCTCCCACAGATTATTGTAACGAAGTGGATGTCACTTCTTTCTACGCTGATATGTGTAATCGTCGAACGCTTTGCACAATCAACCCAAACATGGCTCCGCAAAACAAATTTTCCGTGGAAAGCCCCTCATCAAAGATATTTGCAACTGGTTCATCCGAATTGATCTTGTCTAAGCCTCAGTGTACGAAATTTCATCTCTATCTTGAGTACACATGTGGTACGTAAAGTTTATGCTTACATGCGCTTTTTGACCATCCTTGTTCACCTTTCAGCCGAGAATTCTTGGTCCTGCAGTGAATCTCGCCGGTTGTTATCGAAATAACGACACTAAGTACTGGTATTGGTCATTAAATATTTTGCGGATAGTTTCGCCAAGGACTGAAACGGTTCTTGAACAACCGAAATCGATCTTCTTAGTCACAGTGATAGTGCTTCCAACTCGACTTAGTTAGGCAACCATTGGAAAGTTGTATCCTCACTCAATCTGTAATGTACATTTATAACGCTTGTCATGACTCGCCATTAGCCAGTAGCATACAGTACTTTGCGTCTCTAAATTTTCTAGCTCAAACTACACAGAGCACTCTAGCAGACAACTTGCATTCTGGATACAGTGCGTTACACTTACCACAGTACCTCATGCAAATATCTGACATATGATAAAGTCTAGAACAAAATATTAACGTTTTTGCTGGATTCACTACCTATTCTCTTACGGAGCCGTTGAGCATAGCTGGACTGCTGTTCATGTATGCAAAGTGACTGATTGAGCAATTGGACTTGGAGATGCTCCGGGAATTTCCTCCGTCGGCATTCGGCCACCTCGTATTTCGCGGTTTTTCTTGTATTTGTTTTTGAAAATGTGCAACCTATGCTTATTCTACTAATCTGAGTTAAGGGACTTCATTTGTTGGGATGGACTGTTTACTTAAAGTACAGTAGAGTCCATCCCCCATTGCAAGGTGCGAGGCAAAATATTTTTGATGGGAGATGAGAAAACACATTTGTCTCCCTAGAAAACAGAAAAATTCACCATGATTTATCACGGGTGACAAAACAGTTGCTTGCCAAGTCGCGCATGATGGTAGGAGTAAAACTATAATATCGAAAGATCCGTGAGTTGTCTGTCTGAGCGCCTCTCGAGCAATTCCGCCATTGAATAACAGCAGTGTAAGCGTGAATTGCATGCAAAAAACAAGATCACAGGGGGACAGTTATAGCTAATGTACGCCGTGAGAAAATTAAAAACAAGATTACTCGCTCATACGCCGCTTCCTTCGGTCTATGTGACGTATACATCCGTCTTCAAGGCAAGATTAATATTTGCTAAACTAGCACAATTTAGGCAACGAAGTGATGGAGGCCAGTGGCAACATCTGTTCGTTTTCTGAAAACATCCAAAGGGGGGAGGAAGCTATTGAGTTTGGCGGAGAGTTCCAGGATTGGCAATTCCGAAAAGAGATATAATTTCGTAGGCATTCCAGACTACTGTACCATTCAGTCAGTTTCAGTCGATTACCTC
Organism: Dicrocoelium dendriticum; assembly: GCA_944474145.2. Classification (NCBI taxonomy): domain Eukaryota; kingdom Metazoa; phylum Platyhelminthes; class Trematoda; order Plagiorchiida; family Dicrocoeliidae; genus Dicrocoelium; species Dicrocoelium dendriticum. Next base: position 68,393,974 of record OX104071.1, on the reverse strand, counting down.
TGCGATTGATGACATGGTTGAGTTACAGCAAGCGATGGCGTACGTTATTAGCGCCGCTTAATATTTGGTACACATATATAAAACCGTCGCGTAGCATTCCCTAGCTTCTACCGAAAACTCTCAGTGACTGCAGCCTTGCTGATAGGACAGGTTTCGTAGACTCTTAGCATTATTTGTAGCCCTGCGTTGTGGTTTAACAAGTAACAACTAGAGGCTCATAAAGCAGCAAGTTCTTAAACAGCTAAGCCTGAACCTGTGGAACAGAATTGTTTCAATCTATATGAAGCGCTTACCACAACCACCTTGAAAGTTAAGCAACATCTTGTGGTTGATTTCTCAAACCGCTCATCATGTGCGTCACAGCGTCTACTGCCATGTTGGTCGATAGGCTTACAATTTAAATGCTTACTTCCATGACTAGAGTCACAAATGGAGTTGGTTAACTTTAAGCTCGGTTCCTATACTGGTTCTCGCAGCCGGTTCCCCAGTTGTGTATAGTTCCGGTAGAGAGGAGCAAAGTTAACACTTCCTATCGTGTAACAGGAGTTCTGTCGGATACCTTCATTGCTGGAGCACAAACAACTCCAGGATTGTAGTCGTATTTACTGGAATAGGACATCACCACGTTACTTATTCCTGGAAGTCATCTATCGTATACTTCACTAGAAGGTTTCGGTGGGCCAGCCTCCTTTCCAATTAGTTTCACTTATTCTCCATCAACATTTAGTTTCGTCCAACCAAGGATGAGGTCTGCTTTTGGGTCTAGTGTTTGAACAGAATAGTAGCCAACACAGCTACGGTAGTTACACAGTCGTCACATAAAAATATGCAAATGTATGAAATTAAGGAACAGAGGTCGACAGGGGATACACATGCAAAAGCCTGAGAGTTATCGCAAAGTGATAGTAATGAAAATAGCAGAAGCAGCAAAAAATTGGTCTAAAGGCCCCAGTGTGCACTGACAAACTTGTTGCTATCTTTAGATTGTACTAGGGTTAAGTACACCTGGTCCGGATTTGGGAATACAACTTATGCTGACGTCGTGTAGCCACCAGATAATTACAAGCTACGTATAGAAATGTACCTAGTGTAATGAGACATCAAGACGTTCTATTAAATATCTTCTAGTTGAGGATCAAGCCCGGTGGGTATGTCACTACTGGCACAGTCGTTGATCTTCCAGCCTGTTAAAATGCGTGGTCAAGTTTAGTGGGCGACCTTTTAGGTGCTACGAGGTATTTTCGGGGGGGGGGGGTGACATTTGCAGTTGGAGATCTTCAGAATTTGGAATGTCGTTGAGGTCAACTCGAAGGCACCAATACCGGTAACCATATAACCTGAGGTAATATATTTCGGGTCTGCTTAATGCATGAAAGAAGCCCTTAAAACTCTTAGATGACCTTCGTCGTAGAGTCTCGGATGCAGCAAGATTTTGCTGATGCCAGGGAGGTCACGCTCGGATAGCGTACTTCAAGTGCGGTCCCAACTAGACGTTAAGAAGTTGTGGATTTACTGAGGGTTCAAATACGCTAAACGCTTGGGGCAAAAGAAAACATGCCAAGTGCTATTTTCGACGCCTCTTCAGATTGTTTGGAGCAGGTGTGATCGAAGGGAACCTCTATACCGAGATAGCGTTCCTAAGAGTCTTTGCGCAAAATGTTGTCACCAAGTTTCTGGCCGACCGTTGGCTAATGTCGTATGCCCAACCACTGATAAACTAGGGTGGATTCCTCACTGAAATTTTGCACGCATCCTCCAAGTGGCTTTGGAAGTGCTTGTTAGTTTTAGTTCTATTAATAGCTCGCCATATCTTGACATCACCCCTAAAGACAGCAATTAGACGTGATAGCGTTTTAATGGTCATTTGGTGGGCAGCCACCGGTCAACTGTGATGATTCCTTACATTCTGGTTATAACCACCCCAGCTTACTGGTGAACTGCTTCAGGCTGACCGTGAGAACATCGGAATTATTCAGATGGAAACTGGATGTTGCCCTCCCGGGACCACGATCCCAGTGATCGCAGTTACTAAGATCCACTTCAATGCGAATCGCGGTCCACAACATTGAGACTGCACGTCGCAATCCAATCACACAATTTGTAGTCCAAACTTGACATTCCAATCAGAGTTATTCATTTTCTTGACCAACTAGTGACTCACCAGTTAATAATGAACACTAAACAATGATTTATCACGGGATAAAAGCAAATGCTTGACATCTCCAGTAGGATGGTTGGGGCGAATACGATGAAATCAAAATCTACGTGGGTCAGCCACAGAGCGTCTACTGAGATGAATACTTCAATAAATAACATCAGCAAAATTTAACAAAAGTGAGCGTAAACGCTCAGAGATACACTGGGATGCAGTGGTCGTTGATATAAGACGTGAAAAAAGTAAAATATGGTCGCTCACTTAGGTCCATTGGATAAATACATCCTGTAGAAAAGCATGCTTGGCGTAATCTACAAAAGCGCAGTTTAGATAACAACTTGCTGGAAGCTAACAGTAAGATCTAGTCTTTTTTTGAAACTGTCCAAAGTAGGGGAGGATACAACCTGCTCTGGGAGGGCGATCCAGGGTTGGCAAACCCGATGAGAATAGTACTTCCGTCGACACTCTAGAGGGCTATATAGTTTCCACAATTTCAAACAGTTACCCTTGAGCTGCGTGTTGTGGCTAAGTTGCACCAAATGGCGGCATATGTGATTGGGGCCACACAATATCTGATACGCTACTATGAAATTGCCGCGCAGCCTTCGATAGCGTCCGCTGAAAATTCCCAGCAACTTCAGTTTTCGGTGGTAAGTGTGATAGCACAGGCCCTTTACATTCTTTGTCACTCTTCGTTGTGGTGCCTCTAACGCCTCCAGGTATCGCTTCAACCAAGGTTACCAAGCTTGGATAGCGTGTTCAACATATGGTCGCACGTAAGAATTGTGCATCATTGGGAAGCTTGATGGGTCAAATCTCCCGATTGCCCTGTTTAGCATGCCGACATGCGGGTTGCTTTTTTTCGCAGCTACGTCAGCCTGTTGTGAACAGTTGAGGTCACTCTGTACGAGCAAACCAAGGTCACGTTCCTGGGCACTGGTCTGCAATCTGTTTGTCCCAAGCAAATATGTGTTGTTATGTCTATAGCATAGCATAACGCGACATTTGTCTACGTTGAATGGTACGGCTGCTTGAACTGACCAGTTCGACACAGCGTCAAGATCTCACTAGAGCCCTTCTTGGTCGTCCGGTTCTCTGATCCCTCCCCATTACTTAGTAGCAAATCGGAAGCAATTGGTCTCGCCAAATCGTTAATGAACACCAAGAATAGACGAGGCCCAAGTACCGAGCCTTGTGGTACACCACACTCCACATCAATTGCAACGGATAGTGATTTCCGGACCCTCACCTCTAGCGGTCGTTCGTGTAGAAAATTACTAATCCAACTCAGAATTGGGTCGCCAATACGTAGTTCCGGAGCTTCTGAAGAAGTATTCGATGGTCCAAGCGATCAAACGCCTTTGAGAAGTCCAGGTAGATGAGATCGACTCCTGCTCCATCAACAACAGCTTCAGTCCAGCTATTACGTGCAAGTAATAGGTTAGTAGTGCATGAACGTGTTTGCCGGAAGTCATGTTGCTCTGGGGCTAGTAAGTTGTGGCTTTCTAGATACTGCATCAGCGCGTCTGCGATGATTGCCTCCATAACTTTGGATAGCACAGAAGGTAGAGTTATTTGCTCGTAGTTGCTAAGGTTAGTGCGGCTACCTCCTTTATGTATAGGATTGAGGACACCCCGCTTTCATACTGGTGGAATATGGTTCTTCTCCAAACATGGTTGATAGAAAACGGCCAGTGGTTCTATTGGATCACTAGCTGCCGCCTGCAGAGCCTTTGGTTAAATGATGTGCACTCCAGGAGTACTGTATGCGCAAGGATAAAACTTCTTCAACACTGCTTCCACAGTGAAGGGGATGTTGTCTAAACCCGACTGTGGATTAATAGAAAGGAGGGGAATATTAGGACTCGTTACCTGCTGGAAAGTTTGGGAGTAGTGAAGTGTAGGAGAGCTGCTGATTCCATCGCTGACCGCCTGCATCCATCAGCCATGACTAGTGCTGGGATCCCGCGCTTTATCTTTCGAAGTCTGTTAATGTCCCTGTACAGTAGTTTGCGGTTCGTGCAGAATCGCTTCATTAAATCCTGTTGATGCGTGCTCTTGTCCTCGTGGATCAGTTTCACACAGAAGTTACTATGTATCACGTATGCAGTCCAGGTTTTGGCATTTGGACAAGCTTGGTGATCTCCCCATGCCAAATCCCTCAGGGACATACATTCACGTGTTCTGTTCTTCAAAAATGTTGTATATTTGTTTTTAGGTTGGAAGGATTTCGGTTCAGATGCGTACGCTACCAGTGTGCTAAACGTCCTTGTAAACGATTCCCAGGCAACATCTGGGTGCATTCGGTTAAGAAAATCCCCGAGGTATCCTTAACAAGCGTAGATAACACCTTATAGTACGTGACAGTATGCACTTTCTCCCCTTCTTCTTCAGGATATTCCGCATAGCATATATAGTCAACTAGTAGGGTAACATGGTCACTACGACCCAGTGATGTGCTTGCAAATATCCCGTCCACCATGAGTTCTTCGTTAGTGAGCACAAGATCTAGTATCGACGACTTGTTAGCAGTTGGAAACTTGCTATGAGAGGTTACGTGGTTGTACGGAGGGTAGTTAGCGATTAGCTCTTGCAAGCAGGCTTTAAACTGCGCACCATTAGTTGCTCGCACTTCCATATCTTGCTCATTAAAATCTCCAGAGATAAGAATGTGGGTGTAGGCCTTGTTCAGAGCAACCTGAAGGACGTAGCTCAGTTTGGAGTCCATTTCCGACGTAGACATTGGTGGGCGGTACATTACGGCTAGTAGACGTGTGCCCTAGTTCCGCAAACATAGGCGGCACCAAAGCGAATAATGACCGCGGATTTCCGGGTGATCGACAACTTCACATCGGAGGTTTGTAGTATAATAAAGAAGCATACCACCACCCCTTCCAGTTCTATCGTTCCGAATTAGCGACGTACCAGGTAAATTGATCTCAGAATTGGTTAAGGTTTAACCAGGTCTCCGTAATCATAACGAGGTCCTGCGGTTGTGAGGCATGGAGTTCTCTAACTTCGGCCAACTTACTTGAAAGGCCTTAGGTGTTAGTGCACATATAGGATAGTCTTTTCATTGTTAAGAGTGCGTTGATGGATGTCAAATTTGTGTTTGTTTTTAAGCCGACCGTTAGATAGCTGGCCTTTACGCGTTTTGTTTTATGAAGTTCAGTCAAGTTGAATGGCTTCGTTGAGCGTTCCTGAATAGAAAGTTCGATAGTGCTGCGCTCTGTCCTTTTTATGTGTCGTGAGTACTTTTGTACTGGTCTCTCCGTAGGACTATGCAGGCAAAGAATTTACGGCGTTTACATGGGCCATCGAATTGCTTACGACTCTTTGCCGTGCGTCTACTGCCTTTAGCCGTATCTCCGTTGGCAACCTGGCTCGCAACTTTGACCAGTTCTTCAATAGAACTTGCGTTATTCTATCGGAATGTAATACTACTTCCATTAACCTTGGACCACAGCCCTTGTAGTTAGGTGATGACGGAACTCTTGTCATGGATTTGTAAATGACATGGTAAAGAGAAAGTGCTTCTCGGATGTAGCACTACTGCTCTCGGTCATGTGTTTGCACATCGTGATCAGAAGAATCTAAAATCTCGGGAGCACCATGATCAAATATGGTTTTCTTACTTTCACTGTTAGAAATGCCGCGTTGGTCACCTGCTTCTTTTGAGCGGTATAGATCGAGTAATATGCGCACTGCTCTAGGTGAGTTGCGGAGACCAACTGCTGAATGCAGGGCAGCCTCTGTCTCCTCCGCTGAGTTCAGTGTTATTTGAAGTATTCGACGTCCACCAGAGTGCATTGAGTCCGGGTGAAACGCTAGGCGTCTCATCTTAGTAGGCTGGACCCGGATACCAATCGCATCGCAGATGGATCTCCACAGATTGCGATCGTCTAGTAACTTGCCTTTTCTTATGCAAGAGTTGGACACGGGAACATTGGTACACATCAGAGTTAACGCAGCTTGGTTTTGTCTAAAGAGTGTCAGCTTTAAAGTTGTTGCTGGTAATTCGAGCTGTTTAGAAGGCACCACTGGAGCTGAGAGTGAAAGTTGTGTCGCCCCACGTATGCTCGGTATAGAAAATGGACTTAAGTGTTTCGCTCCCGGGGTGTTTATCTAGGCAATCGATGTGTACGTTACCTGCTTGTTATCTACACCGGATTGCGCTGTCATAGCCGAATCTCCAGGTGAAGCGTCTGTGGTTGGATGAGTGGAAGCAGGCATGTTTGAGGCTTGTCCACTTATGGAGATGAGGTGACCCAGTGGATTTGGAGACACAGACGCTGCAGTGCGGTTGGAGTGTCTAGCTCTTTTGTTCAGGTTATAGGCGGAGCTTACTTTGTCTAGTTGAGGCATTAGCGTGGCCATATTTACCTCCGTGGGATCGATCTTAGTATTTACAAAGTGCGCGAACATCTCAGTCATCCTATCGCACTTTTTCATAAATAAAGATGAACAGTTGACAACTGGAATGACTTGGCATGTTGGTTAAAAGCAAAATGTGTCAGCAACTTCGTCTCTCTCACTTCTTAGACGGATTTACCTATACATTGCGGACAGTATGATCTAATGCAGCTAGAACAGGATACCCCGATATTAAGGACTTCACTGCAATGCTTTACGGAACATAGACGACGTCTCACCATTAGAATGCTAGTCGCCGTGTTAGCATTTGCAGTAAAGTCTATCCGAGCTATCTTTGTGCTACTGGCGCTCACGTTTGATGAAGGTTCTATGCGCCAGGTGTGACACACAAACACGTCAAAACACGCACACGAGTTGAGAGTTGTACAACCCGCACCAGGGTCACTCAGCCGAGACAGAGGGATGTCTTACCGCGCAGACTGTCGGGTTCAGCAAGCAAACGACTCGAGGTTGCAAGCATAGACCCACACAAAGCGGAAGCGAGCATTGATCGGCCTGCCCTGAGCGACAATACAGGTGGAGCGCTGATAAGGGTCCCTAGTTGCCTCGGACGAGATGTTCAGTAGATGAACAAAGCAAAATGGCGGTAACTTTGTTATGCTGCAACTCACAGGGATGGTTGCCGCGTAGTGTGAGGGTGCACAGCTTCTCCTTCCGAATGAGACTGAAATATTTTCCGAAAAGCTTCGATTTGATGTGGTTACATACGTAGAATTCGGTAAGAATATGTCAAAACTGGGAACTGGATCAGGGGTATAATGTGCACAAGTTAGCTCCAAGAGGTGGGAAGCACTGAGTGGAGCTCGTCGAACTGGTTCGGAGGAGCCCACTCACAATACTGTGTGTGGGAGTATTAGAGTGGCCAGAGAGGGCCATTCGAGAGTCGAGTTAAACTGCTGCCGCACAGCGTGAAACACAACCGCAGGAACTAATCGGAGAAGTCTTCTCGAAATACGCTGTGATCTCCGATAACTGGTACCGTCTTCTCTCAAAGTTGAGGTCTTCTCAAGCGATGAGGACAACGAGGCCAGACATCATTGTGGTTTAGGCTGCACCAATGGTCGAGAACGAAGCATATTATGATGTAATAGCTTCCCCCACCCCATGGAAATTTTTACTATCATTTCTGTAGTAACATATGGTCAATGCTTTCGTTATTTAATTTTTTACATGATGCTGATGGTTAGCTTACTTTTGTGTTATTAATCCAACGGAAGCGAGCGACATTCTTCTAAAACCCATACGAACTTTGGACACCACGGGATCCAGACGCAAAAATGAGCGTAGGACCAAGAAGCGGGAACGTCAGGACCACTTGGAACATGAAGAGATTTATCCTACGGTGGCCAGCAGCATGAGCGTAACTCTCATGTCTTCGATGCCCGATACTGCGAGCAACAACATCGCCAAAATCAATTCGGTACGGAAGCAAACTACGAGTCCAGAAGAGAGTGGTGAGTTAAGGCAATTATGCGGTCTGAGCATGACATATCGAGTATTAGTGCTCGGGCAGCATTGCATTTGTGACTGTCTAGAGTAAAATGTTTCCGTGGTACCAGGCGTCTGCAGCCATTTTTAATGGGTTCGTGATATGACCAATCAGCATCGCAAAATAGCTCAACTTTATCACGTTTATGCAGGTTATTTTCATTTAGAGTTGGGACATAAGTATCGTATGCTGTCTAAACAGGCTTCTGCGAATCAATTTACTCTCCAAAAGGAAATATTTGTTTTTCTCCAGCACGTAATTCAGGCGAAAAAACCGAGTGCTTTAATCAGAAAACTTCTAGCGGTGTACTAACTGTGTGTTTTTATGTCAACATAACTGCATTTTCGAACTGGATTTTTCTCGTCTTAACATAACTTACGGTGAAAAAAGTACTTTTTGTGAAACATTGTTACATGCAAGAATGAATTCGGTATCTGTACCCAGTGATATGATAAATGAGAAACATAATAAATAAATTAAGTAATAAACCATTTATTCTGGGCAACGCGAGGTACTCCTTTACAAGCGTGATCATGTGGTTAAAAAGTGTGAAAAAAATGTACAAAAAATTACAACCTGCTTGGCATAACAGTAAATGTGTGCATAGATATGCGTGTACCAGTGCATAAATGTAGCCTTGTAGCTTGTGTGTGTAAGTGTGCTGTTGTATTTGTGACTGTTTGACAGCGTCGGTTATGTAATAATAGACATTGATGACCGTGGAATGAATGTAATAATTCCGATATCCATGGGGCAATGACTTTTTTTGCAGCGAGTCGCATTCACCAAGTCACAATGTTGAGAAACAGACATTTGTGGGTTTTTTTAGGGAGAACACTTGCTATGGGAAACCCACTACTTCCTGGAATACTGCCACCAAACTATTTACTAAAACGGGTTAAACCCGAACCACCCTACTGGCACCAAGAGGAAGTTGTTCGGCTAGCCAGCCACGTCTGACAGAGTTTGCCTCGGTGACGTACAGTGAATGCTTTCTGTACTGCAAAAGTATACTGTCAAAATTGCAGAGGAGAAGGTTTGCGAGTACACGCATAGTACTTCTTGAAGGCAAAGCTTTACGTGCGCTTGGTAAAACAGCAAACCAGATGCAACAGCAATTTATCTTTTCCTAGAGAATGCTCAAAAATTAGTTGTGCAAACCTTTGCCGATGTACCAGCAAACAGTCCACCTGGGCACGCAGTTAGGGAATTAGGAAGGACACGCAGTGCCAGCATGCTCGTGTTGTTACTGTTGTGAAAGTTTCTACTCACTATTCAGGTCTTTGAATAGATCGAGCATGGCCGTAAAAATTAGCCGGAACGGCGGCATGAAATGTTTCCCACCCTAAATAACAGTATGGAGTTGTTTCCGGTTTACCAGGGTATCCCTGAATAGGTTCAAACGTCGTCATTAATTTAACAGGCCTAGCTGATGAGTTGCTGATTATGACATGCACACCAATGAGTGTCTCCTAGGGCTACTCTACAGATGTAGATTGTTAGAACCCAATGATGAGGCTAAATCTCTAAAATGACGTCACCCTACTCCTACTGGTTTTCTTATGGAACCGATTATATCCGTTGTACTACTGTCTGATTGTCGGTTGGGGTGAAAAAAGTACCCGGCCTGATACGCAAACGGGGCGTCATAGGGGCCAACTTTTCTTCAGGCTAACTCACTTCGAATGAGGTGCGCAACATACAATAAAAATCACACTACGATCGATCGAAGCAAACATGCAGGTGGAAACCACTGAGATGATGGTACATTAATTGTAGAACCAGGTGTTCCCTCCGCTACCAAATTCACATCGATCTGCAGAATTTGTGTCTTCCAGCGCAAGAGGTCACAATGAGGGCATTAATCCATTCCTTTGCCCCGCCCTACAGGCGAATATCTTACGTGACAGGCACAGTGGTTTTGCGCCACATACAAGTACTTAGACCATTTGCTTCAGGAATAGGTCACAGGTCTGCTGTAATGTCTATCACAACGCAGCTACTCAAAGCTTCCCTCCATTTCACCTGTCAATATAGCCGTATCTCTTCTGCTGACCAGAGTACTGAATAGGTCAATGTGCATACCGACAAGGCTTAGTTGTTTTCAACTCATAAACTGACAACCATAAAGGTAAAATATAGGCTTCTGAGGTGGGAGACGGAGATACAATCTGCCCTTTTCTGTATTCACGGACGCATACGACATATTGCACTTATCTGATGGAAAGACCATATAAACCCAATCAAAGCCGTCCAATTTGAAAAGAATTCCTCCAGCACTAAGTTGAATTTCAAGCACGGTATATTGTTGTCAATGTTGTAGCCGCCACTATATCACCCCCATTGGACAACTGAGGCTAGTTGCTGAATCTTATGCTACGTTCAGACGACATCCGGATCAATTTTGCATAGCATAAAATGCGTATGATTTTGACTAGGAGGTAGAGAGCTAGAACTAAGAAATGAAACATTTGTTCAACAAATTCCCCACTACAATTGGTACATTCTGTGAGCCACAGTTTCAATTTGTCCATTACTTCACATAAAAGTCGTTTTGTTGGGTTAAAACAACTACTGAAATGTCCTCTAGATGATGACCCCACAGGTAGTTCTTTAAGTTTAGGAACAGGTTAAAATTCCAGTTTTCCAGCTAACATCGTATGCGTGTATGGTGAATTTACTGGAAACTCAGTGTTCACTTTGGTGAACACAACGTTGAATGTGTACGCAGGTGCATTTTCCTGTAAAACGAGGATTTGTTTGTAACAGTTTCAACGTTTTTTCGTTGGAATGGCTTATTTTAGCTGACCCAGCAGGTTAAAATAATATTGTCCGGAGATGTCGGAGCCCTAAAGTAAACAGTCCGCAACTTCATCCCAGCAAACGGATGCCATGACAATTTTTCCGATTCTTAGATGTTCACTTCTTTGACCTCTGGGACCCACTGCTGCACCATATCTTTGACAGTATTTTTGTTTCACGAGCATAGATATGGTGTCAGGTTTCATCATTAGTCACTAACCTTACCATAAGATCCTTGTGGCTTGAAAATGATTCAGAAAGAATCTGGATGTTTCAACTAGTTCCTTCTTCTGAAACTTTGCTCATGTCTAACATGGTAGATACCTACATTACAATAGTGTACTGTGAGATGTCCATTATCAGTGTCATATTTCTGCCGACACTCACAGTCTTCCATATTCAGCTGATGGGATGCACCGCAGTTTGCTGGGACAGATGAGTTTGGGCTAGCCGAGTAGGAGCCTTATATTAATCGATGAAATACCCAGTCTTGGAAGGAGATGACTAAGTTTTAACAGGGCTTTACTAAGAATACTTCTTCTCCAGGTTTGTGACGTCACAATTTGAGTATTTTTTCGGTCGTTTTCGAAAAAACCCAAACGTCATGACAATCCATAACTCTAACGACCGGAGATTTACTTATGTTTCTGCCATTGGGAATTCGACCTAACGCTAAAACAGTTGTTCGAACCGAGAAGATAAGCGATGTGTCCCAGATCCTTTAATCTTACTGCAGCTGGAACGGGGTGAAATCAAGAATGGGTAAGCACTCTCTAGTACGGTCCATGGATTCCGTACAGAACAGCGGTATTCAGAAATCGGTACAGCTCCGTCAGCGATTGTTTACAGAATCAGAATGGATCGAATAGCCATTTTGCGTGGAAGTAGCCTGCACTGAGTACACCCAACAGAATAGGGATAAAAGTTGCGCCGATAGTGGTAAGCCTAGGTTCTCAATCTACACACTCTCATCGGTGAAGCCAAAATAGTAGGTTCTTAACACCCGTAAGGCCATGTTACGAAACCACTCAGACAATGTTGGTGTCACATGCCTACAAGGCAAATACGTACATTTCACTAACACCAAGTTAATGAGGATCGGTTAATTGCTAATCATTCGCGTATTTGCCGTCGTAGATATGGTATACTATACATACACGACGAAATTAGCTTAGCCAATCTCGTCTGCTTAAGGGTGCAATTTTTAAACCCACATTTGACACAGTGTCCGTGTATACTGTTACCGATTTCAGTTCGAATGAATCCCAGTCGATGGGTAGGAGTTCTGGGGCATGTAGACACCATCAACATTCTCTCTGATGACGATCAGACCTAACACATCACATGCGGAAATTATAGGTTTACCAGCAGTCGACACCCTTCCAGTTATATAGGGTGATATAGTCACTATGGGAAAATCTAGTAACGGATGCCGCGAACAAAGAAGTTGTCACACGGACAAGACACAATGCGTGTCGGTTCCGTCTCCGTGCCGACACACGTTCACTGCGCTTACATTCGGCGCAGGACTTGTCTCAGACGTAAAGCATATGCTGAACGGTGCAAGTGCGTACAATATCAGAACTTTAAAGCGATGTAATTGAGTTGTCCATAACAGTAAATGAGTACTTTTTCTACACCATTTATCCCGTTCTTTACTCTTTGCATTGCTATCCATCATGTATATGTTTCATCGCCGTTCTTGCCATTTAGGTATTAACCAGCGCAAATCCCTGACAACAAACGAAGCTCAGTCTTCAGAGTCAAACCGGGTCATTCTTATCTCGCTAATACCGTCAGTAATTTGCTTACTACTGGTGCTTCTACTGATTGCCTACACAATTCGTCACAGGCACCCGAAACAACTTCGTGCAATGAAAAGAAATCTACCCTTCTGCCGTGACACTGCCAGTTCTGGATTCAACAAGTTGGATTCTGCGGATAGTCAAACTTTGCTGCCAAGTGACTGTTGTCTTGTCTCACATGAGATGATGCGTGTGGGATGTACAATCCCGGAACATCTGTCAACCAATCCCATGTATCAGACCCACTCAACTGCAGGCGCCCATACGTGGAACCAAGTGAGTCTACCGCACGCATCTGCTGGTTCAATAAGTGTTGCAGGGTCCAGTTGCTGCAGCTGCTCCCCCAAGTTTCCAGGGTCACACTGTCCAGGTTCTATATCTCCTGGCGGCGCAAGAAACCAATGCAATAATTTGGAAACAACAGTTGCTGGTAAGGGATTTGCAGCAACTGCTTCAAGTCGGATTGGCCCTGACCCCACCTTATGTGACCTTGCCCGGTCTGGTTGCGCAAATGAGCCCCCACCGGGACCTGCAAGCGGAAACAAATACGACAAAGCCGGAGAATCAAATGATGAAATAACCAAACGCTACCTGCCGTCGTCAACACATCCCTCGTTTTCATTGTCAAATGCAGGAGCTCAAAAAATGGAACCTAGTAGAAAAGACAATTTTGTTTACTTGGACATGGACACGTCCCAGATGGCAGAAGGATTGAACCAGCCCAATGTAAAGCTTTCGCATTCTTCTCCATCTCCATCCGAGTCCCGATCAAAATGCAACCACACAATGCCCCAGATGACGGATTCCAAGTGTGAGGTATACAACAGCTTCATGCAGCCCAAAGTAGTTCATGCTCTAGCACAACATAGTCGAAATCTGATCACTCCATGCAAGCAACTGAATGTTAACTATCAGAGTAGACTGGCGCCGCCTCTTTTCAACCAAATTGAGCAACATGGAAGTGGGTATTGCAATTCATTTAGTACAGAGTTCGAATCTGCCCTTCACGACAGGAGGAAAACCCATACTATTCCGGTGGTCAGATATCCGCATGACTTGGATGACGCGGAGGAATCGGGTGAGGACGCGCACTCTGAAAACGAATCTCAGCATAGCAGCACAGAGAATGTGACTACTATTACCCAAGTCAGTAACAACCGACCGGATTTATGCCCTCCTGTTAAAAGTGAAATGAGAGCTTTCAGGAGCATGGATACAGAAATATGCTGTGACGCCACTCACCGAACTGAACCATTCACCAAAAACCGGCTGAACATCGAAAGCATTAACAAGATTGAATCTTCATGCACTGCTGACCGATTGAATAGGAGCTCACCAATCCGTGTTGTGGCTCCACATAGTAGTTCACTGCAGTCAGCCAGCTCTGGTTCCCCTGCTCGAGTCGCCAGATTTCAAGAAGGGAAGATGACCAAGACTTTACGCTTTCAAGCACCCTTCGATGAGAATCAATTCCCTGTCTATGGTGGCCAAATCTCAAGGCAAAATTCGGTCCACATGACGTCCTCTATATGCCATTCAATGCAGCCATAATCCCGTTTATCAGTTCTTCTTTCACAATGCCCGTACCTAAAGCAACCGTTAGAATGTTACCAAACTTTATGACTTACTAAATGCTATCTATGCAAATCATTTAAATCAGGTTCCTGGTACTGACGTATTGCTTAACCTAATCTGTCTACAACTAAAACAGAAAATGTATGTCTAACGGTGGAGTTCACAACAAAAATCTCTCAGTTTCTCGTCTCTAATTACATTTCAAACAGTCAGTGACTTTACTCTGCATGACATTTTGAAGCTGTCCCAATTTGTCTCTTCATACTCTATATGGGTGGGTGGATGTCCGTATATGTGGACCTGTGAAGTTGTAATGGTTTATGACCTGGGATGACAACCGCGAACATTTTCACCTCACTCACTAACAAGGTAGTGTTACCCTGTTGACTTTGGACAGACGAATTCATCTGTCTCTCCCCATCTTTTGATAATATGTGGACGAACCAAAGAGCTTTGTGGACATGCGCCTTCATCCAATACCACGATGGTGTCCGTTAATTTATGACATTTTTGTTATGTTTTTGCAATTTCCACTCCCAAATCGCTGTCTATGACCGTGGAGATTTACGCGTTTAGAAATTTTTCCAAGATGACTTTCTATGCTTCTTAGTAAATCACCTGGTCAGTCGTGCCGCTCTTCAAACTTATTTGGTTTTCACGTCGAGCGGAACTCCACCAAATTAACTGCACCCTTGGAGACAAGAAAAAGTATTCAGTACTACTAAGGGTAAAGGCCAAGTACGAGTTTCCTTCCTTGCAACTATTCAGTAGTCTGTTCGACATAAGTATAAACCCAGATAGCTAAATACAAAGAGAACTTCAGCAAATCTTTCTGAGAGCACAACTTAATCGGTTTAGGCGAAGTGCATATGATCTACTCGAAATGAAAAATTCCTGCATCTTTGCGCTAGTGCTGGCTATTTAGTTAACACGGATTTTCTAAAAAAAAACGGAAAACTTTTACAAGAAGAAGTGATTAACCTCGAATTTTTTAAATTGCAACCTACCAAGTCCCCTGTACGACCATGTTTGGGTTACGAAACTGCGCGAAGTGGTATATTCCAAAAGGATTATGCGGCATCACACTACTGGCATTACGTAAATCACTTAAGGAACACAAGCTTGTGAGCACTGCAACGAGCACTTGTGATGAATTACGCACGAATTGCCTTAAACTTGAATACCAACATACAAGCGGCATTAGATCCGTTCGTGTGAGCGATCAGTTCGTATACATTTAGGCATGAATATCATTACGATCATCAGTATCAACGTCGCTTGGCACATTAGTTGGGGCTAGAAATGTCTCAGCTATCGTTACCAAATACTGATATATAAGAAATACGTATATACAGGACATTAAATAGACAGGCTAAGCGGAAGGATAAAGGAAAAAGAAGCTCACCAAAAAATGGATTTGGAGATCGGTTCTTCACCATTCCAACAACCGTAGTTAGCCAGGTGTGTTCATAGTCTCTGGGAACCCAATACGACTACTAACAAACGCCAGCGTATCGACGGTCAGCACTCCACTTGACCAAGCCATCGGTTGGCTTGCCCTCCTCTTTTAGCATCCAGACTCTGGTTGTGCAAACAATGCACGCCTCGGAAATCGATTTGGTGGCGTGCGTAACACATGACCTAGTCCTCGGAATCTGGTCCGCGATAAAACGCTCCAATTGTGGGCCGACTCAGCTGGCATGACGGAGCTTTCGTATCAAAAGCGAAGCGTTGTTCAAAAAAATACAACAGCCAGTTATTCTCAAGCCTCTCTGAGCTCACGGTTGGTTTCCTCCTTCTGAGCCATAAACATTGATCCGAACAGGCTCATTGTTTACGCGGTGTTTCCACCACATCTGAGCCAAGCTGCGAAAACATTGGTGGTAAAAAGCAACTCGCCTCATTATATCTGTCGAACAAATGGTCCCCTTTTCGCAAACGGATAGGTGGGTTGGACGTCGGTTGCGTTGTAGTTTCGACCCTTGAGAGCGAGAATGATGTCGCGCCGGCGCCACAGGGAGAGAAAGGTAGCAGAGTCGCCTCGAGCTTTTACTATGCGGTTTGTGATCTCATCTTCTATTCCACAGGCCCGGATGTAACTGTCTAGGAAGTTGAATTCCTGTACGACTACCAGCAGAACACCATCAAGGTTAAGTATAGAGTTATTCATGCCCATTTTAAAGCGGAACATTGCGTTCGGATGGTTTAAAGCACAGGCCGAAACGGCTGACAACCAGCGTTAATATATCCAGTGCTGTTTGACACCTTTGTGGATAGCTACAAGGAAAGACAACATCATCGACATACTCAAAGTCAAGAAGCTGACGACCAGTTTTCTTGTATCACACTGCTGCAGATATTAAGGGTCGGCTACAGTTCGCCATAAGCACTCACTATGCCCGTAGTACGCGCGTATAGAAATTTTATAATACACATTCTTTCGTATATGCATTTTCTGAGCAGACAGTTCTAAAGTGCAGAGCGATTCACCGAATCAAAAACCTACTTAATGTCGAGGAACACCACTGCGAACGCAGTTCACCACCTCTTAAGCCTTTGGCAGACAAGACAAAGTTTTCTGACTGCAGTTGTTCAAGCAGGAATAAATGGTGGTTTTACTGCGCCAACTCCTCCTGAACCTCGTTAAAGAATAATGTCCTCTCCTTGGTTACACCTTGGCACATGCCCTCGGTTGGTCTAATCTGACAGTTTCCAACTGTTTTACGACAAATTGTTTGTTAAATTATCAGCAAGTATCTAGGGACTGTGAAGCTAAACCAATGAATTCACAAGATATGCTACATAATCACGTTTTACTCATGCATAACAATGTGAAAAATCAATTCGAATGACACGGCGATTCCACCAATCCAAAGTAGCTCAGTACGGTTTGGCAGACGTTGACACCAATGAAAATTCCACGTGTTCTAGCAGACCATTTTACCCCATTGGTGAATAATCGCTCCTTACGAATCATAAAACTAACAGGACTTTCCTCTTGGAAAGAAGACTACCACTCTTTGCATTTATAACTTTGCATACGAGAAGAGTGGTCACAACTTGACACAAAAATGCGTCTTATCCGATGGTACAAAGCTCGTGCAGGGTGCACTGGTACATTGGACTGGTAGGTTTCACTTATCGTGATCTTCCTCCTCGGTAGCACTAGCATCCGACTACATACAATTGTCGAGGTCCAAACCGCCTTAAATCAAAGTGTCGTCAGTGACCTTATGTAACTGTTGGGTTGACCGCGTAGCACGCCTGTTAGAACCGTGATATCCTGCTAACCGTTTAGTGATTAGGCTAAGTATTCGCACAGGCATCTGTCCTTGGTGTAAAAACCACTTTACGCTTCTGTCAGTGGCGTTGTGAACAATGATTCTAAGTTCCGTCTGAATACCATTATTAACAAAAAGCACATATTCAATCTTCATCGAAATATCAATCTTTAGCGTCACTTGCAAACAATGTACTTCGAATTGGAGCGTCATTTTGCATCACTCGTTGTGTAAATGTGTTGCGACGCAAAACCACAATGTGTTCCGTGTTCCAAATTTATGTGAAACTTGGCCACTTCGTAGTTGAGGAAGCAGATGGATAGTGGATGTCACTTACCTGAAAAACCACACTTCTTGACTGGTTTCGAACATACCTGATCTTATCTGGCTTAGAAAACATAAATCGAACCCGGGACCACTGAGGTGTTTGCCGAAATTTCCATTTCATCTCTCCACCGGGTCACGACGGGCAGTGCTTGTTACGTGATAGGAGCGAATAAGTTTAAAACCGGTCGTTAAGTGCAGTGTTTTCGGACTGGCAACACCAATTATCAAGCAACTTCTAAGTGGGCTAGTTTCGAAGATAAGCGTACTTTTGTGGTGATCACTCATCAGTGGGTCCACATGTGTGCCGTCATCTCTCTAAAATGACTTGATGCACTGGTAGCCCGGGTTGGTCGTTCCTGGGTTCAACTGTTCACCGAGCTTCTCAATTGGTATGCAATTCAGCGGATTACGTTTGACGCAGCAGCGCACCGAGGAGGTCACCTCTTGTGGTGATGAAACGTTTGTAAACCAATCATGATGCTCCGCGAACAGTTGAACCCAGGAACGACATCGCTCTGTTGAACTGCGATGATCACATGGCGGGTATAAACAGATGACATTTATCATTACACGCAAGACTGCGCAGTCGGTTCAGGGACGCAGATAAGTATCTTCTCATTGGGCTGAAGTAGGTGAATCTTGCTTGGTTTCGAATACATCGAAACTATGGAACCTAAAGGAATACTGGTACTGTGATGTTAGTATCAGATAAGAGTAAGCACTTGGACCAACCGAGCGAACCAGACGGCAAATGGGAGGCGGACGTGACGGATTCGATTACTGGACTCGGATTTGTCGATTTTCGTGTGAGTGGTTCACCGTTTGTTTGGCTGAACCAAAGGAGGAACCTCATCGACTCAGAAGGATCGTTAGTTATGGATTTGAACCTGCAATTTATATCGAGGAGTTTGGCTTGCTAAACATGCTGTAAATTTCGTTGAGCTCTCTTTGCCGAATAAACGCTTGTCCCTGAAGGACTGAGTTCTACAAAATGGTGTCAGAGAAGACAAAGCCGAACCCCAGCCACGGAGCGTGGATGCGTTTTGGATCATCAGAGTCTATACAGACGCCTGCTCCACTGAACATGAATGAACGGAACTTAGCGAGTAATTGGCGTCCATGGAAGTGCTAGTGAGAGGATTTCTTCACTTTAGTACGTTTGGACGATGGCGTATCGCTTATTCACGTTTCGACTTGCAGCCGGGGATGACGAGTGCCGTGTTCTAGAGATATCGCACTATAACCAAGGCGGATCCCAATCATTTTTGAGATGGTCTTCTACGCTATCGGACCGTTCTAGAAATCAATGATGAAGGTACGACAAAGCAACATTCGCGACAACGCAACTTATCGCTCCAGCAGTGCATTGATATCTGCAACATTGAGTCCTCGACCACCTATTAATGCTAACAAATGAAGCTCGCGACAGATGCTGAATTGTGTGCCATTTCCGGAGGCGAAGCAGCGAAGACTACAAACCTGGGACAGGAGATTTACTAATATTGTGCCACGCGACATCCGAACACCCGCGAAAAGTGTCAGGCGTGGGGGCGGAAATGCGCCAGATGTGGAAAAAGAGCCACTGCTCGTTGCCGCCAGTCAACCAATGTGATTTCGCTCGTTCGTGACAAGTCCCAAGCAGAAGCAAAAGATTCAATTGGCAACGTGTCTCGGAGGGGACCAAAAAAATGCGGGTACGCAAGTCCTTCTCTAAGCCAAAGCTGTACGATTCCAGTTATACACCGTTGTAACTGTCAAGATTCTACCAAAGAAGCACTGTCCCGGAATGTGCATTCGAGCCGCTCAGGATTGCCTGCGTATGTGGAATAGTTCCAGATTTCATCCAAAGGGCTCAGCTACAATGGAAGTGATCAACCCAAGTGACGGAGCCTCACATCGACTGGAGTTTGTGATCGCAGAAGTGGAGCTCATGCCGCTTCTCGGCATTGATTCGATCCAGTCTCTCAGTTTTGTTTTTAGTCAGGATCTTTTTGTGCATGTTTGCCAAGGGGAAACCGATATTAGTGACCAGTATCCGTCTGTGTTTAACCCAGGTTTGTGAAAGTTTGCAGGAACCGTGCACTTGGCCTTAGATCTTTTGATACGACAGAGAGCGTTACTGGCTAGGAGAGTTCAATTTGCGTTGCGTGACAGGTTCTGCGCTGAGTTGAGCAAATTAGTGAGAGAAGGTATGATTTACAAAGCCGACAAGCCAACCGACTGGGTTAATCAGGTCAGCATCAGTGCTAAGAAGACGGTGGAACTGCGTGTGTGTATTGACCCAAAACCGTTGTATGAGGCCTTGCCTAGAGAGCATTACGCGCTACCTACCCTAGAAGACATTTTGCCGCATTTAGCCAAAGCCAAGTGTTTCACGAACGTAGACCTCTCTTCGGCGCTCTGGCACGTGGTTTTAGATGATAAATCCAGTTTCCTTATTATCTTCGCAACAACGTTCTGGCGTTATCGTTGTCTATGTTTACCTTTTAACTTGAAGGTGTCTATTGAAGTTTTTCAATAGCGATTGATGCAAGTGGTAGACGATTTAGATGGTGTACCATGCGTGGCAGGCGATGTTTTAATCTATGGCTGGGCAGAAGAAGAGCATGACCCTCATATCCACCGTTTTTACAGCGTTGTGTGCAAAAGAACATCAAGCTTAAACGTGAAAAAAATTGAACTTCGGAAAGACGATATACTTTTCCATTGGCATTTGATAACAACACAAGAGGTCATGGCCGGTCCAGGAAAGATTAAGGCAATTCGAGAGATGCTGTCTCTTAATGACGTGAAGAGAATCTATCGATTAAACGTTATGGTGGATTACTTGTGCCGGTTTATGCCAAAACTCGTTGATATCATGAGGCCGATCAGGAAATTAACTCATTAAGTAAAGGAAAGTTGGGGAAAAGAACAGTAAACCGCATTCGAAACTACGAAACACTTCATCAGCTACGCGCCTGTACTCGGGTATTACGATCCAGCGTAGCCTTAGGAGGCACAGTGTGACAGTAGCCAAGACGGAATAGATGCTATTCTCTTACATAATGGAAAACCTTGGGGTTTACGCAGTCGAGCACTCACCGTGACCGAGCAGCGCTATGCCCAGCTAGAGACGGAGATACTTGTGACAGTCTATGCCATGGAGCGTTTCAACAATTATATCTTAGGGAGAAAAACCACGTTGTATACCGACTATAAACTGCTTGTGTCAATAGCAAGGAAACCGCTGTACGTCGTATTGCGCCGTCTTCAGTGTATGCTTATCCGACTTCAAAAGTACGACGTGGATATTGTGTATTCGCCTGGCGCACAGATGTTCATCGCGGATACGCTGTCAACAGCTCATCTTCCGGTACCCGATCAGAATCCGGAGGAGATCGAAGCAGTAAACTAAGTACAGCACCTGGCAGTGACAGAAGATTGCCTAAATAAAATAAGGCGCCACACAGAGGAAGATGCAACGCTTTCAGCTTTGCGAAAAGTTATCCTAAATGGGTGGCCAGAGAAAGAGAAGCAGCTGCTGAAGGAACTAACACCCTAGTTCAATTTTCGGTATGAACTCTCTGTCTATGAAGGTCTGCTGTCCATGGGAGCCGTATTCTGATTCCGTTATCGCTCCGAAGAGCAATGCTGAAATACGTTCATCGCGCTCACCTTGGTGTCAGTTATACCAGTAAGCGAACAAGGGAAGTGAGCTTATGGCCAGGAATGACGGGTCAAATAGAAGATCATTTAGGGAATTGTGAGGCATGCGTTCACACGAAATCCCGCAGACAAGGGAACTAATAATACTGCATGATGTCCCTGACCGACCGTGGCAGAAGTTAGTAGTGGATTTATTTATTGATAACTGGAAAAACTACTTACCAATGGTGGATTACTATAGTGCTTATTTTGAAATCCATCTACTCACCATTACGAGCACAGAGGCAGCTATCAACAATCTCAGGTGTCAGTTCGCGCGGCACGGTATACCGGAGGAGCTCGTCTCCGACAACGGACCAAGTTTACCAGCGGTGATTTTCAGGCGTTCGCAACGAAGTAGGAATTCGTGCACCAGCAAACCAGCCCATATCACAGTCAATCGGATGGAAAGGCGCACCCGGCAGTGAAGGTGGTCAAGAGACTGTTATCAAAGGTTAGAGCAACTGGCGAGGACCCGTACCTCATGCTATTCCTGCAAAGCAACTCGGTTTGAGCCAAGTGCAGCGCTTATACAGCCGAAGGACTAGAACTCTGATACCGGCGCCTGCCATACTTTTGTGTCCAGTTTCGCCACAACGCGGACGATTACCGAACAATCTGAAACGACGAATGACCACTCAGAAACGGTACTATGACCGTAGTGCACGGGTACTACCTGAGCTAACAGTGGAGGAGAAAGTGTGGATGCAACCATTACCCGATACCCAAGAGCCTTGGAAGAAAGGTCTGTTGACTGCGACGGCCGTTGCCAAGTCATACGAAATAAACCTTGGAGGAAAAATGTTCAGAAGAACTCGAATGTATTTGAGACGACATCGGAGACAACAATGTGAATTGGGTGTGGAGTGGCAGATGGAGAGGGTCAGGGAGACCACTGCCGCAGATACATCAAAGACGATGCGGAGTAGCGAGTTGTACGGGATGGATAGCAATACGGAGGAGCAAGAACGCGAAAAATGGGCGAATGCCATGATAGTATCAGATCAGAGTGAGCACATGGACCAACCGAATGAACCAGACGACCAACGAGAGGCGGAAGTGACGGCTTCGAGTACTGGACTCGGATTGGCCCATATTCACTGAGTGATTCGCTGTTTGTTTGACTGCAACAAAGGAGGAACCTCATCGACTCAGAAGGGTCGTTAGTTATGGACTTGAACCGGAAATATATGTCGAGGAGTTTGGCTTGCTAAACATGCTGTACTTTTTGCTGAGCTGTCTGCCGAATAAACGCTTGTCCCTGAAGGACTGAGTTCTGTAACAGGTACCAGATAGGCTGTTTAGTTCCGGAAGTAGTATGGCTTCCAAAAGTTCGCTGAGTCATGAGCAGGTAAAACATAAACTGGGAACAACTTGCATAGGTTCAAACTAAGTGGCTGACCAATCCATCGCTCTACCGTAACTAAATTTCCATCGAAGTCGAGAGCCTAAATGTTACAACAACCCTGGGTGACATGAAATCCCAGCAACCATGTGAACAATAGTAATGCCCCATGATATGGCATAGCCCCGAGCTGCCATGGGAACCGAGCAGTAAAGTAACGCAGCCCGGGAGGTGATTGGGAAGCGCCTCTTATCTTCCCGTATCTTCCGTCACTAAATGTTAACTAGTACATGGTCAAAACACGTGTGGTATACGTCTCGCACATCCCACCGTCCGTGTACATAACATGCAGATGTGATGCATATGCGAGTAATGCAGCCTCATTCGTACAAACACAAGGTGTTTCATGAGAGTTAATGAAGTACCCGCTGGTAAATTTTGACCGCAAAAGCTAAAGCGGATACTCATCCTGGAAAATCTTGCAACGCGATTAAGATCACATTATAGTGTTACATAGGAAGCCCTCAGTAAAACTGGTCATGAATCTACGTGTACCAACGTCGTCCAGTTTACCCAGCTCACTTCAATGCCTTAAAAGAAGTGATTATTAACACCTGCTTTCAAACCATTTACTTGGAAGTGAATTTCTGTCAAGTAACTTAAAAACAAGATCAGAATGCATAGATAATACAGGTCCTTTTGGGTCAGTCTCACTATTCACAGAGGAGAAGCCAGAGAAACTGAAAAGAAATAGCTTACACACTAGCGCATTCGTTTATCATAGTGAAAACATTCAGAGTAGTTTATCAAGTCAGTAATTAAGGTAGAAACATCACATGCATAACCATTTGACTGCGAAAAGTGCGAATAGGATTAATCACTTGAACAATGAGGAACAATATAACACAAGTAAAAAAGCGATTGTTTTGCAAGTCCCATAGGATGGTTGAACTGAAAGTAAACATAAGTTGTGAAAGTAAACACCAGGTCACCGCACGTACTGAAATAACTATCTTTTGCAGCTCCTGTTCAACCCTCCAAGCAGGGCGCATTTTCTTGAATACCAAAGTACGACACCCATGATGATGTTGCATGCTCCTCAACTTAACCTGCTTGGTTATGATTGACGGCGGTGGACTCGTTGCCTGTGATGAAGCAGCACATCGTGTGTCCTATGCAGGTGACAAGAATAGTAGCCGGGTGCTGGATCCATCAACCCACCGGCCTAAAATTGTAGTATTAGCGTGTTACTGATTTATTGACAGTAGTATAAATACTCGATAACTTCAGTTTGATTTACTGCAGGTTTATGACTGAATTTGACAAGTTGACCTTAATTTTTTTCACTTAGAACCTTAGAAATCTCTTCAAGACTTCACACTTTGTGGGTACTTTCATATGTATTCTTGTTCACGTTACGGTATGCTTTTAACTTGCCCATGAGGGAGAGGTAAGTTGCACAATATTAGATTTCAGCTTGCGTCAGTGTTGTTTGAGCTGATCCTGGTGAACGCATAATGCAGTACGACAGTTTTAAATAGGAAGTTTAAAACAGTTAGTCCCCTTCAGTAGTTTGAACAACGAAATGAGAAGACGAATGTTGGCAGATGCTAGCATTTCGTATTGTCTCGTCAGTACCAATACAATAACTGGGAAATTCTTTTATATGTCTTACAGGGCACAGGCAAACCAATCAAATTTATTGTTGTGATCATTGTTATCAGATTACGTCCACGGCAACCGCAGGTTGACAACTAATTGCTTTTGGACACACAAAGCTGGTCTAATTCGGCTTATCGCGACGGCCTCGGCAAATCGTAAAAGGCGTGCATTAGTATGACGTAACAAGATCCGGAAAGCTGATAAGGGATTGACCTGGTGACGAGTCGCCAAGATGTGCCTGCCTATGGATGACGCTGGCGGCTTACGCGAACACGTATCATCGGAGGTGGATTGGGTAACTTCACGCTGAACCCAGTTTGGTAGGTGTTCCTTCACTCGGGAATCTAAAACCCGTTCGGTCCTGCCGATGTAACTGATACCGCAGTCACACACGAATTGGTAGACACAATGGGATTTGGCGCCGACGGGTTCATCTTCCTTTACTGAAGGTAACGGCAACTGTCGGGTTCTGTTGATAATTACCGCCATGATCGCTTACGTTCTCCAACCAACGGCTTCCTAAACCGCTCTCCATATACAACAGCACCCAGAAAATTAAGACTAAACGTCACACCAATGGAGGGTAAGCATGTTTTGTGTGACGCACACGTCACTCGTGAAACCGCGTGACTGTGTCCTACCTTCGGTATGGTGTTGTGAGATAATAAATTCTAACTCACACCCTGTGATAGCGGTTGTAAGAAAACTTCACCACTTCCCGTTGGTTTGTGAGTATGCACCACTCACCAATCATTATGCGCTCTTTTACGATTCCCCGCATACGTCTTCTATTGCCTCACATTTGTGATTGGCTTGTAATGACACTGAATCGCAGGCTAATTAGTTTTTGATGTACCCATGAGTAGGGGATTTTTTGATGTAATTATATGAAGTCCATCACAGCCAGTTTCCAAATTAGATAGTCGTCCACATGCCCGGAAAAGCACTAGATTGCAGTTTCAGCCTGTTGGGCATCGTCAGTAGTGCGCATCCATCGGATCCGTCAGGATTCGAACCCATGACCACCAGCGACTTGAACCGCCAGTCAGCAGCTCGTTCATTAGGCACCGTATCGATCCTTCACCCCTGAATTGACCAGGATTGATTGATCGAATGCCAGCTATTCCACATAGCCTGTGCATAGGTCCTGAGTTGAATTATTCGTTTGATTTGTACTCGTGGACGCTTGGCTGCCGGTTCGGCTCGTGACGAGTAACATTGTTTTGTAGTCAGATTGCTGTGCGTGTTCTCACTACCGTTAGTGGCCGGAAGCATTTGTGGAGTCGACGGAACACACCCAGAGGCGTATCCAAGGGAGGCGGAAGGTGTCCTCCCCGGGTGGCATGTGAGAGGTGGCGGCAATTTTAGTACAGATGATTGTTTGATGCCAAATGCAAATTCCTCCAAATTACTTCCATATCTAGCTTAGGAAAAATGAAGAGTGATAATCATACTATGACCGAAGATGATATTGGTACTAGGTTGATATCCAAATAACAGCAAGCGAGAGGGACAGCATGGATGCAGTGGGAAAGGTTTGTGATGCTGATGCAGATGCGCGAAAAGCTGAAGAATTGGGAATGCAACCACAGTTTGGTTCGATAACACGAAACTGTCAGTGACATGTTATGATTGGCCTTGCAATTTTCTCTATGCTTCGCCGGCTCGGATCTACTATCCTACTGCACCTTGATCGTGAATTCAATAGGTGGTGCAAGCTGAAAGGAATACAAAAGTAATGGCTAAGAAGCTAACAATAAACCGTCTTTTTCTGGAGTTACGTAACGGTGAGCAAAAATTGCAAGCACAGCTGTAGAATATTTTCGACGGATATTCTGCCTTTTTGATTGTTGAGGATTTCAGAAACTGGTGGAAACTGAATCCACAACCATGTGAACAAGTGTTTAGTAACTCGTGTGCTCACTTATTCCTCAGTGGCACGGAGCTAACGATCCGTTTAGCTGACAGAAAGGCAATTGACAAAATGGAGCTAACACTTGTAGAAAAGATGAGACGTGAAATGTGCCGACCGAGTTGATGAGAACGAACAGCTAGATACTTACGGTCTGAAGAACATGCGCAAGCGCCAAATGTTAACTACCTATCCAAAATTCGAATCCAAAGCAAGGAGGGAAGGAAAGACAAGCCTGCAGCAACAGCGCCTTCTACTGCCTCAGTAAAAGACGCACAGCGCTTGTAATCTTCTACCTTCTCTACTGTACCTTCCTACTTAACTTTGCAGTTTTTACAGTACAGTTTGCCTTATTTGTCTCAATTTACACACATTTCCTTGAATTTATTTTCGCCCTCTAGCTTCTGTGCACTGCGTGCATTTACATTTTGCTTGTTCGATGCTGTGGCTCAAACGACTGCTGATCGGAATCATTGCATGGCTCGGATTCCGGTGCACATAGTCGAGTCATGCGGCAAGCTTTGGAGACCCTAATAAGATGAGAAGTAACTAAGGGTCAACTTAACGGTTTCGTTCGCAACTGACTCAACATTTCCTGAAAGTTTTGTGGTAGCCTTTCCTCTACAGAGAGATACACCTAGTACAACGGTGACTGTAGAAGTAACAGTGTGGATAGGTAAAGTTTTGAAACAGCCGGGTGTTCTTTACAAGTTGTACGCATGTATTATAACCTTCTTGAAATTATTTACCTTTTCAGATGTTTTTTCAACTTGTCTTTTAGGTAAATTATTTTCTCTGTTATAATCATCAAAGAAGTCAATTTCGATTGGCTAGGTTTTCTTTGTTTTTGATCTCTTGTAGTCTTTAGTTCATCGCGCATTCATTACCAGCTGCTTTGCATCGTATTTGGATTCCGCAATGTTACGTAGTAACGAAGTCACATAAAGGACGCCATCAGACCACTGTTGAGCGGAACAATATACAAGACTGCGCACATGAATCTTCTGACACACGTTTTAAAGCAGGGTGTGAAGCTGTATCGATTGGTCAACGTGAAGCAAACCTTTAAGAACGCGGTGTGGCTGAACTAACTAAACAATCTTATCGACAGACGTAACATGCTGGCAGTTAATCAACCAAAGATCCTTTGAACATCTGCATTGCTACAATCAAACCTAAATTTCGGCAATGGATACAGTCGCTACCTACTTCGTTGTTTGACCCATTAAATCAGTCAAGTAAAGTGTAAGCTATCGTGCACCAAGGACGGAGAATTTTCAGTTTTTCAAGGAGAAAACGGTGCTTTTCATTCTTGTTATCTAGATGAATCGACTGACTGAGGATATTGATGGACTTAGGCTTAAATACATAGGGAACAATACAGTATTCCTTTACACGAGGACGCAGACTTTTGGTTGAAAAATGCGGGGAAGGACTGTGACAACAGGAGTTGGGTCAGAGGCGCTTTTCCATTGATCAACTCTAAGATGGAAATGAAGGTGTTTTCTCCGCTAAGCGTCCGATATGGAAACAAGCCGGAAAAATGATACAAGAGTCAAGATTGCACAGGCTTAACCTACCGCGATATATTGGAAGCTCACATAGGACGGTTTGCGCTTAAGTTTAACGCCTAGACGGATGGACTGTGTGAGTTCCCTTTAGCAGACGGTGAATGTAACACAGAAGAAGCAGGCAAATTCTTTATGGAGCTTGGTGCAACGTGAACACGGTTTATGCGTCTTTGTAAGAACGTGGATACTCGCTTCGGTAGAAGATACACTAAGATTGGAACGTATAAGTAGAAGATGCGCAAAAGCTTGAAACAATCCATGCTTCGGTACCCAAAAGTGCTACGTATTGCACAAGTATTCATATGCCGTAGTTGGGTACGTAGCCACGAACTCGGAGTGAGAATTCACAACCGGATGGAACACGCAGTATATTGTATTCTAGGAAGAAGTTCATCACATCTAGGCTCACTCAGACAGCCGCCACACGCCCGGAAAAACACTGTACGCGTGTTTCATCCTTTCGGGAATCGTCAGCAGTGCGCATTCCATCGTGCCCTGGTTGGGCTCGAACCCGCAACTCGACTGTTGCCAGTCGGTGGTTGAGACCACTGAGCTACGGGGGACGGCAACGATCATCGTGAATAAGTTACTAGATGTGATAAAGCGCCGCTCACTATCCACTGACTTGCACCTTACTACCGTGCAGAAGACAGGGTAGCTTCCTCACCAAGAGACGAGCTACCCTGTCCTCTGCACGGCAGTAACGTGTAAGTCAGTGGATAGTGAGCGGCGCTATATCACATCTAGTAACTTATTCACGATGATCGTTGCCGTCCCCCGTAGCTCAGTGGTCTCAACCACCGACTGGCAACAGTCGAGTTGCGGGTTCGAGCCCAACCAGGGCACGATGGAATGCGCACTGCTGACGATTCCCGAAAGGATGAAACACGCGTACAGTGTTTTTCCGGGCTTGTGGCGGCTGTCTGAGTGAGCCTAGATGTGATGAACTTCTTCCTATAACATTCAACTCTCTCTACTACTCTTCTGTTATATTTATTCTGACACATGGGTCGAAAGCAGAAAACATACACGGTACAACGAGCCAAGCAGAACAAGCATAAAAGCCAGTTATTATCGACCAACGTGGCAATGCTGCTTGAGCAATCACGTGGTTGTGTGTGGTTGTTTGAGTAACGCTAACATGCGTGCCTGTAACATCCCCTCAAGTGGTAGATGAAACTACCTTTTTACAACCTAACGTTCTATTGGTTTGAGTGGACGTTGTGGTTTCCGATTAGCGATCGGCTGCTCGGTTTCATTCTTTTAGGTGTCGTTCGTCTCCTTATGCTCTTTTGTAATAACTCCCTCCTTCTCAACGTATGGTGTAACCGAGGTGCGGAGATGGATGAAATCACTGTTACTCAAAATCTGGACTTATAAGCACGATTCCTGGCTGCCGTACCCGCTCGTGCGTGAGTTTCGTGTACACCTCTTGTTTTGCTACCAAATCCTGGGGTTTAGCTGGTGCGCTCCCAATCTGATGCAGGTGCTGTTGTTGCCAACACCTGGCCAGATGGAGAAAGGTAGGTCGGACATCGTAAGTAGCCGACGCCCAAACATAGCCTCCCGCCAGACTTTTTCCGATGAACGCCAGCGGTGTGGTGTGATAAGCGAATAGGAATCAGTCAAGCTTAGTGAGTAAAGTGCCATGACGTTGCTTCAAGAAGCCGGCCTTTAAGGTTTGTACCGTTCTTTTCGCTAAACCGGTTGACGCCGTGTGGTATGGTACGGAAGTCATGTGATGGATGCCATTACCTTACAAGTATTGTTTGAACGCTGAACTGCTGAACCGCGGACCGGTATCTGTAATCACAGTTTTCGGTATACCGTGCCTGGATAGACTACA
Organism: Dicrocoelium dendriticum; assembly: GCA_944474145.2. NCBI lineage: Eukaryota > Metazoa > Platyhelminthes > Trematoda > Plagiorchiida > Dicrocoeliidae > Dicrocoelium > Dicrocoelium dendriticum. The sequence continues at coordinate 68,364,083 of OX104071.1, read as the reverse complement.
ACGTGACTTATTGTTCGCGGTTTCCGTAGTAGCGTTAGCGGTGACATATACATCTATACAGTTATATACATCTATACATCTATATATCCGCCAGGGCTGGCAAAAGTTTCCCTTCAGTCGGACCCAAATATTCAATGTGGACACTTTCCCATGGACTGTCGGGCAGCTCACAAGACTGAACGGTTGGTTTGTCTTTTTGTTACTTGCGGCATGTAGTAAAAGTATTCAATAACGCTTCGATATCTCTATCAATCGCCGGCCACCAGCAGTATGACCTGACCAGAACATTCATGCGGACGATTCCCGGATGAGCTCCGGGTAACCTTTTCAGTACAGCTGACCTAAGTCCCGATGGAATAACGATACTAGATCCACACAAAATAATCCTTCGTGCAGGCTTATTTCAAATCGACGATTGAAAAAACCGACGCAGATCATCAAAGGATCGCGGAACCTCCCCCCGCAGCATCAAAGGTTTCAATTTGATAGGACCGGATCGCGATCGGCATCTTTCTTAACCTTATTTGATATTGTTGTAGTGTCTAGATGTTGCAACAGTCGAATCAACTCGCATGGCGCTCCACTTTTTCATCATGTTGAGCAACCTGTGGTAATTTACTAAAATGTCAGCAATCTTATTGTGTGCACCAGCAATGTATTGGATTTGGTAGTTGTAGGCAAAAATTAGAAGTGCCTAGCGTACCATTCAGGGTGCTTTTAGTTGCTCTGTGCCTCGTCCCTCATGGAGAAGCGAGATCAACGGTTTATAATCAATCTGTATCCCAAACCGATTGCCGCAAAAACACTGTTGAAAACGCCTGACCCCAGAAAACCACTGCCAGTGCCTCTTTATCCAGTTGTGGGTACTTCTTCCCAGCAGCCTGTAACATGCGAGACACGAAAGCAATACGGCGAATGGTTCCGTTTAGAACCTTATGCCCTAGGAATGCTCCCACCCCAAACGGTAAGGCATCATACTGTAAGTTGATGGGATTTTTTCGATGGTAATGTATCAACACTGGTGAAGAAGCAAGTAGAAATTTCGGTTTCTCGGATGCTTGTTCTCTCTCTCTCATTATGACCACTTGGAATCTTACTTTAGCGCGTCGTGAAGTGGTGATATCTAAAGTAGGAAGGTTAGGTAAGAACCGACAATAATGTGGTAAGGTTCCAACGAACGAATGTAGCTGTGCTTCGTTACTTGGAGACGGTGCAGTACTAATGGGCTGCAATTTGTCTTTTTGTGCATGTAAACCATGTTTATCCAGCCAATAAACAAGGTAGTCAACTGAAATAACCAAGAAAGTACATTTGGAGCGTTTCAAACGGAAACCTTATTCAGATAGTGCATATAACACCTGGTACGACGCGCGGAGTTGATCTACTTCTGCGTTAATTGTAAGTAGTAGATCCTCGAGTTATGCACAAGTGCAGTATATCAAGCGCGATGTTGTCAATTATTTTTTTTGGAAAATAGCCGGGGATGAATTAATCCCAAAAGTAAGCTCGGTGTATTCAAATAGACCTAAATGCGTAATGACCGTAGTAAAATGGCGAGTGGCTTCATCTAATCCCACTTGAGAGTAAGCATGGCTCAAATTCACTTGGATAAACTTGCCCCTGTCAGATAAAGCGGTATACAAATTCACGATTTTTGATAGTGCATAACGGTCGATTTTTGCACAGCGAATTTTGGCTAGTTTGTAAGCGTCACAACTCCGTAGGCTGCCGTCTGTTTTAAGCACAGGAACTATTGGGGCCCCCATTCAGCTTGTTAAACTAGTACAGTTCTACCTTCTTGCTGGATCCATTTTTACTCTTCTTCCATCTTGGGCCGTAATGAGTAAGGCAGCCTTCTGGTCTTACCGAATTTACAAGTACTAGAGTCCGCCATACGAATCGATTATTTAAGATTGTTCAGTTTTCCCAACTGGTGTTCGTTGAACACATCTAGATGTCACTTAAGAACCAAGTCCATGGTATCCTCCCTCACGACATGGATAGTATTTAATACTTATGGCAACTGTTTCATCCATTCACGACCCAGTAGGTTTACTGAAACATGAGGCGCAACAAGATGTACGAGGATGCGTGCCCAACCCTGATATTTAACTCGTACCTGACACTTTCTGAGTAGGTCAATCATGTCTGCTGTATAGGTTTTGAAAATGGTATCACTCCACTCTAGACTGGGCAAAGATGAGAGCGCGTTTCTGCTAATCAGTGTCACAGTGGAACCGGTGTCCAATTCAAATAAAACTGGTTCGCCATTAACATGAAGCATGACACCATATAGAGATACTCTCGTCATATTGGAGCAATTTGCATCGATATGGCTCATAAAATTTAACTGAGGATCAGACTAAGCCCCGTCCTCCTGGTTCAACGATTTAAAGGAAACTTGTGGTCGTGGCGAACGTCATACAAGTGCTAAGTGGCCAATAGTCCCGGGCAATTCCTACACTATGTGCGAATGTGAAGGGACTGGGTGGGGAAAGTGTGCCGGTTACCGCATCGGTAGCAGAAGAACTTTCGTAACCAATTTTCGGAGGAAAAAATTAAGAGCCAGTTTGTTTACAGACTCTGTAGGCTGAATAAGTTTGAAGGTGGGTAACCGACTTTTTAGGTTTTCGCTATATCGTGCAAGGTTGCAGGTGGTTTCCAGTGAATGGGTTTATTCCTCTGGAGATAGTAACTTTTATTACGCCGTCATCTATAACTTTACCGATAAGGCACTGAAATTCATAGCTTCTTCGACGCCCGTTGTAAAAATTTTATTGTATCCGCATTCTGCTTTTGCTTGGTGAATGAAATCAACGCAGTCATTCAGGCTTTCTCCGCGTTTCTGTAGTAATTAAAAGCGCTGGTAACGAGCCGCAACCAAACTTTGCTGAATTTCCCAAAATTCCTCAAACAACTGCATCAGGTGAATGGTAATTTTGTAACTATTAAGTTCAGGACGTCAAAATGTCGTTGTCCTTCTGAACCACGTGCTTGGCAGAATAACGTTATCCAATGGACATCCGACAACCCAGTAGAAGGGTTCAACACGGAGCAAAGTGTAATCTGCTGTTGGAAAGATGTCTTCCACGGCAAAAACATGATTGTAAAGAGGACTTTCTGAACCATCCAGTCACAGAATTGACAGCCCCGACAGAGGGTTCGTAATAACCGTGTCCATCCTGATACGTACTGCTCAAGTATTCCTATTCCCTAGTTGGGCACGTAACCCCGAACTCGGAGTGAGAAGTCACAACCAGATGGCATACGCGGTATGTTGTATTCTCACACATGGATCGAAAGCTGAAGACATAAAAGTAAAACGCACCAATCAGAACAAGAATAAAGACCAGTCATTATGGACCAACGAGCAATCGCGTAGGTATGTGTGGTTATTTGAAAAACGTTAACACGTGCGGCCGTAACAAGAAGCAGCCTGTACACTTGATCTGAAGAGATAATCACTCGTCTTTTCTCTCTCATCAGAATTACTGTACTCGAGTACGATTCATGCATTTATTGTCCGATAAGGCATTATGAGGTGCAAACACTGGAATGTGTTTACCATGTCGCTACGAGGCCCATCCCCAGTTTAAGCGGTATGTCGTACGACAACCGATGGGGGAAATTGAGGCTATGCAATCTGTCTTGATGTTGTTTTCGACTGGACTTCATGACGATGCAATGGCTAGTACACTTCGGTGATTTACCTATGCTGAGGCCGATTCAGCACGTGCGCGTATCAAGTAGCGCTTGCGAGCAACGGCACAAGCCTGCAATACTGGATCTGAAGCGGGTAGCACATCCTAGATGCTTTGAGAGTTGAATGGTGAAGTGTGTCGGAGACGAGAGTCGAGGCGAAACCGGTGTAGAAATGCAAAATGTATTAGGCGCTCACTTTGCAGATTACATTTTGAGAGCGTATCGCATCTGAATAATACGTCGCGCAGCCGGACTACGTAAAGAGTGTATGATAATAAGCAAAGTGATCTAGCTTTCATGCCATACCACATTTCCGTGGAGTATTACAACTGTTTTCTATCTTCTCGTCTTCAGTAGTAAGTGTTCAGTGAGTACTCCTGGCAAGAGGTCACTAAGATCCAGCAGTCGCTACAACTGTAAAATACGTAAACCTAAGGCAATTCCTAAAATTTACAAAGATTGTTTAATTTCTACTACCGACAGTCCTACAGAAGTATGCGACAGAGTCGTACGGATTGAAAAGAACGTTAAATCCATCAATGAAATACTCTCGGTAATAGACGACTTCTGCAACCTGCAGTTGCATCAGAAGCTTGTGAACGTACACGCCGTCAGAAAATCGTAATCGCGTTCAAGGTGCCTGATAAAATCAAAATCGAAACCGTAGCAAAGGTCGTACTTGAAGCCAGTAACTTACAGTCCATACTTTGTACATCCATTCGATTAAAGAAGAGTCCGAAGAAGCATTAGTGCCCGTTGGTGTTCAAGCTGTCTGGTGAATCAAACGCCGAAAAGATCATTGGCTCTCAAAGTTCTTATAGCCTTAAGATCCGGTTTCGAAAGGATAATTATTAGATACGATGAGTCATCACTCCGGAAGGAAATGATTCAAAGTAGACGATCTCTGGTAGGCCAGAAAGAACTTACTTCTGTAAATATGCACCGCCACGTAAACCTAGATGCCGAAGTGGACCGTGACAATAGCCACTACAATGTACCACCCGACGTGGGTGTTGCACCTATAAAATCGGCAACCTCTAATCTGTCTAAAACAGCTTCCCCAGAAATAGGCAGTATGTTTGACACTGACCCAGTTCAGCTTTTGGGTGACGTTTCTCCTAACAGTCCTCAGAATCATATTAAATTTGCCCCCACTAATAGTGGCTGTTCAGGCTCCTGGAAGTTTGCCCAACCATTGGGTGAACAGTATAGAAACAATGAGGCTGTGGATACCATACCTATAAACACTAAAATCACTGGCGGGTATCAATTAATGCGAAATAGGCCACAAGCGCTATAATACAACACCTCACTTGCTTCCCAGATAGGTGGTAAAACCAAACGGCCAACTACGCGGTAAGCCCTACATGTCCAAGTCTGTGGCACAAGTTGTTGCATCAGAACCAAAATCTCAAGGGATTCACGCAAAAAGTGGCTACAGTCAGAGTTATCAAAGAAAACAGTATTCAACAACCTACCGAAAGACGACAGACGCAAACCAAATGGCATAACTACCCAACTTATTTGCAAATGGTTCGACCACTTCCCCCAAAATCAGGGCTATCCCAATTCTTAAATGGGTTCGTGATCTCCAGCTCATAGTGCGCCTATTCCTTATGCTCTCCTTCTGTTCTCCGTGGGCACATATGCTTATTTTTGCCATGATGGCAAGTACAGGAGCAAGATTGCACCCTCTCATGGAATCTCTCTCATATCCCGTACCTCATTCTGAGTATCCACTCAGTCACGTAGTGGACTATCACGATATGTTTCTACCCTTGGAGATCAATACAAACATGCGGCTGACATGCAATTGCCATTTTCGGGAACCCGGCGCTCTTTTTACCTCGACGCATACTCTCGACGCATATCAACCAGTTATTAAGGATGCAGAAAGCACTACATGGTTCTTCAAGCCCTGTACACTGCCACAAACACCCTCACTCATAGGCCCAGTTCCCACTCCCACCACTCATAAACAGACTATGCTCCATCATCCACTGGTTGCACCACGGTCTCTGTAAATCGCATCCCATACAGTGATTCAAGGTTTCATTGGTCCTTTGATATAGGCAACTATGCGCACCGACGGAATGAGCGTGACCTTGCCTCTCAACAATTTTCAGCAAATACATTAGTAGATAGATAATCCTAGCACCAGCAGGCTGTGGTTAGAGGGCACAAGCCTTCTATTCAAAAAGGATGTAGTTCACCTAATTCTAACGAATGCTCGATCGCTGGCGAAGGAGATGCATCACCTACGACCCTTATTATCCTTCTCTCGACCACATATTGTAAAGGAAAAATGGTTTGTTTCGCATTGCATAGAGCTACTTATTCCTGGATTCACGACTTTTGTCAGTGGCCGTCTTACTGATCGAGGTGGCAATTGCGTTGTGTACGTTAATGATACTTTAGAAGCGAGTACGTTGGAGGCTCCTTCGTCAAGCAGCTTCGAGGACTCGGTCAGCATCCAGGTTAAGAGTAAATGCTATCGTTTTCTTGTTGGTTTCATTTACTAGCCGCCCGGCGCTACCAAGGCCAAATAAAAGCAATTGACTGAATTGTTCGACTGGCCTTCTGGGATGCCGTTCTTCCAAAAACTTATAGGTGGCGATATCAATATGCCCGATGTATCATGGCAGGAACGAAGAGCACCAGTTAGGTATCGGAATTGTCTTTCGTCAGAAGTCACTCATGGATGGACATAGTAAGGATGTTCTCCTACAAGAGGCAGTAATATTTTAGATTTGTTTTTCACTTTTGGCATATTCAGTGCACAAGCACTTAGTAATCTCTGTGGGTGCTATTATAAGATTATCCAAGTAATCTAGGTTGCCCAAATAACGGCAACGTAAACTCACTATGCCCACCAATATTGATCATATCATAACTTGGATTGGAACAGCTTACGTCTGACTATTAGATCCACTGAGTGGGATGGAGTTTACCTTGCAGAGTGTCCAGATATCGACACTGATGAGTTCTACCAACATCTGACCTATTGCACTGACCTGCTTGCACCACTGTAATATAGAAGGCAGCCAATGCAATGTCCTCGAAATCTCATTCCTAAAGCTGTGGCGGTACGCCTAACACGCTTGTGCTATAAGTTTAAGAAATTACCTGATATATGTGCGATCATACGAATTGGTAATATTCTCAAGGACTTGCAAAACCGATATAGAAAAAAGCTTATGTCACAGGAGGCACAAACGCCAGCAGCTCCCAGCTGCAACCACATGTTACATAGCATGACAAGACTTAGATACGAAACACAACGACATCAACGTATAAACTTGTATCATCGGACGGCTGTCTCACAACCCACCTCGACGAGCTATGTGAGTTAGTTAAGAAATATTACTCCTCCTCGTTTCATACACGCGTCCGTGCTGCACAAGGAAGATAGCGTCTACTCACTAGTACAAAAATCGATACAGGTGAGTTCAACCTGTACAATATTAGCAGTCAAATAGCCGCCTTAAATCATTCATTTCACTGTGGACCTGACAGCATATCATCATCATTGCTTAAAATTGTCAGGCCCGATATGCCTCTGTTCCTTCGAAACATATTCACCATGTCAATTAAGACTGTTGTATATTCTGCTGGGCCGGAGAGCCTATGGTGCGCTGAGGCTGGTGATGGCTAGATCCTGACAGATGGTCTACCCACTGCTGCTACTGTTGTGCCATTGGCTCATGTCCTGAGCGCCTCCTCTTGGCGACCGCTTGATGGGAGTTGGGTTTCGCCCTTCTCCCTGCTAAGATCCAGGACACCAATCCGCATGAGTCAGTGAACTGACCATGTGCTAGACCCGCTGCCTTTCGGGTGTTCATTTAATCGAAGGCTTTGGCTGAGGAACCGAGTCGTTCTCCTGTCAGGTGTGGGCGCCCTGCCAGTATCCTAGTCCATCCTCTTCGGAGGTTAGGAAGTGGTCAATGGCCCACTTCCCGTAAAACTTAGCCATGGGAGACAACAGGTCGACGGGTTATAAGCTCACAGCTCGATCGGCGTGGAGTACGAGCGCTACGCATTGTCTCTGACGGTGGTATGGCACCTTCGGGTGTTCAGTAGTTTGCTACTACTCGTCTCAAACCAGACAGCCCCTGGTCAAATTGGTGCAAACCCACCAAAACCCACCTGCGCCTGGCAGTGGTCGCAGGTGCGTACCCTACTACGGTCGCAAAACATATATGAATCGTTCCAGTACCTCAAAGGCTGCGTGTGAAGGTTGTCAAGCAGATCCCAATCTGTATGTGCAATCACATTCCTAAGCTGTATCTGCTCCCCACTGCATTGCGGGTCAGGCTGTTAAGCCAATGACTCCGGATGGAGTCTCTCAAGCAAACCTCCAAACCACTCACTGCTTTGTGGGTCAGGTTATCGAGCCAAAGGCTCCGGGTGGAGTCCTTCAAGCAAACCTCCGAAGCACAACGACCAGCTCGCGTGCGATTTCCCACCAATGCAATCGCATGCCTGCGCGAGAAGCACTCAGCATCGGGTGTTGGAACGTGGGCACACTACTGGACCGGAACTCCAGCGAGCGCCCGGGGCGACGCACTACACTCGTCGCGATGGAATTGGCACGCTACCACATCGATATTGCGGAGCTCAGTGAAACCCAGCTCACTGAGCAAGATAAGTTGCCTGAAGCAGGTGCTGGCTACACATTCTACTGGGTGGGCAACGCCGCCTCAGCACCACGAGCACATAGGGTCGGATTTGCAATATCCGATCGCCTCCATGGCCAGTTGGCGGGTAAACCAAAAAACATCAGCGCGCGACTGATGACTGTTCGCCTACGACTAGGAAGAGATAAGTTTGCCGCTTGTATAAGCACGTACGGTCTAACCATGTGTTATGCTGATGACACGCGTGATCAATTCTACACTCAGTAATCCTCAGTGATACGGTCTGTGCCGAGGAGCGACCGACTATTTCTGCTGGGTGATTTCAACTTGCGTGCTGAGCATGATGCATCGGTGTGGGCAGATGTTCTCGATTCGCATGGCATTGGTTCAGCGAATGCGAACAGTGACGGACTGCTCTCACTGTGTGCCACTCACGGCCTTTCGATCACGAACACTCTGTTTGCACTGAATGCGAGTGATATAGCAACTTGGACGCACCCACGGAGTGGTCACGCTCACCTCTTCGACTATGTCATCGTACGTCAGCGTGATATGCGTGAAGTGCGCATGACACATGTAATGCGTGGAGCTGAGTGTGGCACTGATCACAAATTGTTGCGGACCAAACTGTACATATATTTTCGTAAATCTATGTATTGCACTCCCACCGTGAATCGGCGTAAACTTAACATTTTCTCCCTCGGTACTGCGGTGAAACGTACTAAGCTGGAGAAGGTGATGGCTGCACGTCTGAGTGATGTGCACTGCATAGCCACAGTGGGCGAGCTGTGGCACCACTTTCGAGACAAGGTGACAACTGCCGCCGAGAAGACCATCGGGCGGACAAACTGAAAGCGGCCTGATTGGTTTGATGAGAACAATGCGACGACTGGCGCATTGGTGTCGGAGAAGAATGTTGCATTTGCCGCACGTGTGGCAGACCCCAGTGACCTGGGGAAAAGTAGTCGGTTTCGCAAACTTCGACGGCGACTGACCCGAGAGCTCCGTCGCATTAAAAATGCATGGTGGATGGATAAGTTGAAGCAGATGGAATGCTACGCCGAACGCCGTCAACACAAGGACTACTTTGACTCCTTGAAGGCATTGTATGGACCGAGATTGGAGCCGCTGACGACAGTGATCGATGGTAGTTCAGACGCTACCTACACCCAGACTGCAGACATGATGCAGATCTGACAAAAACACTTTGACAGTCTCTTGAACAATCGTTCAGTGATCGACTGCCCTACATTGAACGGCCTCAAGCAGCACGATGTGAAGGCGAGTCTGGCGGACACACCAACACTGGATGAGACGCAGTGAGCACTTTCTCAGCTGCGAAACGGCAAGTGTGCTGGGCAGACGGAATCCCGCCTGAAGTATTGAAACATGACGGACCAGCATTGATGACTGCGTTGCACCAATTGGTGCAACGGGTATGGATTGAGAAGGAGGTGCCTCCAAAGCTGAAGGATGCCCTTGTGCTACCACTGTACAAAGGCACAGGGAGCAAGCAATGTTGCACGAATTATCGTGGCATCAATCTCCTGAGTTGTGTGGGAAAGGTGATTGCCCGGAATCCTGTTCAACCGTCTCGTCAGTCAGGTTGTAGAACCGAACGTGGCAGAAGAGCAGTGTGGATTCCGTTCGGGTCGCAGAACTGTAGATATGGTGTTTGCGGCACGTCAGTTGTAGGAGAAGTGCAGAGAATGACACCAACCATTGTACTCGCTTTTTGTTGATTTCACCAAGGTATTTGGTACGGTGAACCGCGAGGCATTGTGGCTGGTGTTGGGTAAGTTTGGTTGTCCGCGTAAGTTTGTAAGTTTAATTGAATGTCTGCAGAGTGGTATGCGAGCGAGGGTGCAGCTGAGTGGAGAGGCCTCGGATGACTTTGCAGTTGTCTCGGGTGTAAAGCAAGGCTGTGTCTTAGCCCCTGCTCTGTTTAATATATATCTTCATGCAATGTTGTCTTGTGCTTTTGATGTCGCTTGTGCTTACGGTGTTCGTGTGGACCACCGTATTGATGGTGGGTTGCTGAACATCCGTCGTTTCGGTGCGAGAACTCTAGTCTGTGAGACAACTATCCGTATGTTGCTGTTTGCTGACGACTGTGCGTTGTTTGCACACAGCGCGGATGAGTTGTAGCGCATTACTAGTGCTCTGGTTTCGACAGCGGCCAAATTCGGGCTCACCATCAACACAAGCAAAACTGTCTCTCTCTTTCAGCCTTCACCGGAGGTGCAATCTTCAATATTGCCGCGAATCAGCATTAGTGCTGAAGTATTGGACGCCACCTCCCGCTTCGGCTACCTTGGGAATGTGATATCGACTAACTAGCAGCTACACAATGAGGTGCGTATTCGGGTCTCGAAGGCAGCGGCGGCATTCGGAAAGCTAGAGTACCGAGTGTGGACCAACCATCAGCTTACCACTGGCATCAAGCTGATGGTGTACAAATCCATGGTACTGTCCGTTCTTCTATACGGCAGTGAAACGTGGACGATGTACCGTCGGGATGTGCGATATCTCGAGCGGTTCCATCAGCAGTGTTTGAGACGAATTTTGCGCATTGGATGGGGCGACAGAGTTGCTGACACGGAAGTATTGCGACAAAGTGGAATGTATGCAGTGGACTGTATACTTTTGCTGAGACACCTGAGGTGGCTCGGTCATGTGAGCCGTATAGACTCGACGCGGATACCTAAACCACTATTATATGGTCAGCTGAGTAATGGAAAGCGGCACGTGGAAAAGCAAAGTTACGTTACCAGCACATGAGTAAAGTGAGCCTCTCACGTTCCAATCTTGATTGCAGATCATGGGAATCGAAGGCGGTTGATTGGCGTGCATGGCGCGATCTGATCACGAAGGCAGTTGCCGAAGTGCGGGAGAAAGACCTCAGGCATACAGAGAAGAAGCGGCATGTGGGGAAGCGGCAGGCACCGATGGGTTGTACTCTATCGACATCGAGCGCATGGTGCTGTAGCACATGCGGTCGCAAGTGCCTGAGTCAGATAGGCTAGGTGAGCCATGAGCGAGGTCACTCGGGACCACTGCCGAAGCGACGATGGGTCCTGCAGAGAACGTGGACCGAACCGGCGCCGCGTTTGTAGGTACGCTGCATTCGATTTACTAACCGTGTGCTTGCATTCCAAGTCTATTTATTTTAGGTGGTTAGTTTTCAATTTTGGCCTAATGCTTTCCTTTCTCATATAAATGTCTACCTGTACTTTATTCCTTTAACTTGCACACCTGGCTTAAACCAATTGTAGTCGATTTCCATAACATTTTCGTGTTCGTGGTATTTCCGGAAAGTATACTTTCTGACTTCGTGAACCTATCTAGGATTCGTTTGTAAACAACTTATTTCATATGCTCATTAATTTAGGGTTTATGTCACCGTTTCCTTATGCATTACTCGAGTTATTTTGTTTGGATCTTGCTCTCAAGTGATTTGCTGTTGCATGATACCCCGGTGTGGCTGCGCTCCATGTGCATGTTGACAAGGTGCCTACCTGTCTATTACCCACTACCTCGTTCATACTGGCTCCAGGAGACAGTTGGTCGTTGCTGGAGGGGACGGGGGTGCACGGTCCTTGTGGTCGTGCTAGGTTCGAAGAGTGGTTCCATGCACTCAGTGTGGACCGGACTACGGTCCAGCCACCGCCTTGTAAGCGCCAAATTCACTAAATACATCGTGTTTGTGTTCGCCTGTGAAGGAGTGTGGGCCGGCTCCGTTGATGAAACGTGGCTCCCATCCACATGTCTCCCGGTCTCATTCCTTCTGGTTTACACTGGATTTGGGTTGTGTGGATGGATTTGTGGGTGGCGCAGCGCAAGCCATCCAGTGTTCCTCTGTAGGCGCAGGCTTTCTGTGGCTGACCACATTGACAGGCAAATCCGAATCCGAATGTCGCCAAACATACTCTGCTAAGTGGAAGCGGGCCACCGTCCTATCTCGACACAAAGGTGGAGCATGTTTCGAGTTGTCAAATTACCGCCCATTAGCCATACTTCCATATTGACCCGTATTATGGAAAGAAGAATCAAAGAAAGAGCCATGGAGTTTCTTATTTCACAAAATTTGATCGACAGATCGCAACATGGATTCACCAGTTTTCGTTCATGTCAAACTTGCCAATTTGAATTTTGGACTGCGTAAGCAAGTCGGCTGTCTCCGGGCAATCGTTGGTTATTCTCTTCTTAGACATGGATAGAGCATTCGAGCGCGTACCCCATGCAGAACTTCTAACAAAGTTAACCGCTTATGGGTTTGCTAGCCCAGTACTAGCATGGCTGTCATCTTTCTTATCTACACGCACCCAATGTGTCAGAGTAAGAAACATCGTATCTTCACCTGTACCAGTAACCAGCGGCGTCATACGGGAAGGCGTTTTAGTACCACTGATATTCCCACTATAGATAAATGTCATTTCCCAAATCTTTGGACATGGCGGACCCGTTCTTTTCGCGGATGATATCAAAGTTGTGTTCATTTTTGTTAGCATAAATGAAGCTGACGGTACTCAAACGATACAGATGGAGCACTTCGCCCTTCAGCGGTGGTGCCAAGAGTGGAAAATGATATCCGCTGTTGGCAAATACAAAACCCTATTCTTCAGGTGCAACCTTATTAATGACATACTGACGTTAGATGACAAACCAATTACCTGCTACACAACGATTCATGACCTCGAAGATCGCTACTCAAGCTCTTTCTATTTCTCCGAACAGGTATATATTGTCTGTGGTCTATACTACTGTGCTCGGCCTTACTTGATTCCAATACCACCGCAACCTCCTCGATCGTTCGAAACATCCTCTCCATACAACCGTCCGACGTAGCTTCGATGGTTATCTCACGTGACTCGTCAGTATCCCTCGTGAACCTACAAGCGACACCCGCCCGTTCCGTGGGTTATTTACTCGGACAATGATACCGCTTATGATTTGAGTTCCATACTCATCTGCATAACGCAGCACCCCAATTTACACAGTCTAGCTCCGAACAGTACCGCCGTCCCCAACCGTTACTGGTGAATCCTGACTAAGCCTTCCGCTGAGCCAACGGAAAATCGGGTGTAACCTGACTGCGATTAACTGTTCGGAAAATCGATCCTACAAAAGCGTTACAAGTATCTCGATGTTATTTACATTGTGGTCAATGGCAGTGCTCTAAGACGTGGTGGATTTTCGCCTGGCAAGCCTTCTCCCCATAAAAAGCCACAAATGTCTGTTTAAAAACACTGCGATGTGGCGGATGTGACTCGTCACCGAAATAAAGTCACTTCCCACTGCTTCACACGAAGAATGATCACAATATCCGATATTTGCGTGCACAAAGTTTTTAGCAAACACTCCATCGGACTCCTAGGCTTACGGAAAAAAGGAGATCAATCTCCGGAACCATTCCAACCCCCACTCAGCATTTCCATAACAGAAACACTTAGTGACCTTACAGCCTTTCGGTGCCACATTTCTCTTCGATCCCAATGACCATGACATTCATCCCCGTGTCATTCCTATGCAAAATTATGTGCAATTTTGGAGCCATGTATTTTGCCAACACGTATTTCTGTCGTGCGGTGTACACACGCTTTTAGTGTTTCTGTGGCGCCGTCAACCACTTGATCACGCCTGTACTGGCGTGTCTCGTTTCGTCGAGAATATAACTATTGATTTATTTATCATGTCACCGCTAAAGCGAGATTTATCACAGCACGTCTTTTCAACACGTATGTTTGAAAAAATCTAGGCTAGCTGCGTATAGAGCATTTGCGCGTGCACTCCTAGAATATTGCCCATTAGTATACACAAATTTAAAAATGTACGACAAAAGCAACCTTGACAAAGTACAGTGTTCCTTTACCAAACGGTTACTAGGGTTTGGATTCTAGACTTATCAACAACAGCGTAAACTGTTGAAGGTAGAACCGTTATGGTTGAGAAGAACTAAGGTTCACCTTATCTTCCTGTTTGATTTACCAGTCCTGGGGAGCCAGGTACTCTCAAGGTTGGTACATTCCATCAATATCCAAGCATAAATACGTCGTCCAGCTTTCGCGTCCCTACAGTGCGTACAGTATTATGCGCCAATCACTTTCTCATTAGGTATACAACGTTATAGAATAAGCTGCCCGAATTCAGCAGATGCAAAAAACTAAACAAATATTGCATGTCAAAGTATTCAACCACCTCAACGTAGAGGTATTACGTATACTGGGCGAATGTACGTCTCTAGATGTCATTTATGAGAGACGCCCCAGAGAACTTTAAAGGTCGAGCCTCACAGCGGCCGCATTCAAAATGTTGCTCGGCTTAGATCTCAGCTTGTACATTAACTTCTGACACTGCTTACCTGTCCCTCTTTTTAGGTTCAATGTTTTATTTGCCACACTTTGGCTACCGGGTTGCCTAGCATTGGAAGGTTTCGGTTCACTTCGTTTCACTGGCTCTTATAACCGTCCTGCACTGGCTACTGATCATCTGATTTCCCTTTTTGCCTTCTTTTGATTTGAAAAAAGGTTCACCTCTGTACTCTATAACATAGTATTCCAGATGGTTGGTTAACTATGCCTCTGATGAAACAACAAATGTGACCCAGGTTTTTGTAACCACTTCGCCTCATCTTGGCCCTCACCACCTCTTAACTTGTATCAGACTTGAACGCTCACCACCTGCTAATGTCAACACCGGCAGGTTGGTAGAATGAGAAGTCAGCTCCTTTACCGTACCTTATTAGCACCTTGTTCTTCAATATTTCATATTCATTTAACGTGGCCGGAAAGTTAACCGTGTGTCAGAGTGGCCCCTGTCATCTCGGATAGCCGGACTTCCAGGATTTTCGACACCCCACTACACTCTGTAGCGCCCCAACAGATAACTACTATCATTTGTGTACAATTTCGCTGATGATCAATTATACACTATTCTTTCTTGTTTTACTCTTCCCTACATCACGTCCATGTAGACCTACATCCGGCTCGATACTCGACCATCTTATAAGTTCCCGCGCTAACATGTTCCTCCTATCTTGCTTCATCCGTCCGCTTCTTCATGTAACCTATCGAATACAGTCCGCTGTGTGCAACTCCAAATGCCTTCTGATATCTGCGCTTAATTTCGCGCACCGTCCCGGACTAATATTTACTAGTCCTACAAACTGGTGAACCCGATTCTCACTCGCGAATTTAAACTTTAATCGTTGCTTGTATATTCTTGGTGAGTTCGTTCGTTTTTCTCTATATACGTGTATTCATTTGTTGCTTGCCTAATTTCGGTAGTTTCACTGTTTTTGTTCATCCTTGAGCTTTTCGATTCTTATTTCGAAAGTGTCATCTGAGTGGCTTCACAGCATAAACATGCTTCCTTTGACTGTTCCAAGTTTCATAAAACACAGCTCAGAGGTTTAGTTTGGGATATTCGAGATCGAACTGGAAAATAGGGGCATTAAGACGGACAGTCCGAGGTATAATTAGCTCTTCCCACGCTTTCCTTGGTTGGTTGTGACCCCCGGTTGAGGACATTCTACTTTGCCTATCGAATGAAGCAAAGTTTGAAAAGATGGAACTAGCGATTCTAACAGAGATAAAGCCCAGCGCACGAACTCGAATTGAACAGCACAATGGTCTGAAGCTGGGAGATCGCAAGTCGTCGAGGATGCTCCGCGAAATGCAACGCATCGCTGGTCCCTTATTCATGTGCGAAGAAGGGATAACGAAACTGTGGTTTGCACGTCTGCCGGAGCCATTATCGGTAATGCTGTCCACGTTACTAGACAGACCTCTGAAATGACGAGCTACCAAGGCAGACGCTGCGTTCGAACCTCTTCCGCAGTAGACGTATTGTCAACGATGAAAACCGAATCCCATATTTGCTCCAAGTCATCAGGCCGATTTGACCCTAAAGCCGAAGAAATTGCGCTACTGGGCAACAGGATAGCAGCAGTGAACGCTTAGAAGTAGCGTGTGCCATGGTCAGATGCTGACCACGTTTTGCCTACCGTTCATTGAGGCACGTCTGTTCCTGCACCGAGTACGTCTCGTTCGACGCTAAGGCTCAACAGTGTCCCTGCACGTTCTCAGTCAGATAATACCAAACCCGTCGAAGAAATATGTTGGTATCACCGCCAATATGGTGGAAAAGCTTGATATTGTCAGGCTCCATGCATTAGGAACGACTCAGCCGCTTCAGGGAAAGCGAATAGCCCGCATACTAGCACCACCAACGTATCCGTCAATAACCAAGCAACTCGCCTATTTTACATTAAGGATCGACGTTCTTCCATCATGTTCATCATTAACACGGAAGCGGAAGTCCGCGACATCTCTGCGAATGCGAACGACAAGCATTCAAAGCCTACGTACAATTTGCGTGCGACCAACGGTTCTCCGATAGCTTCATTCGGTTAACGGATAGTGAAGCTGGATCTCCATCTTCGCCGGGATTTGCAGTGGGTCTTCATGGTTGTGCCTGCACCATTCCCAATTATCGGTATCTACTTACTCCGACATTTTGAGTTGCTTGTTGATGCTGATCGCTACAGACTTTTAGACGACCGTACTAAACTAGGTGTTGAAGTGGTTTTTTTGGACGCCCCAATAATCAATCCCGTTTTCCGAATAGCCGATGTACCTTCAGCTTATATGAACCTACTGTCTGAATACCCTCGACTGGTACCACCAGCTGCATAGCTTCCGCCAGTCACGAAACAGGTCGCGCGTCACACTTTTACGCGTGGTCCGCTAACGATTGCCCGAACAAGACGACTCGCCTGCGACAAATTACGTGCCGAAAGAGCTGATTTCGCTCACACATTTCAGTTCGGTGTTATAAGTCCATCCAACAGCACATGGGCGTCACCTCTCTACATGGTATCGAAAAAGACTATGGGGGACTGGCGTCCTTGTGGTGGTTATCGCTCTCTAAACAACGTAACCATGCCTGATCGCTATCCTATTCCATATATCGTGGACCTCACCGCCAGTCTGGCAGGTAATGACGTTTTCAGAAAATCGACTTGCGCGCGCTTACCACTAAATTCCGGTAGCGGAAGCGGACATCGCTAGAATTGCCCTGGCAACTCCATTTGCTTTGTTGTAGTTTCTGAGCATGCCATTTGGTCTAAAGAATGCAAAGCAAAGGTTGTAGCGCTCCATCGACCAAGTTTGTCGCGGCCTAGACTTCGTTTATGACTACCTCGAAGACATTTTAATCGAGAGCTCCTCAACGAAGAGCACTTGCACCACGTTCGGACGCTTTTTGATCGTTTATCTCAACACGGGGTAACGATAAACACAGAAAATTGTTCCTTTGGTGCCGATTCGGTCAGCTATCTAAGCCACCATATTTCTCCTGCAGGCTTCGTGTCACTACAGGATAAAATTAAGGCGATCCTCGACTATCCCGAGCCTCACTCTTGCAAACAGCCAAGACGCCTTGATGACCTCGTCAAGTTTTATCGCCACTTCATACCTAGTTGCGCTTCGCTAATGCAACCACTCACGGACCTTCTCCGGGGAAAACTAAGGAAATTCTAATTTCCTGCTGCAGCATGCGCCGCCTTCCAGGCTTTGAAAGAAGCTATCGCCAAAATGGCTTCTATAGCGCATCACGACCCGGCAGCCCCACTGTCTCTTAGTACCGACGGTTCTAATGTGGCAGTAGGGGTAGTCTTACAACGGAAGATAGGTGACGCTTGGCAGTAGTTGTCATTTTTCTCCAAACGCCTGCAACCCGCCGAATCTCGTTACAGTACTTTCGGTAGATAACTATTAGCTATTTATTTATCCAAACGTCATTTCCGACATGTTTTAGAAGGCCGCTACTTCGCCTTCTTCACCGACCACAAACCCCTGACTTATGTGTTTAGCTCGACTACTGACCGATACACACCTAGATAGGCACGTCAACTAGACTACACTGCTCAGATTACGACCTATCTACGATATGGATCAGGTTTGCACAACACTGCCGCAGACGATCTTTCCCGAAATCAAGCGATCTCTGCGGTCGTCGGCACCGCTATCGACTTGACAGCCATGGCCGCAGCGCAACGTAATGAGCCTGAGTTTGACCTACTACGCAAGTCTCCCTCACTGGACATACGGCTTGTTATGCTGACATCATCAAACGGAATTATACTTTGCGATTTATCTCTGGGCGCGCCGTGCCCACTCATCCCATGCGAGTTTCGGCAGATCTTGTTCGACACGTTGTACGGTTTGTCTCATCCAGGCGTTCGTGCATCGGCTAAACTCGTAACCACACGATTCGTCTGACGCAATGTCAATCGTGACGTTCGTACTTGGGTAGCTGCTTGACTTCCGTGTCAACGCGCGAAAGTGCATAAGCTTACAAAAAGCACAGTAGGAACCGTTCCCACGCCAGATGCATGTTTTCACCACGTGCACGTCGACCTCGTAGATCATGAAGATGCGCACGGATGAAGCAAGATAGGAGGAACACGTTAACGCGGGAACTTATAAGATGGTCGAGTATCGAGCCGGATGTAGGTCTACATGGACGTAATGTAGGGAAGAGTAAAACAAGAAAGAATAGTGTACAACTGATCATCAGCGAAATTGTACACAAATGATACTAGTTATCTTTTGGGGCGCTACAGTGTAGTGGGGTGTCGAAAATCCTGGAAGTCCGGCTATCCGAGATGACAGGGGCCACTCTGACACACGGTTAACTTTCGGGCCACGTTAAATGCCGCCTTCGAAAGGCTCTGTATATCTACTGATCTGTATCGATCGATTCACTAGGTAGCCGAAAGCTTTTCCCGTACCTAACTGCTCTTCAGAGACAGTAACGAAAGCTTTTCTGGAGCGCTGGATAGCTCAATACGGCTGTCCCGCCATCGTGACCACCGATCGAGGGTCATATTTTGTCAGCATTTGCCACGTTGCTTAAGGATTTAGGCTGTCGCCACATTCAGACGACGGTGTATCATCCGGCCGCTAACGGCATGGTGGAGCTTTTTCACCGCCAGTTGAAGGCAGGGCTACGGGCGCACGCAGATCCTTCATGGTCTGATACACTTTCTATCGTCCTCCTACGCTTAAGAAACACTGTTAAAACCCATCTAGAAGCAACACCAGCGCAGCTAGTCTACGATGACACGCTGCGGTTGTCCAGATAGCTGGTAGCACCAGCCCAATCTACTTCCGTTTTTGACTACGGAAGTTAGACCAATCGTTTGGCTCACCAGATGTATGAGCCACTTACACCCGCTTCTTGATCGCAGAAAACCCCAGTGTACGTGCCCGAGAAGCTGTCTACCTATTTACACGCCCTTGTTCGCGCAGACGGTGTTCGACAGCCTCTTAAGTTGCCGTACATAGGACCTTACAAAGGACTACACCGCGCGAATAGACCCTACACTATGGACCCCCCTGGCCAAAGCGAAGTCGTCAACATCGACCGTCTAAAGCCGGCCTTTATGGAAGAAACCACCGCGCCCTGCGACGTCACGACTCACCGCAACAGTTCAGTCAGACAACGATCCCGGTCTAAAGGCATCAGCCGTCCCTACATCTCCCGAAGCTAGCCCGCCGCCTCCCACTACCGATCGCCCTAGTCGGGAGGTGCGCAAGCCTGTACGTTTTTCCGACTATGTACACTGTAAATACGTTTAGGTTTGTAGATATTGTATATATTTGCCCCGCTTTTGGTCGATTAACGCTTTAAAATCAAAAAATCAACAACTGCTGAAAAACCATTTTCTAAACTAATATTCAAAACCAAAAATTTTAAACAAGCAGCTCATTCGTTCGTTCTTTCTGGCGTTTTCTGCGCGTGTTTTTCTAGTTTCTCGCCTCTACATGCCCCAGCCCTCCTCTTCGAACCACTGGCCCACACGAGCAATGTTTTCGATGATCGGCACAATCAACGAGGATCCAGACGCAAACGCTGATCGTTTTCTCCGCGGGACGACTGTCGCTACTTCGTGGAACAACGGTAGCCTCTTCGTGTGACGGTGGTCTCTTTTCCGTCGGATGCGGGTCGTTTTGGCGCGGGGTGGGGTGCGGCAGAGGAAGAGACCACTCCCAAGTGCACCGTTTGTCTGCAGCGGAATCTGAAGTCTTGTCGGCATTCTCTGGGCTAGCCAGCTTTTGCAGTCCGACAAACCCGCTTCAACGGCAAGCCGAAATGCACCCTGCCCTGTAATTAATAAATAATAAATCACAAACTGCCCAGCGGACTCCGACTTCCGGCGAACCTCCATTTGACCGGAACGCCCACTTACTCGGCACGATTTTGTCCTCCTACCTTCGATTCTAGCGTCATTTTCGACATCGAAGACTTTTTTGTTCGGCCTTCTAAGAGGAGGGCTCTGTAGCGCCCCAAAAGATAACCAGTATCCATTGTGTACTACTTTGCTGATGACCAACTGTACATTATCCTTTCTTATTTTAAGCGCCCTTACCTTACGTCCATGTTGACCTGCATCCGGCTCGACACTTGTAGCAACCCAAAATATATTTATTATCTTATGTACACTTTTGTTACTCAATCGTACAATATTGGATTTTCTCTTATCGCCGACCCTACGGCCATTTTTATCTACATCCAGCTCATCACTCGTGTCCACGGTGACTTTCGACACTGACGTACGCTCTCGTCGGTTCATGCGTTTTTCATTCGCTTGTAGTCTTTCTCGAATACAATCCGTTGTGTCTGTGCTCCCGGTTTTCTGGTATCCGCACCAGAGCAAGGACACTCTCGGACTAGTATAGACTAGTCCTACACACTCAACGGTCTTGTATGTTCCCGCACTAACGTGTTCCTCCTGTCTTGTTTAATCCATCCGCGTCTTCTTGTAGCGCATGGAATATAGTCCGTTGTGTCCGACTCCAATTGCCTTCTGATATCTGCGCTTAATTTCGCGCACCGTTTCGGACCAGTATTTACTAGTCCTACAACTCTACCTTGGCCATATCTATGAAATTCTCGTTTACCTGGCTCAATTCCCAACCAAGAGCCTGTGAACTTTCAAACTCCGTGATGGGCAGACACCCAGGTCCTATTTATTCACAGACCTACTCTTCCACGCTTATACTATTATTCGTAATAAAAGTTTAGATTGTTCAGAATAACCACAAAGGTTGTGACTGGTGACGCACCCAAGCCTTACTGTACATCCTTGTGCACATTAATTGAAACAAACTGCGATTGTGTCTCTTTTTCTATGAATATCATGTTTTATACATGAAAGCTGCCATTTTGGCATTTATTTTTTATTTTATTTTGGGAATAGATATTTCATCGTTGTTTGTGAATCAGACGATGTAATAACTGCGCATGTCTAGTCGTTACATCACCCAAGGTTGCGTCATACTTTTTATGGTTAGTAAGGTTTTTGTTTCAACTTCTTGTTTTTTGTGATTCAGTCATTGTTTGAGATGGACGTGACTCCCAGAAGGCGCATGAAGATGGTGACCTTGCACGAACACACAGACAAGACCTACAGGGACATAGCAAGAATAGTAGGCGTCAGTCCGGCAACCGTCAGCCGTGTGGTCAAAAAGAAAAAGGAAACGGGATGCATTTCGCCAAAACGCAAAGGGAAATGTGGTTCTAAGAGGAAAACCACTGCCAGGGATGACGCTTACCTAATACGGGAAAGTGTTAAAGATCCTCGAAAGACTAGTGACGCATTAAAATGTGATTTGGGGGAGAAAGGAATAGAAAACCATTGTATGCCGTAATAAACCAGAGTATAGCGGCCATAAAGCTTGCTACTAAAACTCATGACCACGTATATTATGTGCTATACCAAAATTTTTAGACTTCTATTGATAATTTAGAAATTATGTTGCCATCATCTAGGTCGCTTTTTCTATTATAGATGCGTCGCACTGAAATGTTGCCATCTGCCGAACCATGCACCATTCATGTACTAAGTTTCGTAGAGCAGGTTCGTGGGATCGACAAGGATTCCGTACTGTAAGCGAATAGTAAGCGAAACTCAACAACCGAATTGTAAACACATATAAGACGACGATGCTCCGATGAGCCGAATACCAGAACGAACGAAGCGGAAACAAGTGTATTCGGCGACAAAACAGGAGCAGGTGTTATCCGGTACAAGCGCACATAAACAAGTCGATTTGTTAACGATAGACGTAGTGACGGTTTTACCGTTTGCTTCGTCCTGAATAAGATACACCTCAAAATGAGAAAGCGAACAAAACGGGCACTAAAGGTAACGTATGGTTTTAAAGAACCAGGGTAGTTTCACTTGCGTTACACGCATTCTCAATGTCCTTAGCGCCGGAGGCTGTTGTTATTAGAAGTTTCGATTCATTCCGAAGTACTTTTCTCACGGGATAAGGCTTCCGGCATGAGTCCGCATTTTTAGTTGACCCAAAACAACTACTGGGGAAATTACAAGAACGTTTGTCAAATTTCATGTATTCCTTGCAAATGGATGTCCATATGTTTGGGTTATTCTTTGCCAGATATTTACATTTTATTCATTTTTACTCTTAATCACTTTACAGCCGGTTCTTACCTACCTTGATATCAGTGTTTATTTTATTTTCTCCCCAAAGTCCACTACGAACTGGGACTCTGAAGACGTTTTATTCGATCGATGAATTTACTTTGTGCCGCAGCAAGAGTTTGAAAGAATAGCTCTGTAATGCGGGAGCTGGGCTCTAATGAATGGCGGAAATTTTGTTACGGGTCAAGGAGAAATGGATCAGTAGTCTTCAATTGGGCAATCGCGAGACTTAGGAAGTACTTATTAAGCTTACAATAATAAAATGGAATGCACTGCATATGTTTATAAAGTGGTACAATAATGTAGCGTTCGTAGTAAATTAGTTTACCGTAACCACGGTAACATGTCCCCGAAAATTCCAAGGAGAGTAATTGTAGCGGAGTACCGATATTTCAATTGTTATATACTCGAATACTACATGCCGCATCAGGGTCTATGGTGTCCTATCGGATAGCTTTTCGACTACAAGTGGCGTTCGTCAAGGTTATCCGATTTCCCCGTTTTTGTTCAATTTGTCGTGGATTCTATCATGGAGTGTTCCCTTGCGGGATCTCACGATGTGGGCGTTGAAGTGCTGCCTGGTGAAAGGTTAGTTGACCTAAATTATGCGGACGATATCGTCTTGCTTTTCGACGATTTTGCTGCGGCCCAATCAACCCTGAATAGCCTGTCCAGATTGGTCCCATTATTTGGTATGCACTTCGCACCTTCAAAGTGCAAAGTGTTGCTGCAGGACCACCAGCCACTTGATGACCCCTTGACGCTTGCTAACGAGGAACTCGAGGTGGTTGATCATTTCACTTATCTTGGCAGCTGCATCAGCAATGATGGGCGCATAGAAACTGACGTTAGCTCACGCATTGCAAAAACCAGCGCTGCCTTCTTGAACCTGCGTTATCTTTGGCGACAGAAGGGAGTTTCCCTCCGTCTGAAAGGCTGTGTATACAAGGCCACAGTGAGGGCCGTTCTGCTCTATGGTAGTGAAACTTGGCCCCTTCGGTCTGAAGATCTGAGACGCCTTCAAGTCTTTGATCATCGTTGTTTGCGAAGCATTGCTGGTGTCGGATGGCACCAGCGTATCCGCAACGATGATGTGCGTAGGCGAGTACTAGGTAGTGATAATCATGCTAGCACCCTAGAACAACAGATAGCACTGAATAAGTTGCGTTGGCTCGGGCACGTGCTACGTATGCCTGGTCACCGCTTACCTAAGAGGGTCTTGTTCAGTCTCCCTGGTGTAGGATGGCGCAAGGCTCGAGGTGGACATAAGTTGACTTGGCAGCGGGAACTGGACTCACTGACAACCAAATTGGGTGCCGTTGGTCCGTCTCGCCTTCCGGGTTGGAGTCCACGTGACTCACCTTGTGCTTGGCTCGAGACTTTGCAGGACATGGCTCGCAACCGACACCAGTGGCGCGTCTGCTGCCGTCTCCTAATCGGATTATCTGTTTAAAATATGTTTGGTGCTGAGTTATCTGCGGAATAATGGCTGATTATGACGCGGGGCAGTGAAAGCCGCAAGGAAGCTGTATCGCCGATGCCGCCTTATCTTTGCACGATAGCCAGCTGTTTGTGACGGTATGTTGTGTACACAAGGTGTATGCGCCTTGACCCAGAATGTTTGCTTAGGGCATTAAGGTTTTCAGGTAAGTCCCCCTTCTCTCCCTCTTCTTATTCTTTATTTCATAGGTCCTCATGGTTGTACGACATCGAAGCATCAGTTTAAATGGCTGGTGTACCGCTATTGTTGTTATCTGCACTGGTCGATGTGTGTTCAGCTACAGATGCTCCCGAAGTTTACCGAAAGACTGCCGTTGGGGCTGCCACTGTTGAGTTTCGTGTTCGGCATCCAAAGACCCAGTAACCAGTCCCCAACGTTTCGATCCGAGGGATGGTGACTGTATTGGTCTGCAGCTCATCGTCAAGGTTGCGCTCAGTAAGGAAAGGAAAACTGCCTAGCAGAGCACTGGTAAGCACATATCAGCAATATAATTTAACCGTGTTGAATGTTAAAAAACTTCCGTGTAGATTCCCGGGCTACTCACGGCGAGCGAATTTCAACAATTATTCTACCCAATACTCTTGGAAATGGTGGTGATGAGAGGAAATTCCATTGTGGATAAACGACCTAAAGGATTACTGACATGCTAAAATTCTGGATGCTATCTAAATGCGATAAAGTTTGCGATTTTCTTCACAGCCAATTCAAGTCAAAATTACTTTTATACACCCATGTATTTGCATTCTCAAAACTGAATTGCCATCGTGGATATACTACGACATGGAATCAATGAAAAAAGCAAATTGGTGGGAACAGCAAAGTGCAGGTTCACTCAAGCATACGGTCTGGTCACCAGTGCCTCTTTCCTATCTACCCCACTACTAAGATCGAGTTGCGATACAACAAGAATGCTTTAAATCTTGATCGCTTAACAGTAGTAGATGCCGTACACGCTAGGTCAGTGTGTAGGGAGTGAGAGGGCTTATTTAAACTCCTACATCTATATTGGGTGTTGCCCGCCTGAAAACACTGCACTCCATGACGCGTTTCGAAGTTATTTCCTCTCATCAGATAGAGATAGCAGGCATCGAACCCGGGACCATTGCGATGTTAGTTGTGACCGCTACCCCTGAGTCACCGGGTCACGACGGGCAAAGCTTGCCACAACGGTTACTGACAGATTGGAAGGTCAATTTGAAGTACACGTTGTGTGGATGGATTGTGACGCGCAATCTCAAAGTGGACCGCGATTCTCATTGAAGTGAACCTTGACCATTCGATCACGAGGACAGTAGCTGATGAAGCAGCAGCAAATTGGGTGTTGCCCGCCTGAAAACACTGCACTCCATGACGCGTTTCAAGGTTATTTCCTCTCATCAGATAAAGACAACAGGCTACGGTCCTAGTGATCGAATGGCCAAGGTTCACTTCAATGGAATCGCGGTCCACTTTGAGCTTGCGCGTCGCAATCCATCCACACAACGTGTACTTCAAATTCACTTTCCAATCTGTTATTTGCCGTTGTGCCAAGCTTTGCCCGTCGTGACCCGGTGGCTTAGGGGTGGCGGTCACAACTAACATCTCAATGGTCCCGGGTTCGATGCCTGCTATCTCTATCTGATGAGAGGAAGTAACCTCGAAACGCGTCATGGAGTGCAGTGGTTTCAGGCGGGCAACACCCAATTTGCTGCTGCTTCATCAGCTACGGTCCTAGTGATCGAATGGCCAAGGTTCACTTCAATGGGAATCGCGGTCTACTTTGAGATTGCGCGTCGCAATCCATCCACACAACGTGTACTTCAAATTCACTTTCCAATCTGTTATTTGCCGTTGTGCCAAGCTTTGCCCGTCGTGACCCGGTGGCTTAGGGGTGGCGGTCACAACTAACATCTCAATGGTCCCGGGTTCGATGCCTGCTATCTCTATCTGATGAGAGGAAATAACCTCGAAACGCGTCATGGAGTGCAGTGGTTTCAGGCGGGCAACACCCAATTTGCTGCTGCTTCATCAGCTACGGTCCTAGTGATCGAATGGCCAAGGTTCACTTCAATGGGAATCGCGGTCTACTTTGAGATTGCGCGTCGCAATCCATCCACACAACGTGTACTTCAAATTCACTTTCCAATCTGTTATTTGCCGTTGTGCCAAGCTTTGCCCGTCGTGACCCGGTGGCTTAGGGGTGGCGGTCACAACTAACATCTCAATGGTCCCGGGTTCGATGCCTGCTATCTCTATCTGATGAGAGGAAATAACCTCGAAACGCGTCATGGAGTGCAGTGGTTTCAGGCGGGCAACACCCAATTTGCTGCTGCTTCATCAGCTACGGTCCTAGTGATCGAATGGCCAAGGTTCACTTCAATGGGAATCGCGGTCTACTTTGAGATTGCGCGTCGCAATCCATCCACACAACGTGTACTTCAAATTCACTTTCCAATCTGTTATTTGCCGTTGTGCCAAGCTTTGCCCGTCGTGACCCGGTGGCTTAGGGGTGGCGGTCACAACTAACATCTCAATGGTCCCGGGTTCGATGCCTGCTATCTCTATCTGATGAGAGGAAATAACCTCGAAACGCGTCATGGAGTGCAGTGGTTTCAGGCGGGCAACACCCAATTTGCTGCTGCTTCATCAGCTACGGTCCTAGTGATCGAATGGCCAAGGTTCACTTCAATGGGAATCGCGGTCTACTTTGAGATTGCGCGTCGCAATCCATCCACACAACGTGTACTTCAAATTCACTTTCCAATCTGTTATTTGCCGTTGTGCCAAGCTTTGCCCGTCGTGACCCGGTGGCTTAGGGGTGGCGGTCACAACTAACATCTCAATGGTCCCGGGTTCGATGCCTGCTATCTCTATCTGATGAGAGGAAATAACCTCGAAACGCGTCATGGAGTGCAGTGGTTTCAGGCGGGCAACACCCAATTTGCTGCTGCTTCATCAGCTACGGTCCTAGTGATCGAATGGCCAAGGTTCACTTCAATGGGAATCGCGGTCTACTTTGAGATTGCGCGTCGCAATCCATCCACACAACGTGTACTTCAAATTCACTTTCCAATCTGTTATTTGCCGTTGTGCCAAGCTTTGCCCGTCGTGACCCGGTGGCTTAGGGGTGGCGGTCACAACTAACATCTCAATGGTCCCGGGTTCGATGCCTGCTATCTCTATCTGATGAGAGGAAATAACCTCGAAACGCGTCATGGAGTGCAGTGGTTTCAGGCGGGCAACACCCAATTTGCTGCTGCTTCATCAGCTACGGTCCTAGTGATCGAATGGCCAAGGTTCACTTCAATGGGAATCGCGGTCTACTTTGAGATTGCGCGTCGCAATCCATCCACACAACGTGTACTTCAAATTCACTTTCCAATCTGTTATTTGCCGTTGTGCCAAGCTTTGCCCGTCGTGACCCGGTGGCTTAGGGGTGGCGGTCACAACTAACATCTCAATGGTCCCGGGTTCGATGCCTGCTATCTCTATCTGATGAGAGGAAATAACCTCGAAACGCGTCATGGAGTGCAGTGGTTTCAGGCGGGCAACACCCAATTTGCTGCTGCTTCATCAGCTACGGTCCTAGTGATCGAATGGCCAAGGTTCACTTCAATGGGAATCGCGGTCCACTTTGAGATTGCGCGTCGCAATCCATCCACACAACGTGTACTTCAAATCGACTTTCTAATCCTAGATGTATAATTGATGCATGCATCGAAATGTTTGCTAACGACAAAATCAACAATGGTTTCTTTCCTTAATCTAGGACATCGGCAAATAAATTCTAGCGAGAATACAAGGTGAACATAATCTTTTGGAGATATCTGTGGAACATAACAAGTAAACAATGTGACCGATGAGGGAGATTACATATAGTTGCAAATCGTAACACTTACCCCGGGGGGTATGCAAAGCGTTTTGAGCGCTAGAGCGTAAGAAAGTGGTCTTCTGAAAACTCAGACTATGTGTAGACCAGTATACTTTTCAAGACAAGAACACACCGTGATAGTTAACGGTATGCAGACGAGGTATCTTTTGGTTGCACGGTGCCAAAAGATTTAGGCGTTTTTAAGGGAACGTAGCCTATCGGCGCGGCGGGAAGTGGACGTTACGTCACAGCACTTGGGAGGATTGGGTGAGAAGGATCGCAGTCGTAAGCTCGACCAAGTTACGAGTTCGTCTGACCCTCGTTGCAATTTCGGGGAGTCCTCATGCCACAATGCAATGATCTGTTGCACTCGGGTAGAAACTCTTATGAATGGTCCGTCCATCACTCTTTGGGAACCTGTGCTTCTTTTCCATCTCAGTCTAATGAATGTTGTGCTTGGCGGGATGTCCCACTCAATTCTTAGCTGCTTGTTCTGTTCGTGGAAGAGATCAGACGTTTTGCTCTACCCCCTATACGCTTGGCTGTATTCTAGACACGAAGTCCGTGATTTTTGCTTCCAACATTTTGAGGTGGAGAATCCGAATAAATCAACTTACATACAAGATTTTCCCTTCTCAAACTTCAAAATTGCAAGAAAAATAACATTTCAACTGAATAATCTGTATTCTTCATTCGAACAAAATTAAACGTACTCAATGTTAGCGTACTTGCTTTTCTTCTCTAAGCCTGAGTTTTATATTTCCTTTGGCAGCTGTGGAGTAACTTCGCTTTTGGATGGAACTCTTTGTTCGCGATCATTCTACTGTGCTCTCTCTTTTCAATTTGTGCATCGAACTTGAACGGGGTTCACGGAAAGTAAACTTCATATAACAGACTAACTAATATTTCCATAAAGTTTCGTTCCATTCGTGACAGTCTAACCGATAGTCTAGTGAATACTGCGTTTACCAGCGTTTCGAGCACTCAGAAAATCGAACTTTTCCCTGCAAAAACACCTTGATTGTTTCACTCATTCCACCAAGGACGATGTTGGCTTCCACTGTGAAACAGCAATCTGTTATGCCCAAAGATATGGTCACTCGTCGTCATTTTCTCACCAATTTCGCTCACTGGCTAACTCGGCCCTTAGACTTAAGGATCACAAGCCTTCCCTGTAATCCCAGGGCGCGGGTTCGAGTCTGCGTAGGGACCGGACGACCATCGCAGTATCCTTAGCCCACGTGCGACTGGTGGTGGTTGCACGGTCGCGAAGCGTCGTTATTGTGTCCCGGCTCATTGCTAATACCTAACAGCCTAACCATTTTTTATAGTGCTCGATAGGAACCCTTTATTTCGACGGCCAACACCGTTCGGTACTTGAAGGGGGTATACACTTCAGGTGGCCTCGTTTGTACTGTCTTGCTCTCCTCGGCATGCATACCACATTCTTTCTAGTGTTGTCATCATTTCGATAAGTCTGAACCGTCACTCACTACGTTCTCTATTTTAGATCGACTTTGCCAACCAATTCCTCGGTGGTGGTGTCTTGCGGACCGGTTGTGTACAGGAGGAGATTATGTTTGTTCTACGACCAGAGCTGTTGGCCACTTGCCTGTTTGTGGAACGGTTGGGAGCAGAAGAGACTGTGATTGTTGAAGGTGCCGAAACTTACTCAACCTCCGCGGGATACGCCGATACCTTCCGGTGGACTGGCGACTTTCAGGAGTCATCTTCGGGCACTGAACGGTACGTTGATGGAACCAGCTGTCACGTATCTCGTAGCATGTGATCTACCCTACACCGAATTTGATTAGGCTTGTTTGTAGTCTACCTCTGAGACCACGAATCGTACAGCAAAAGCTCGAGGCGCTTTTGCTAATCTTCGCCACTTATGGCGCCGGCGCGACATCACTCTTGCCCTGAAGGATAGAGTGTACAATGCAGCCGTACGTTCGACCCTGCTGTACGGTTGTGAAACCTGCGTTTAAAGCAGCGGACCTGAAGAGACTACTTACGTTCGACCACCGGTGCCTTCGTAATTTAGCTCACATTTGGTGGGAACACCGCGTGAGCAACGAGCGTGTTCGACGCCTTGTTTATAACACAGGAAAAGGAACTGAACCGCTCAGCACCGTTATTTCACGCACCAGGCTCCGATGGCTCGGCCACGTGTTACGCATGCCAGCCCACCGACTCCCTCGACGTGCGTTGTTTGCGCGTCGGGGGTGTGGATGGAAGAAGAGGAGGGGTGTCCAAGCGATGACTTGGTCCAAAGGAATGAAGGCCCTCACTTCGAAGCTGGCCTGGGTTGGAACGTCTCGGCTCCCTGGTTGGGGTCCAAAAGACGGTGAACACGTTTGGTTGGACACACTTGTTGATATGGCTAGGAGCCGACCTCAGTGGCGTTCGTGCTGTGAGTTTCTTTGTCCCACCCCATCCCTCTTAGCCTTCCCCTCCAACCACGATCTCATTATTTAACCTTATATAATTTTGCATAGTAATTTTTTTGATGCACAGTAGCGGGCTGGTAGCTTACCGGAACGATGCCCATCCGTTACGGGTAGCTCAGCCAGCTTGCACCAGCTGCATTTTTTTCTATTTCTGCGTATTGCGGCACAGTAGCTGAGGTGTTCCCCACCTCTAGCTAACGTGTATGATGATGATGAGTCTACCTCTGGCCCGACTACCTGCTGTGTGTATGACGTTGAGTTTGATGATAGTACTGCAAGCCGTAGAGGTCCTTCTCCTCACACATAAACGAGTTTGTGTGGTTTTGTGGTGTTCACAAGGCAGGTAAATAGCATGCATGCGATAGTACCGGAAATTCACAGGTGAAGTAGTCTCGACGAGTTTTCCCAGTTTTAATGTGTACAGAGAAGCTGTGCAACCGAGTAGTTGGCGGAGTATGTTTAGCAGAAAACGGCACCGTTGACCATTATCATAACCGTTGTGATGTTCCTATGACATCTCACTATAGAGCTAATTTGTAGAACCTCGTGATGTCACATATACAGGCTATCCCGGACCGCGCTTGTTCACTGCATTTGGGCTATCCCGACTTGCACTTAAACTAGATCTTCTTAATCTGTATAAAAATATTCCTCTACTTGATTCGCTCAGTTCTGCTGCATATTCCATGCCAACTTTTCATGTTTA
This sequence comes from Dicrocoelium dendriticum, assembly GCA_944474145.2. Taxonomy (NCBI): domain Eukaryota; kingdom Metazoa; phylum Platyhelminthes; class Trematoda; order Plagiorchiida; family Dicrocoeliidae; genus Dicrocoelium; species Dicrocoelium dendriticum. The sequence continues at coordinate 68,332,722 of OX104071.1, read as the reverse complement.
TTTTCCTTCAAATTCTGGGTTAGTTGTTTGATATTCGCAGTGTGGCTTCGCCTGATGGGTATGCTGACAGTGTGCCTACCAGTCTAACTCCCTCCATCTCGATTACTGGTTCCATGGGACTGTGAACCGTTGTTGGGTGGACGGAGTGCACGGTGCTCGTGGTTGTGCTATGCTGAAAGTGTGGTTCCATCCAATGTAGACCGGACTACGGCCCAGCCAGCACCTCATGTACGTCTGGTACGCATAATTCCCTACGCAGATAGACAAAATGCTGTTTCTGTGCATATTAAAGGCGTGTGGGCCGACTGCGTTGATGACACCTGGCTCCCAACCACATGCCTCCCAATCTTCTACGAATTTACACTGGGCATGAGGCGCGTGGATGGAGCAGTCGGTGGTGCAGCGCAATCCATCCATGGTCCCTCTGAAGACGCAGGCGTCTTGTGCCTCTGCTCTGGAGGCCACAATAACAAGCAAATCCGTAACCGGATGCCCATATTTATATAACGGAATCGAGGTAAACATCGAGCTTGATAGGTTGACCCATCTGAAGACAACGCAGGGGGTTTTGGTGAACAGTTTATGCAAGTCGTCCAGCATTTTCAAAGGCTGCATCTAACAGTCCGTTATATTCTAGCTAAGCCAACCTCTCACTCTCCTAGTGTTCATTCATTGAGTGAAAATAAACACAAATCTCTGTAGATATCCCGGACATGCATTCTAGCAAACTTGCTGCCACACTGCACATAATTCTTGCAGTACTTGTCTTATTATTATTATTATTATTATTATTATTATTATTATTATTCAACACTTGACAAATATACCATTTATTTAAATACGATGAATCAATGAAGTGAATTGACCGGTTAATGCGATCAAGTGACCACACTGGCTTGGGCATCATTAGTGGAAGGGTCAAGCGTGGTGTCATAACATGAGGAAGCTTGAGGCCATGGCAGCTGTAGAGCCTGTACAAACTTCTTTTGAGAACACAAGTCGGGGTTATGGAGCCGAATAGCGATTGCTTCCGCTGTCGCCAATAGGCGACATCGGACGGCTCGCGTGTGGCGTCCAGATATCTTGTAGATGGGTCGGAAGGCCTCCCGCACATTCACTTGGTGATTTGTGTCGGCCAAATGCCCCAGCACCGCGCTGACTACTGTCTTTCTGACACCAGTGTAGAGCCACGCCGGGCAATGTTCTCGGACTCTCTCAGACAGTCTCCTGGTCGTCTTTCCAATATAACTTGCTCGACACGAGCAAGAAAAATGGTACACACAGAAGGCAATATTCGACCTCGGCAATCTGTCCTTGAGATGCTGACTCACGACTGGCGTAGAAGTGAAGCTGACACGGAGGTCAGCTGCAAAGTAGGTTCTCGCTGTTGCATTACAGATCCTTCGAGTAATTCGTTCTGCTATCACATCACCTATGAAAGGCAGTGATAAGTAGATTAAGCGCTTTTCAGCGGTGATTGGTTGGACTTTTGGTGCTCGTGGCTCCATGTGTCTCCGGATGAATTTGTCAGGATAACCATTTTGTTCGAGAACGCTTCGAATGAAACTCAATTCATCTGACAGCGTATCTTCCGTGCATATTTTCCTCGCTCTTTCCGTTAGACAACGGACAAGGTTGCGTTTTTGACTCATTGGAACAAAACTGGCGAAATGGGTATACTGGCCGGTCCAAGTTGTCTTTCTATGTACTCTCCTTTGTACTGTCCCGTCTAGTGTTCTGGTGATGTGGACATCTAAGAATGACAACGAGTTGTTACTTTCAAGTTCTATGGTGAACACTATGTTGTTATGTGCAGCGTTGAAGTGGGCTAACAGCTCTTCGATGCATACTCGACCATCCGCAACACAAAATATGTCATCTACGTATCGACCGTAGTAAACCAAGTTGTTGATACATTCGTTTAGCTGAGTGTTCTCCAACTTACTCATGAAGACATTGGCGAGTAGCGGTCCTAATGGTGAACCCATAGCTACCCCGTCTATTTGTCTGTAAAACGTCTCATTGAACTGAAACTGAATGTTCTTAGTGCACGCCAATATAAATTGCCTTAAACAGTCATTTGGAATACCGATGTTGATGTTGTGCAATTGGATAAACTCGCAGAGATAGTCAATGGTCTCTTCTAACGGGACGTTGGTGAAAAGTGACACCACACCTAGTGAGAACATCTTCCGTCCAGCTAGATTGAGTTGTTGCACCGAGTCAAGAAATTCGGAAGTGTCCCGGAGGCTGTATCTGGATATGGCTTTCCTGACCAAGCCATTTAGCAGTCAGATGATAGGGCGAGTTGTACATGTCCAGTATCGGTCTCAACGGTACACCTTGCTTGTGGATCTTAGGTAAGCCATAAAGCCTCGGTCTCATGGTTCCACTAGGTCTGGCGTATTCAAACGTGTCAGAGTCTATGATGTTATTTTGTTTCAAACGTCGCAAAAGTCTTGTCGTGGTCTTCTCAATTGCCGGCGTCCTGTCTTCCTTGTTTTGCACTTTTCGGAATTTCGATGCGTCTTGTAGGATGGTGTTCATCTTATCAATATAATCTGACTTGTTCATCAATACAATCCCGGCTCCTTTGTCCGGTCTAGATAACAAAACATCCTCGTTTTTCTTGATATCCTTCAGAGTGTCCAAATGCCTGTTCTTTAGAAGATATTTGATGGTCGGTTTGTACCTCAGGTACTGGTAGCATGTGTTTACCAATGTGGATTTGTACTGTTCAGCTGCTTATGCTGACGATGGTATTAAGGTCAAAACTTGAGAATAGAGATTTTCAAATTGGAATTCCAAGCCTAACTGTTGTACTTTACATCGGGGGTAACAGAATTTCGGGCCTAGTGAGAAGACCTCCATTTGTGTTCTATCTAATGGAAAGAGCGATGAAAATATGCACGGAAAATACGCTGTCAGATGAATTGAGTTTCATTCGAAGCGTTCTCGAACAAAATGGTTATCCTAACAAATTCATCCGGAGACACATGGAGACACGAGCACCAAAAGTCCAACCAATCACCGCTGAAAAGCGCTTAATCTACTTATCACTGCCTTTCATAGGTGGTGATAGCAGAACGAATTACTCGAAGGATCTGTAATGCAACAGCGAGAACCTACTTTGCAGCTGACCTCCGTGTCCGCTTCACTTCTACGCCAGTCGTGAGTCAGCATCTCAAGGACAGATTGCCGAGGTCGAATATTGCCTTCTGTGTGTACCATTTTGCTTGCTCGTGTCGAGCAAGTTATATTGGAAAGACGACCAGGAGACTGTCTGAGAGAGTCCGGGAACATTGCCCGGCGTGGCTCTACACTGGTGTCAGAAAGACAGTAGTCAGCGCGGTGCTGGGGCATTTGGCCGACACAAATCACCAAGTGAATGTGCGGGAGGCCTTCTACAATATATCTGGACGCCACACGCGAGCCGTCCGATGTCGCCTATTGGCTCTACAGCTGCCATGGCCTCAAGCTTCCTCATGTTATGACACCACGCTTGACCCATCCACTAATGATGCCCAAGCCAGTGTGGTCACTTGATTGCATTAACCGGTTAATTCACTTCATTGATTCATGGTATTTAAATATACAGTTAGCATTGCCACAACACGTAGTTAACAACAAAAAGGGGGAAACGGATAGTCAGTGAAAGGATTTGGAAAGTTTAGAAGGTTACTTTGTTGTGTGGGCAGTGCTCTTCCCGGTTGCCTAGGTCGAGAAACAGAGTTGACTTAAGGGATCCCACTCCGAGCCTTTAGTCTTAAGACCTAATCCGCAAGGCAGCGGGGCGATTAACGAAGACAGTTGACATCCAGGTGGCTTTTTCGCCTTCTTTGTGTTTAGTAGCAGTCCACAGAAGCCGGTGGCCATTAAGGTTGTTCGTGCGCTCTCCGTTATATACTCACCGCTGATTACAGACGTGAGTGGTCAGTGACCCTATAGCCGGTCACATTGACTTTGACACTGTGTCCTACGGACTCTTGTGGTATTTGATGGAGAACCAGGTAACAAGCCCAGAACTCCCCAAGCTCTGTGACGCTGCCGCTGATTGTCCGCGACTGCTTATTCATCTCACCTGAAAGGCAAACGGTACTTATTCGCATTTACCTCCACAAGGAAGGCATTCCCCAATCCGCAACCTATGGACACTCCTGATAGCGTGCAGCTCCGCCAGGGGTTGCAGCACTTGTAGAACCCTCGGCATGCGCTGCAATTGCTAAGGCGCTAGGACCGTCACCACACTCCAAATTTGGGATTCACTAGTAACGATGCCAACTCATCTCACCGACGACTTGATACTATAGTACCACTGCTATGGACGAAAAGCCAGCGACACTTGAGTCACACTGCCGCACGTCTACAGTGCGCCTAATTCTCACTAAACCTCTGTTGACAGTCTTATCAAAAGCAACGTGATGATGACAGTGGCACTTTTACCTGTAATACCGTGGCATTCCACCGAAGTATATATGCTTGACCTAACACACCTAAACAATGCTACGCCTTCGTTCTTGTTCAAACTTGTTTTGAGTATCCGATTGAAGTTGTGTCGTCAAAATGCCGCTCCGGCTAACTTATCGATAGCCGTCACACGGTATCGCATTCCGTTGAATGTCGCCTGCACCATGGTCGACGGCATGTGTGTGCCTTCCGTCTTGATTGCTTCGATCGCAGTTATGAGTGGTGTCTCACTTGGTTTCGACTGCTGTTGGGTACCCCTTGGCCTTCCATATGTGTGTTCCTTTGTTCATCATTGTTTTCATCAGCACTACTGCATGTCTACGAGGGCTGTCGACAATTCACCTACTTAGTAAGTGTTTGCGCGCTTTTGGTGTAGGCTGCTCAGAAATTAGCACACTTATTATCTGTGTTCACATCTCGGAGACTGAGCCAGCCATCCCACTTGCCCCTTTGTTCTCAACTCTTTTGACTGATCGAAAATCAGTTGGAGAATGAAGCATATGACTTTTATGCATACTGAATCACCTGTGCTCCATTTTTGTACTCTCGTCTCCAGTTTGTGTTGTCAATCGGAACCAGTCTCACCTACAGTACTGCGCTTAGCCAGTGCTTGTCTCCTATTTTTGGCAACTTCTCATCATCACTTACGGTCATTGAGTTCCGTACCGTTTTCCTTGTCTTATCATCCCATTGTTCCCGTAGTTCTTCTCTTTTTCTGTACACCGTGGCTGCATTGTTGCGTTTGGTGAAACGATCAGTTGTCATGAACTCGCATCCATCCAATCATTCCCTCGACATGTCACACAGTGGTCTATTTCTTGGAGTTTCGTTGATTTAAATTACTTCAGCGTTTCGCCTGAAATAAAACAACCTTGTCACATGTACGTTCTTGACTTTCTCCGAGGTTTAAACTTCGATGGAAGTTCTGCACAGTCAGCACAGGGCTTTCTTTTGCAGATCAATCACGGTGACGCTGTCACTTTTACGCTTATCACACTTCTTCTTGCCACATGTCTTTTCACCAGATTTTTCTTCGATTCGTTTCTTAGTTAAATCCTTTTTACCTTCTTCTTAGATTGCATTGGTTGACTATTTCACTAATGCATTGACCCACTTCCCGACGGTGACGTGACATCCCGAAATGTCTACTTACTTTATCTCCCTAGTTCCATTCCTTCGGTCCCCCCTGCGTGGCATTCCTTCAGTCGATGATTGATACATTGCGACTCGTGACGCGGCAATGACCATAAGCATATCACCGCATCCACTTATGTTCTCTTGTCCTGACGGCAGGACCAGACACATTCGGCTCTCTTTCATAGGGCTTTGTGTCAAATAGCGAATAGATAATGTTCGTAGGATATTTCTCTAAGCTTCCGTTTTACCATTTTCCTTTTTGTAGTGATGAATGGGGACGGTGGAGATCCGTAGTGGCTGCTATGGATGCCACCAACTTTCGATTTGCTAAGGGCCAGTTCCGACCCGAACGAATCCTCAGGGAATTGAACAAGGTATGCATTCCTTCCTTCAAGGATATACTGCGCGATCAAGCTAATTGGTGAATTATACATAGATTTTTCTTGTTCGTTGTCTATTGGTGATGTGTCCATAAGACACTTGTCATACACCAATATGCATCAATTGTTCATTTGTTCTCCGAGCTTGGCGGTTTTCTCGCAAACGTTTCACCACCATGCGAGGTGGCATCCTCAGTGCAGTGATATGTAGCGTGTAAGTATACTAAATGAATCCTCCATCCATGATCGACCTGCAGGTGACTTTGAATGTGGCAGTGTCGATTTAGGTCCCGTGACCTCTACCCACTTTCCCCAAGGCTAAAGTCGGCGCCCGAGTTGTTCTGCCTCAAACCGCGTGACAAAAGGTTCTTTATGTCTTTCTGTCGTAGTGGCTCGTATAATGAATCGATGTCCATGCGCATGTTGATTGAATGTTTCGTTGAAAACCAAGCTTCCAAGAATTCTCTTTCTTTTCTTGTTTCACCCCGTGCCAGGACTTCTGCTTTGCTCCAATCGAAGCTATGTCCTTCTTCATCTACATGCATTGAAACTAGCGACGATGCATAATGCTTTATATATATATATATATATATATATATATATATATATATATATATATATATATATATATATATATGCCTTATATGAAGAACATATCGGAAATGGCAGCCAGACTATTCAAACAGCATCATCTCATCGTAGCACACAAACCAACTGCCACGTTGAGAAAAACCCTTTCAAAACCAAAAGAATAACTGCAGGCACATGAACAACGCAATGTGGTATACAAAATATCTTGCCGAGATTGTGAAAGGGATTATGTTGGCCAGACGGGAAGAAAATTGATAACAAGGATACAAGAACACAAGAGAGCCTGTGTAAAGCATTATGCATCGTCGCTAGTTTCAATGCATGTAGATGAAGAAGGACATAGCTTCGATTGGAGCAAAGCAGAAGTCCTGGCACGGGGTGAAACAAGAAAAGAAAGAGAATTCTTGGAAGCTTGGTTTTCAACGAAACATTCAATCAACATGCGCATGGACATCGATTCAATATACGAGCCACTACGACAGAAAGACATAAAGAACCTTTTGTCACGCGGTTTGAGGCAGAACAACTCGGGCGCCGACTTTAGCCTTGGGGAAAGTGGGTAGAGGTCACGGGACCTAAATCGACACTGCCACGTTCAAAGTCACCTGCAGGTCGATCATGGATGGAGGATTCATTTAGTAAACTTACACGCTACATATCACTGCACTGAGGATGCCACCTCGCATGGTGGTGAAACGTTTGCGAGAAAACCGCTAAGCTCGAAGAACAAATGAACAATTGATTCATCAACCCGAGCTACCAGTATTTCGAAACATTTTAAACAATATGCAGTGTAACATGGATACCAGGGTGTGCTTGATATATTTTCCAGTCTTCATTGTCATAAATGCTTGTCATCGCTTGTATTATCCACGCATGCCACGCCTGCGTCTGCTACTTTTGCGCACAATGGAATGACCGCATCCGCGCATGCAAATGATCGCATGAGGTGCTGGTCGCAGATTTTGACATTGTTGATGCAGCTCATGTCACTACTATCTTCTTCATACACATTGGTTACTTAAACCTCTACCTTACCGAGAAGACTGCAACACTTCCTTGAAGGACAATTGATTTACCTCGGTTGAGCATCTCTTCTAACTTAGTCCCAGTGTCTTGTTGATTGCTTGCTTAGTTTTGGAAGACTTACATGAACTAGCGTTCAGATGTTCTATCTACAAGTCTGCAGACGCTAGTTCGTTTCTTACCATCCACAGCTCTTGTGCTGACTTCATTGCAATGTGTAGCGATCACATCAGTTGTCTTTACCTTCCTTCAACGGAATCTTCCATGTATGGTTGTGCAGCCCGTGAAATTTAGCTCAGACTGCAAAGTGATGCCATGCTACTCGTACTTTATGCCTCCAATTTCCCTTGAATCGCCATGAGTCGACCGGAGTATTTTTTATCAAGCGATTTATGCGTAAATCAGCAAGTCTTTGTCTACATAAGTCAACATAACTTCTGTACACCTAAGTGGAGTGCAGTTTCAACCTGTTACACTATTTGAAACATGAATCTCCCATTATAATCCCAAATAAGAATAATAAGAAGACGAAGATTATTGGATGACACTGTCATCTCGTGTATACTCGTCAACCACATACAAGCAACTAACAAGGAATGTAAAACAGCGTCACATGAAATCAATCATTGATCTAGTGTTTTCCCATTGATGCGCTGCACGCTATCACGATAGGCTTAATGTCACTGTAAGTTGTTTTTGGACACACAGTGCTGGACGCTGCCAACCGATAATAATGGTCTCGAGTGGCTTGAGTTTGTGAGGCCTTTGACTGCGCATGAGGACTATGAATGACTCATCCGGGTTTACTTGGTGACCGGCGCTCATCAAATGCCTCGTAATTGCGGAGGCAACTTTGCTTCTCAATTCCCGGCGTGCGATCGTCGCAAGTTCTATCTATTTGCGGAGCCACTTTGGAATGTGTTCATTGATTCGAACATTCGAATAGCGCGCCCAACAAAGCTGTCGCCACTGCTACACGTGCATTTGTATAAGCAATGGGACATGCGCTGCTTTGACACAGGTATTTTCACTGAACCCTTAGGTACTGGTCTTGTGGTCAACAGCAGGCGTAACTCTGTGGCGTTGTACTTTTTACATTGAGGCACTTATTCTTTAAGCATTGACTTGCATGAGGTGGTCGCCATTGAAATGCAGCTCATTGAAAACCCGTTTCTTTAGAACCGTCATCTCTTCATCTCGTTTCATTGACTCACTGTTGCGAACTCGATATGCAGGTAGGCGTCTACCAGGTCGATTTTTGCGAAACACGTGACACCCTTGAGTATTGTGAAGGGGTCGACTGGGATCGGTAGCGGGTAGCAATTTGGCTCTAGTTCTGCGTTGAGACCGGTGGAGAAATCGGCACAGATGAGGAGGGATCCATTCGGCTTCTTGACCACGATGATCGGCGCTGCCCAGGCGGAATAGGACACATGCACCAGGACACTCATGTCTTCCAAACGTTGGAGTTCGGCATCGACGAAGGGTAAGGCTGCCTATGGGACAGGCCTTTTGGGACGGAATACCGGTTGAGCCCCAGATACGAGCTGTAACGCGGCGCGGGTGCGTGTACAGCAGCCAAGACCATCCTGGAATACCGGGGCGAACTATCTGATGCTGTCGGCGGTTCGGTTATTTGGTACTGTCGGAGAATGTACCGCATTGCAGATGGCTCGAAGAGGAAGATCGGCCAAGACAAGGGTTTCGAGCCAGTCGAGACCAAGCAGGTTAAACTTCGCCTTCGCGATGTAGCAGATCGCGTTGAACGTGGCGCCCCGGAAGCAGGCGGAGTAGTGCAGCTGCCCAGTTAGCTGCACGCGACCACCACAGGTGCTGGTGGCAGATTGGGAGGTCGGTTCGAATCGTGGCTTGCCAAGGGATTGCCAGAGATCCTCGGAGATGTTCGTGATGTCCGACGCAGTGTCCAACTGCCATCCCACCTCCGTGGCCACTGTTACGATTGGGAGAACGCCTGATAACTTTGTCACTGGCACGGTTAGAGCACGCTTGCGGTAACGGATTAGAACACTGGCCAGTCGAACGGATTTGCGCTGACCTGATGGCGTTAGCTTAGCCCGGGGTACGCGCTGGTGAGACGGAAATTGAGCGAGCGTGAGAACGTTCCTAGCCGCACGTATTCGTGTAAACGCTGAGCCCTCGGAACGGACGCCCACGAGAGGGGGTTACGGTAGACGCGCACTAGGGACGACTTAGACGCGAACGCTGCCCGGCTATCAACGCACACAAAATCACGTGACCCGATTGACTCCCAACTAACGGCGGAGAAAGAAAGGCAAGTGGTCCTCTGAAGGTTCTTTTACGACCAACAAAGGGCGAACCACGGCCGATACAATGGGTCATTAAGTTAGGGAAAATTGCTACCACGACAGGGTGGTAATTTGTAAAAGAACATTGTCAACAGGTGCACAGTTGGGCCGCGTCTTGGAGTGGTTGAACACTGCTACGTTGTGGGAAGGAATTGGACCCCGCTTCCCACAGCCATTATGCCGGTGTTTCTTACGGTGATATTTGACGGGCCCGCAACGCTCAGTAAAATCACATTATGGTTGTCGTGCGTATTTCGCCCCAGTTTGAGAGTAACAGTAGGATTTATTGTTTTTTGTGATGGTTCTTCGTATGTAGACTCAGTCTCCTGGCAGCGGCCACATTTCCAGGCGTGCGTTGCTTTGACTTACTTTCATTACACTTGTCACGTCCGGATGCCTGCATTTAAACAAATGTTTCTTATGCCACTGCATTCTTATCCCCCTTCTATTGTCACAGCTGGTTGATAGTATTCGCAATTATTCATCTAACGCGTAACCCACTTGTGCATCGGCACTTTCACATTTCTTGCTTTTTAGCCTTGTATAACCGAGTTCCACAGTTTGTGCCGTCCTCACACCAATTGCGCCCACTTTCCTCTTTCCGCATTCTCCTTCGATTCGCCTGTTCTGTTGTCCACATTATCACAAGTTTGTCCCTACTTGTTACTGGGATTGCAATGATTGCACAGATAAATTCTCTCCTCTTTCAAAGTCACTGTGCGCCACTGTATTTGCCGGAACATTTTACCTTTTCTGACTTCCTCAGGCTTATTGCGCATTCACAGATGACCTTGCGCCACGTCGCAAGTTACCACCAATTGTTTCTACCGGCAACTGGGGTTGCGGAGCTTTCCGAGGGAACTTGGACTTGAAAGGTACGTCAGTCTTGTTTTTTTATCATCTTAGACTCTCGGTCGGTAGTGTTTAAATCATCTCTGTCTGCAATTGATATCGCCTCTTGTTCAATTCGTGTAGCCGCAATCTACTACTCGCCCGGTTCACTTAACTCATTGAAAGCGCAATCATTTTCTTATTTTCAGGTCTCATCCAGATGATCGCTTGTCTTCAAGCCGGAAAGTCATTGGTGTACTCAACGTTCGGCGATCAGGCGTTTTGTAATCGTCTGTATGACATATATCAGTTCTTGTCTTCTCGTAAAGTCACCATCGGTGAGTTGTACTTTCTCAGCATTCGGCGGTTCGCTCGCTCTTCCTGCACCAAATACGCGATACCGAATACATTCATTGCCCACGCGGTTCCCCCACCAGACGGCATTGCTTCGGTGCTATGAACCCCTTGTCACTCAACGGTTCTACGATGTTTTGAATTCTTCCTCATCCCTACTTCTCTTGTTGCCTTCAACTGGAGCTGATCGACCTTTGGAAATTGCGTACAACTATACCATTCGATACTGGCTTCTTGCTAATATCCATATCGGTCGCATTACTTAAGAATGTATATTGTATTCAGCTCTGCTTCTGGGTGTTGGGTCTTAACCAGTACTCCATGTATATTGAGCCTCGGAATCCCCGTAGCTCGATATGGCTGATGTGTTGAGTGGTTCTCTGAGCCTGGCGATTTTGTTGCAGACGTTTTTTATACAAGCGGTTGAAGTGTTATCTTCAGTACTTACTATTCTATAGATTGCTGGTTTCCAGCAAATCCGTCTACTGATCACTACTCTCAGTGCGGCTTCATGCCGTTTTTGATTTCGCTCTACTCATTTTTACACTGATCGTTTGGTCTTTTTCGTGCCATGCCTCATCGTTTCATTTATACCGCTTACTACCCCGTCATATCCTTGTCTCAAATAGGCCGCCTGTGGAATATCCTTACGACGCTGGACGAATCGGTACATGCAGAACCGTCTTCTTTTTTCGACCATCTGAAGAGCCGTCTCTCTTGTTCATCATCATTGGAGCAACAGGACCCCCTAACACCGACAGAATGAGATTTTCTTCATTATCATCGTATCTTCTCCCTATTTTGATATCTCTGACGAAACCTTGCCTGCGCCGAACATGTTCTATCTTCAAACACAGAAATTGCTGTTTATCATTCAATTCTTTTTCTTTCGCGCACGTGGTCTATCGCTAGTCACATACATTATCTCCAGGTTTCGCTCCATCAACTTTGCAGTTTCTCGTTGCCACTGCCTAGTTTCTCATACAAGCTTCCGACTTGATCACTCTGAACACTGCGCATCACAATTGCCGAAACTCGGCAATTCATTCCGTTATAGTTTCTCTTGACTATACTTTGATGGACATGTCTGCTAGTTTGCATGCAGCTACTTTCAGTGAAGGCAATCGGGACTGTGTCATTGTGGAGCACATGTCACGTTCGGTCGCCTGCAGGCAACAGTGAACACCATGAACGCGGATGGAATATCTCCGGCCCCCAGTTCTGTGTGGTGTGTCTTGGTGCCGCATAACTGAGTGAGTGGGAGTCAAAGTGTTTCCTCAACCATCCACGGACGCCGCATGCTAGTCCGCACCGCATCCTACAGTGACTGAACTCACGTGTTGTTTTGACGTTCGCGTGTGCATCACGTGGTTTGTTGGCTGAGCGCATAGTCTAACCGATGCCGATGTTCTGAGTACTCGTGCGCTGATTTGCAATTGGTCAAGACGATGGACATGCGTTTGTGCGTGTGCGCCACTAGATTCCACTTGATATGCTTGTGGATTGAGTTGATTATGCTTATGGAGAAACATGATTTGCTTAAGGAGGAGCTTGATTCCGTTATGGATCCAATTGACTCGGAAAAGTTGTAGACACACTTGTTCTGGGGTGGCGAACTCTGTGCAGGAGCCAACTGATTCGAGCTTTTCTGGCGACGATAAAGCAACCAACTATTGAAGCGTCCACGTTGATATCCCATACTGTGATGTTTACTCCACCCGGCAAACTCACTTGTTCCAACAATGCACCTTGCAAACACTGTCCAAATACGCACCTGTATCTCGCTAGTTGCAGTTGAGTGCTTGAACACACTATCTACGCTCACACCAGTGTTCCAATGACGTGCGGTCATCCAGACAGTCGGCGAAGCCTGTGTGAGTTTCACTCACATCATCATCCAAACTGGGTATTCTGATAAACAAGTGGAACATACGTCGTGCGTGTACTACGGCGTAACAGTGTACTTACGGAGAAATACTTGGTAACATACAATCTGGTCAACATATAGTGTCAAGCACGAGAACATTTTTCAGCGCGTCGCATGCTGGCGATCAAGACGAAGCTTGTTCGCTTAGCCTTACCACTTTGCTTCAACATGCCGGTAATTAAATACCCCAAAATGACACCTGTTGCAAGACATGCTTACGAAGCGGATTTCAACCTCAAGGCCATCAGCCACGCAGTACAACATGAGAATAGAGCATCTGCGAAACAATTTAACGTTAGTGAATCAATAGTACGGAAATTGAAGAAGCAAGCAGATGACGTGCGCCACGTATAGAAGACTAAGAAGAGTTTCCAAGGGAACGAAGCAAGATGGCCCCAGGTAGAGGACAAAATTGAGAAGTGGATTACTGAACATAGTACAGCATGTGGAAGCATCTCTACAGTCTCCATTCGATTTACGGCAATAGCGATTGCAGGTGATATGAAGATGAACATGCGCACGATTGCTCACGCATTCCGTTCGCATTTCAACGTGGATGTGTGACCAACAGCTGCGACCGACGTGGCTAGTAAGTCCAAGGCAGTCGGGGGTGGTGCGGCCGCGTTGCACAGCCTTGCAAGTACGCGCATGCACTCAGTTCGCATTTCAACGTGGAGTTGTGAACGAGGGTTGCGACCGGCCTGGCATGCGAAGTCACTGAAGCTTGTGTCGGCGTAAAAGTCACATGGATGTCTGTGGGTCGGTACTTTTAACATAACTGGAGTTTAGCGGAAATCCTTGATAACAGGCGTACGCGTTAGGCATTTGATGGGAACCATACCTACCCGCAGATATGATCAAGTGTACACATGATTTGGAGCACCAAAAAGGGTATGACACGATTCATTTCCGTGTCTGAGATGAGAAGTCACCGTAGCATGCACTTCGCTTTTCCGTGCTTCCCGACCACGATAAACGCAGTGCTATAAGTGTCCGGACAATCATGCCATGGCGAAGCTTAGCTCCATTAAGCTGTGTGTTCTAACGGTTTATAATGGCATGCTTTCGTGTGCAATGGGCCAACGCAACACTGGTAATTACTAAGGATGCGGAAACAGAAAGGAATACGGATAGGTTGGGCCAGGTTCACTTAATTGGCCAACCGCACTGCGATGTTGTAAGCTGTTGTACACTGCACCCAATGAGTTCCGATGCCATGATGTGTGGGCACATGCGCAAGCTCAAATTCATGTCATTCCAGAAGCTCTTGCTGTTACCAAATATATAAGCAAATGAAGTTCCAGCTCTACAAACCAAGCCATGATCATAGGTACATCGTAAATGACCGGAATTTTACAGCGACCAATTACGAGTAGAAGGCCCTAACTATGTTGACAAGATGCGAGATTGCAATACTACCGGGTTGGACATTTGCGTCAGATCATCGTGAAACATCAGTTTTCAAATGCGGAGTTTCATTGCGAAAGGAGCACACATGTTATCAGACGCACAAAGTAGCCCTTACGCAGATAATGCATGTAACAGCAGGTGTCACTGAGAGGATAAGCCGATTGTTAAGTTGTCGCACCTGAGGCCATTTTTAATCTTAGGTGAAAAAGAGTTTACTTCAGTGAAACGGTTTATCACACTCATAAGTGCGCAGTTGTGATGTTCATCAACTTGACCATTTATAGACCGGGTTTATGTAACCACACACTGTCAACATGTTCTGTGCTAAATGCATACAGGTCAAAATAATCACGCAAATGTGGTTGCACGTAAAGCTTTACAGTGTATGATATAACTATAACACTTTCTGGCATATTGTGCTATACTCCGAAATTGCGCCAAATTTTTATCTGGGTACCGATGCAATCAGTTGGTTCAGCGTAATGCACCTGAGCGACTTACATATGGACTTCTCCATGGTTTGCGCGTTCATCTGGCGTGGGTAATCCGTTTCATATGAGGACAATGGCCTCACATTAATCTGGCCTTATTTCTCTGATATCCCGAGATCTTCTCTGGTACTACGTCATGGGACGAGACTCCACAAGTTCACTAACCGCATATTATACATCACACAAGCCTGATGCAACGTACGTTGCGTGTATCTAGGCCGACATTGCAGTTCAGTGTAGTGATAAATACGCGTACAACTTAAATATTCCATTGCACACGGCAAACTGCCCGGTGGAAGAACGAGTTGCTGGTGCTTTTCCTGTCAACGAAATAAGCACAGCTGATTGTGATTGCGTGTTTTCACTACCGCATTTCACGCACAGAAGCATCAACGCTGTCATGCCCACATACACGATACATGAATATCAGGCTGCATAATTCGTCGCACTGATAACATCAACAGAACTAATTGCATGCAGTGTACGTGTCGGATTGGTAGCGTCCGGTCTCCCGATTCTTCAGCAGTGTCATAACAAGACAGTATTAGAGGCGCTCCTACTGCAATATCATCTGCAGTTTTCAGGTTTTATAACAGGCAATGTAGCCGCAGGCACTGTTGTTACTTGTATGATGATTATTCTAACAGGTGGGCGAGGGAGGGTGTGTGCGCTTGTCGAATGTGGCGTGCGGGACGTGTCCACGCTAATCCCATAACAAAAGGGTTGGAACAAGATAGAGCAATGTGGGCAGCTCAAGCCGGATTGGCAATAATTGACATGGTGTGGGGTAACATGGGCGCGGAGTGGTGTGGATATGGTAGTTGCCCCTTAATTGGGTTCAAGGCAGAAACTGGAGCAGGTATGAAAGTGCGGTGTGAATAGACAGCATTAGGGCACGAATAAGTTGGCTAGGTGTTGGTCACTTCTGCGGCGATCGTCTAAAGGCGACCTGGAGCTAGCGAGTCGAGACAGTAAATTATTTCCTAATGGAATAGTGCAGCCGACTCATACACAGAATCAGATATAAATAACTTATCCCCATTTATTGATTTCACGAGTACCGCGAAGGTTGTCCAGTTAACGATGTGAATCGGGCGGTAGACTACGACTGCATCTGTTGTTGCGAAATAGGCAGTAGGTGGCTTTAAACCAAACGAACAATACGCTAATCTAATATCACTACCTTAGAACCCATGGCTAACCAGGTTGTATTCGCACAAAACATTTGACGACCGCTGACAAGTAACCATACGTTTGTTGTCACTGAAAGCTGAGGTGTCGGGTGGTCTATAAACACCCAAAAATGTCTCCGTGGATCCCAGGGTATCAGACATCCATACTGAGTTTATGATTACGGACACTTTTCCTTGGTTTGTATTTTTGCTATAAATGGCGGCTCAAATCCCTCGTTTATACACATTAGGTTGTATGCAAAGCTGATGTTCAGGACGTGAGTATACCTTCTCTTTAGCAAAAGGGGAAAACATGTTTTCGTTACAAAGATTGCGTCCGGGTCGGTGAGGAAGGACAGTGGACGCGCGATGAGCATTTTATTGTTTAAGGATCTTGCATTTATAAGACTCATTGAGGAAGAACAATTAGAGTCTACTAGCTTTACGGATGAGGCAGTGAAGCCATTGATAGCTACTTGGCCATCTGCAGAAATTGTAGGAAGTGAGTGAGAAGGCATTGCAGTATGTAGTTGCGCGTTGACGTGTTTGGTGCTGGGATGAACCTGTAGTGGCTCATCCCCACCTGGTTTAAAAAACGCGCAAGTTTCGGGGTAGGAAGCAGTGGATCGTTTGGCCTAGGTATATGAACCGGCAGCATAAGTTTGAAGAACGTTGCAGTGCGTAATAACCTGGGTGCGCGTGAAGTTGAACGGATCTGTGTATATTGCCAAAGGAAACCCTAATGCGCTGTGTCACGCAAGGTGTGTAAGGGGTGTTAGGTTGTTACCGAGAGGGAGCAGGAGCACGATAAGTATTGGGAGGCTAGTGGGAAACATGCATACAGGTGTGAGGCAGAATACCGGGGGTGCCGTAAACGAGAAGCAATAACGTGAGTCAATTAATGAAACGTTAATACCCTGCGTCGCACAAGGTTATTAAGTGTTGCTAAGTTGCTAGCAAGTGGGAGCAGGAGCACGATACCTATTGAGAGGGTAGTGGAAATGCAATGCTGTGATGCCGCGTCATACAGGCTCTTTAGTATTCCTAGCTTGCTTTAGATTGGACGCGGTACCTACCGTGTTTTGCCGCATGTTGTCTAACTAAAATTGGTCAGGCTCCTGTTCGCACGACTGATCTACCGGGGTGTTACTTTTGAGAAGTAGCGTGACGGGCTCCGAGAATCTTATTGTTAATGGTAGTCGGTTCCATGCGAACGCATACTTGCATAGGAAAATGTTACCTCGTATATTGCATTTTCACACTTGTTAGAATGAAGGAGTATGGTTTACTGAGCAGGGGATATCGATGATCAATGGTCGTTTGAGTGATTACTGCTCACTGGTTGGAAGCAGCAAGTAGAGGTCACTCTGTGTAGCTGCACCTGATGTCATTTAGGGACAAAGCCCCTTTACGTTGGGGTGCGCTCGATATATTTTATATCGGCAAACTGTTAGTCCAGGAATTTCTTAAATTCCATGGTTATCAGCGTTGGAGATTTTGGGATTTGAAACAAAATTATCATTCTGCGGCGTACCCATAAAGGATTCCGCTGAAACTGTTTGCACTTTTTACGGCAATTTAGTGTGGAGGGGGCGATAGCTGTTTCGTAAAAGAACGCTGGTCCTATTCCACTGCACCTCTGTCCAATTTCTTTGCATTGCATAGCACTATGGAGCAGTATTCTAAAAGGGGGCGTGCACAGAGCTTGTAAAGTGTGGCTTTAAAATCTGCCAAGGACATCGTTCTACAGATGCGTCCGATTAATGAACTAGCACTTGCAGTGCTGTAGCTCACTTGTTCTTTAAAGTTAAGTGACGTTGAGTAGCGTACTCCGAGTTCTCTTAATGCTGTGCAGTTGCCTAGTGGGTTACCATTCAAGGTCAGCACGTTTGGGGATATGTAGCATTTGTGGCACATGACACCGCATTCTTCCGGCGAAAGTTCCCGCTTCCAGGTTTTGCTACAGCTATCCAGTGCGGTGTGGTCACTATGGGTATCAGTGCGACCGTTCGATATATCCTACAGGTTGAAGGAGATAAATAAATAAATAAATGGTTTATCCTCGACGGGGCGAGGCACGCCTGTGAAGGTATGAGCAGATGGGTACAATAGGTATACTCGTATAGCAATGGTTCAGGGGTATTATTGAAAAAAGTAGGAATGAAGATGGTCTCAGATTTTACACATAGACAAATGTCGTTTAGTCATGGCATCGAACTCGGAGATGAGGCTGGTGCGCGGAAAAATTAGAGACAACTATGTCGACAAAGCCAGCGTTAGGTAAGGTTTTGATATGCGGACATATCCGTGCATGTTAAGTGTAATAATTTCGTATAATTGTTTCTGGGTGAAGAATCAGTGTGCCACGCCAGCTATAGCTGGCGTAGCACACGGGATCTACGTGGAACTGGATGCTCGATGATAGCGAAATGAATTGACTTTTGGTGGTCACAAAGCCACCTAGATACCAGAAGGCACGCAGCTGAGGCGCTGCGTCGCGCTTAGTGATTAGGTGTTCCCAGGTTGCTAGCAGACGATTGCTAAGTACGCTTATTAAAGGAAATCTTGAGCTAAATCTCCACGACCCTTAACCGAAAAGCAAGACGAATTCATGAAGAAAAGCATAATTGATCATCGATGCAAACGATTGCAGGGGCGCTGAGTCGCGCAATGTGATTCAGTGCTCTTGGTTAATTAGAAGATAGCAGCTATGCTTGACAACGTATTGGGATGCGGTTAGTGGGACTGGATATCCGATGCTGGCGAAAAGAATAGGCATTTAAATAAATAAATAATTTATTCTCAAATACTTCGAGACACACCAAATCTGGCATGATCAAGACTTTACAAGCGACTGTTTCGCAACAGGGACGTTGCTTTGCATGAAATGCGCTGTTCGCACAATATATATATTGGTAGTTAACCTAATAACTGATGCACTGGTCAGGAACGAAATCGTTCATGATGTGGCGAAAGTCTGGGATCATAAATGTGTGAAAGCGTAACAAATATAGTGGAGACGTAAGGTAGAAACAGGGAAGTGTCATTTTAGTGTACATATCCTAAATATATTGAAATGATGTGAAATGTCGCTCGGATTAACTTGCCAGTGTCAGTTTGTGTGGTGGTGATAAAGCCATGTAGATATCAGAAGCTACTAAGCTAAGGTGCTACTCCATGCTGCGTGCTAAATTGCTTCCGTATTGCTGGTAGACGAGGGCTGAAGCACACTGAGTAAAGGAACGCTTCAGCAATACCACTACGACCCTTAACAGAAAAGCAAAAGACTAACTCATGGAGAAGAGCGTAAGTGAGCATGGATGCAAACGATGCAAAGGCGTTGGGTTGCGCAACGTGATTCGTTGGTCCTGGTTAATTAGAAGATAGCAACTGCCTGACGAAGAAATAGGTAGCTCCAGTTCTGATGGAGTAAGGGAAGTTGTAGGTGGGACTTGATGTCCAATGATTGCAAAATGAATAGACATTTTTGGTGATAATGCCATGTCGACCTCATAAGTCTTTAGGGTACTTTCCTGAAGTCTTTAGTGTACGCGCTAGCCAATACCCCAGAGGAATAGCTTTCGAAGTAGCCGCAGCGGCATTCCCCATTACTCAATGATCCTGTCATTCCTTAGGAACACGAAACTGTAACCCCCACCGGATTCAGCGCAACCGGCATCATCAGAATGGTCAATTCACGGAACATAGCCATAGTTAAATGTTACACTACTGACCAGCTCGTTAGTAGTATGTATTAAAATGCATTTGCATATTTACATGTTCAAAGGTTGTGGCGACAGCATCAGCCTGATTTCCCCGTTATAGCAAATGATACTACATAAGAATTCATCATAACGAATAAGTACAGCACACAATTCGAGCTAAGCCTGAATTATACACTTCCCATAACGTTTTAGCACATTTCCATTCATAGGATACTTGAACTATGCTTACTAGACGACTGATATTTGACCGTTTAACAAACAATTGCAATATCGGTACTCCGCTGCAATTACTCTCCTTGGAATTTTCGGGGACATGTTACCGTGGTTACGGTAAACTAAGTTTACTACGAACGTTACATTATTATATCACTTTATAAACATATGCAGTGCGTTCCATTTTATTATTGAAAGCTTAATAAGTAATTCCTAAGTCTCGCGATTGCCCAATTGAAGACTGCTGTTCCTTTTCTCCTTGACCAGTAACAAAATTTCCGCCATTGACTAGAGCCCAGCTCCCGCATTACAGAGCCATTCTTTCAAACTCTTGCTGCGGCACAAAGTAAATTCATCGATCGAATAAAACGTCTTCAGAAGTCCCAGTTCGTAGTGGACTTTGGGGAGAAAATAAAATAAGCACTAGTATCAAGATAGGTAAGAACCGGCTGTAAAGTGATTAAGAGTAAAAATGAATAAAATGTAAATATCTGGCAAAGAACAACCCAAACATATGGACATCCGTTTGCAAGGAATGCATGAAATTTGACAAACGTTCTTGTAATTTCCCCAGTAGTTGTTTTGGGTCAACTAAAAATGCGGATGTAGGTAAAAAT
>OX104071.1:68201489-68311560 GCA_944474145.2 Dicrocoelium dendriticum | reverse complement strand
TTCGGTATCCGAGTCGAATCCATACGGCTCACATGACCGAGCCATCTCAGGTGTCTCAATAAAAGTATGCAGCCAGCTGCATACATCCCACTTTGTCGCAACACTTCTGTGTCAGCAACTCTTCGTCCCAACTGATGCGCAAAATCCGTCGCAGACACTTCTGATGGAACCGCTCGAGATATCACACATCGCGCCGGTAAATCGCCCACGTTTCACTGCCGTATAGAAGAACGGACAGCACCATGGATTTGTACACCATCAGCTTCGTGCCAATGCTAAGCTGATGGTTGTTCCACACTCGGTACTCTAGCTTCCCAAATGCCGCAGCTGCTTTCGACACGCGGATACGCAGCTCAGCGTGTAGCTGCTGGTCAGTCGACATCACACTCCCAAGGTAGCAGAAGCGGGAGGTGGTTTGCAGTACTTCGGCACCAATGCTGATTCGCGGCAATATTGAAAATTGTACCTCCGGTGAAGGCTGAAAGAGACAGGCAGTTTTGTTGTGTTGATGGTGAGCCCGAATTTGGCCGATGTCAAAGCCAGAGCACTATTCATGTGCTGCAACTCATCCGCGCTGTGTACAAACAATGCACAGTCGTCAGCAAACAGCAACATACAGATAGTTGTCTCACAGACTAGAGTTCTCGCACCGAAACGAAGGATGTTCAGCAACCCACCATCAATACGGTGCTCCACACGAACTCCGCAAGTACAAGCGGCATCAAAAGCACAAGACATCATTGCATGAAGATAGATATTAAACAGGGCAGGAGCTAAGACACAGCCTTGCTTCACACCAGAGACAACTGCAAAGTCATCCGAGGTCTCTCCACTCAGCAGCACCCTCGTCCGCATACCACTGTGCGGACATTCGGTTAAACTTACAAACTTACGCGGGCAACCAAAGTTACCAAACCCCAGCCACATCACCTCGTGGTTCACCGTATCAAATGCCTTGGCGAAATCAACAAAAAGCGAGTACAGTGGCCGGTGTCGTTCTCTGCACTTCTCCTGCAAATGACGAGTCGCAAACACCATATCAATAGTGCTGCGACCCGAACGGAATCCACACTGCTCTTCCGCCACGTTAGGTTCCACAACCTGAACGACGAGGCGGTTGAGGGGGATTCGGGCAATCACCATGCCCACACAAATCAGCAAGTTGATGTCACGATAATTCGTACAACATTGTTTGCTCTCTTTGCCCTTGTACATTGGTAGAACCAGCGCATACTTCATCTCAGCAGGCACTTCCTCCATAATCCATACACGTTGCACCAAGTGGTGCAGCGCCGTCAACAACGCGGGTCCGCCGTGTTTCAATACTTCAGGCGGGATTTCATCGGCCCCAGCACACTTGCCGTTTCGCAGCTGAGCAAGTGCCCTCTGCTTCTCATCCAGTGTCAGCGTGCCCGCCAGACTCGCCTTTGCATCGTGTTGTTTCAGGCCGTTCAATGTATACCAGCCGATCTCTGAACGGTTGTTCAAGAGACAGTCATAGTGTTTTCGCCAGGTCTGCATTATGTCTGCAATCTGTGTGCACGTAGAACCTGAACTACCATCGATCAGCGTCCTCAGCGGCTCCAACCTCGGTCCATACACCGCCTTCAAAGAGTCAAAGTATTCCTTGTGTTGGCGTCGTTCGGCGCAGCACTCCATCTGCTTCGTCTTCTTCGTCCACCATACATTTTTTATGCGACGGTGCTCTCAGGTCAGTCACCGTCGAAATTTACGAAACTGACTACTCTTCCCCAAGGCACTGGGATCAGCGACCCGCGCGGCAAGTGTGGCATTCTTCTCCGACACCAATGCGCCGATCGTCGCATTGTTGCCATCAAACCAATCAGGCCGCTTACAGTTTGTGCGCCCGATGGTCTCCTCGGCAACAGCTGTCACCTGGTAGCAAACATGGTACCACAGGTCGCCCACTGTGGCTATGCATTCCACATCACACAGGCGTGCAACCATCGCCTTCTCCAGCTCAGTATGTTCCGCCACAGTACCGAGGGAGAGAATGTTAAATTTACGCCGATTCAAGGCGGGAGTGCAATACATAGATTTACGAAAATATATGTACAGTTCGGTCCGCACCAACAAGTGATCAGTGCCACACTCAGCTCCACGCAGTACACGTGTCATGCGCACTTCACGCATATCACGCTGACGTACGATGACATAGTCGAGCAAGTGAGCGTGGCCACTCCGTGGGTGCGTCCAAATTGCTATATCACTCGCATTCAGTGCAAACCGAGTGTTCGTGCTCGTCAGGTGGTGAGTGGCACACAGTGAGAGCAGCATGTCATCGTTCGCATTCACTGAACTAATGCCATGCGAAACGATAACATCTGTCCACACCGATGCATCACGCCCAACGCGCGCTTTGAATTCACCCACCGAATTAGTCGGTCGCTCCTTGGCACAGACCGTATCAGGGAGGATAGCTGAGTGTAGAAGTGATCACGCATGTCATCAGGATAACACATGGTCGGACCCTATGTGCTTAGAAAAGTGGCAATCTCACCTCTTCCGAGTCGTATGCGAACAGTCATCAGTCGCGCACTGATGCCCGTTGGTTCACCCACTAGATGGCCATGGAGGCGAGCGGATATTGCAAATCCGACCTCATGATCACGTGCTGCTGACGCGGCTTTGCCCACCCAGTAGAATGTGCAGCCAGCACCTGTTTCGTGCAACTTACCTTGCTCAGCGAGCCGGGTTTCACTGAGCGCCACAATATCGATGCTGTAGCGCGCCAGTTCCATCGCGATGAGTGCAGTGAGTCGCTCGGGGCCCTCACTGGAGTTCCGATCCAATAGTGTGCGCACGTTCCAGCACCCGATGCTGAGTGCTTTGCGCGCAGGCCTACGATTGCATTGGTGGGCAACCGCATGCGAGGTGGCCGTTGTGCTTCGGAGGTTGGCTTAAGGGACTCCACCCGGAGCCTTTGGCTCAAGAGCCTGACCCACAAGGCAGTGGGGAGCAGATCCAGCTCGGGAATGTGATTGCAGAGACAGATTGGGATCTGTTTGACGGCCGTCACACGCAGCCTTGGAGGTACTGGAACGATTTATATATATTTTGCGACCGTAGTAGGATACATCTGCGACCACGGCCAGACGCAGGTGGGTTTTGGCGGGTTTGCACCAATTTGACCAGGGGCTGCCTGGCTTTAGGCGGGCAGTAGCAAACCATTGAACACCCGGAGGTGCCCTACCACCGTCAGAGACAATGCGTGACGCTGGTGCTCTACGCCAATCGAGCTGTGAGCTTATAACCCATAGACTTATTGTCTCCCATGGCTAGGTTTTACTGGAAGAGGGTCAACGACCACTTCCTAACCTCCGAAGAGGATGGACTAGTATACTGGCAGGGCGCCCACACCTGACAGGAGAACGACTCCGGTCCTCAGCCAAAGCCTTCTATTAAATGAACACCCGAAATGCAGCGGGTCTAGCACATGGTCAGTTCACTGGCTCATGCGGATTGGTGTCCTGGACCTTAGCAGTGAGAAGGGGAAACCCAACTCTCAACCCGCGATCGCCACAAGGATGGGTCCAGGACATGAGAATATGGCGCAACAGTAGCAGAAGTGGGTAGATAATCTGTCAGGATCTAGACACTACCATAGGCCCTCGCGCCATATATATATATATATATATATATATATATATATATATTGCGAGTGCCCCATGCTGAGACTGATGTAGCATTCATGATGCTTCTTCACCGCAGTTGGGCTAAATCAACTTACACTTAAACTAGGTCTTTTTAATGTGGATAAAATTCATTCCACTTTATATTTTTTGTTCTGCGTACTTGATAATCTTCTCCTAACTTGCACCCGTCGCTCATGCTAATTGTGGTAACCTTGCGTAACTTTATCACGTGATAATTTTTAAATAACTTTCGGACATTTTATACTTACCGCGGATTCGCTTATAACCAATTTACTCCATATGCTAATTTAGCGAGTACTTATGTCGTCATCTAAGTTTACTTTATCCGATATCTTTTCTATGATATTGGCATTTCGAATGATTGGCTGTTGTTTGACATCCCAGGTGTGGCTGCGCTTGATGTGCATGTTGACAAGGTGCCTACCTGTCTATTACCCACCACCTCGTCCATACTGGCTCCAGGAGACAGTTGGTCGTTGCTGGAGGGGACAGGGTGCACGGTCCTTGTGGTCGTGCTAGGCTCGAAGAGTGGTTCCATGCAGTCAGTGTGGAGCGGACTACGGTCCAGCCACCGCCTTGTGTGCGATTGATTCCCCAAATGCAGCGTGTTTTTGTTTGTCTGTGAAGGAGTGTGGGCCGGCTCCGTTGATGAAACTTGGCTCCCGTCCACATGCCTCCCGGTCTTATTCCTTCGGGTTTACACTGGATATGGGGTGTGTGGATGGAGCTGTGGGTGGTGCAGCGCAAGCCATCCATGGTCCCTCTGTAGGCGCAGGCGTCCTGTGGCTTGCCACATTGACAGACGAATCCGAAACCGGATGCCGCCAACCATATACTGCTAACAATGCATTTCATGCAATGCAACGTAGCTGTTATGTTGTAGTTACTTGTAAAGTCTTAATCATGCCAGGTTTGTTGTATCTCTAAGTATTGGAGAATAAATTATTTATTTATTGAAATGCCTGTTCTTTTCGCGAACTTCGGATACCCAGTCCCACTAACCGCGTCGCAATACGTTGTGAATCATAGCTGCTATCTCTTTAACCGAGACCATTGAATCACATTGCGTGACTCAGCGTCCCTGCATCGATGCTCAGTTATGTATTTCTTCATGACTTCTTCCTGCTTTTCTGGTTAGGGTCGTGAAGTTTTAACCAGAGTTTTCCTTTACGAAGCGTACGTAGCAATCGCCTGCTAGCATCCTGGGAGCACCTAGTCAGTAAGCGCGACGCAGCGCCTCAGCTGGCTGCCTTCTTGTATCTATGTGGCGTTGTGACCACAAAAAGGCAATTCTTTTCGCTATCATCGAGCACCCAGTCCCATGTATATCCCGTTTGCTACGCCAGTGATAGCTAGCGTGACACACTGATTCTTCACCAAGAAACAAGTATACGAAATTACTACACATAACATGCACGCATATGTCCGCATATCTGTACCTTACCTAAAGCTGACTTTGTCGACATGGTTGTCTCTAATTTTTCCGCGCACTAGCCTCATCTCCGAGTTCGATGCCATGACTAAACGACATTTGTCTATGTGTAAACTCTGAGACCATCTTCATTCCTAAGTTTTTCAGTAATACTCTGAAGCATTGCTATACGAGTATACCTATTGTACCCAACTGCTCATACCTTCACAGGCGTTTCTCGCCCCGTCGAAGACAAACCATTTATTTGTTTTATTTATCTCCTTCAACCTGTAGGACATATCGGACGATCGCATTGATACGCATAGTGACCACACCGCACTGGATGGCTGTAGCAACACCTGGAAGCGGGAAATTTCGCAGGAACAATGCGGTGTCATGTACCACAAATGTTACATATCCCCAAACTTGTTGACCCTGAATGGTAACCCACTAGGCAACTGCACAGCATTAAGAGAACTCGGAGTAGGTACTCAACGTCACTTAACTTTAAAGAACAAGTGAGCTACAGCACTGTAAGTGTTAGTTCATAAACTGGACGCATCTGTAGAACGATGTCTTTGGAAGATTTTAAAGCCACAATTTACAAGCTCTGTGCACGCTCCGTTTTAGAATACTGTTCCGTAGTGCTATGCAATGCAAAGAAATTGGACAGAGGTGCAGTGGAATAGGACCAGCGTTCTTTTACGAAACAGCTATCGCCCCCTCTACACTAAATTGCCGTAAAAACTTTAAACACTTTCAGCAGGATCCTTTATGGGTACGCCGCAGAAGGCTATTTGGTACTTTGTTTCAAATCCCAAAATCTCCAAAGCTGATAACCAAGGAATTTAAGCACTTCTTGACTAACAAGTTGCCGACATAAAATATATCGAGCGCACCCAAACGTAAAGGGGCTTTGATTACGAAGGGCTTTGTCCTTAAATGACATCAGGTGCAGCTACACAGAGTGACCTCTACTTTTTGCTTCCAAATAGTAAGCAGTAATCACTCAAACGACCTTTGATCCTCGATATCCCCTGCTTATGCTGCAAAACATGGTAGGTACCGGGTCTAATCTAAAGCAGGCTAGGAATACTAAAGAGCCTGCATGACGCGGCATCACAGTATTGCATTTCCACTACCCTCTCAATAGGTGTCGTGTTCCTGCTCCCACTTGCTAGCTACTTAGCAACCCTTAATACCCTTGTGCGACGCAGGGTATTAATGTTTCATTCATTGACTCACGTTATTGCTTCTGGTTTATGGTACCCCCGGTATTCTGTCTCACACCTGTATGCATGTTTCCCACTAGCCACCCAATACTTATAGTGTTTCTGCTCCCTCTCGCTAGCAACCTAACACCCCATACACACATCCTGACTATCAGCCTTGTATGTAATCCGGTGTGCATAAACGAGGGATGTGAGCCGCCATTTATATCAAAAATGCAAACCAAGAAAAATTGTCCGTAATCATGGACTCAGTATGGATAATGGCTGATATCCTGCGATCGACCGAGCCAGTTTGGTGTGTTTACAGACCACCCGATACCTTAGCTTATGGTGACAATAAACGTATGGTTACTTGTGAGCAGTCGTGCAATATTTTGTACGAATGCAAATGCAAGTCTAGTAGCACGTATCAATTTGGGCGGCTGGACGAAACATGTAACCGCTCCAACCAGAGCGTAGTATATTCTTTCCTTAATGTTTACTCTGGACATTCCATCAATCCGAGAGTCAGTTGGCCATGAGTTCTAGGGTAGTGATGTTAGATTAGTGCGTTGCTCGGTTTATGTAAAGCCACCTACTGCCTATTCCGAAACAACAGATGCAGTCGTAGTCTACCGCCCGATTCACATCATTAATTGGACAACCTTTGCCGTACACGTGAAATCAAGAAATGGGGATCAGTTATATATATCTGATTCTGTGCACTGTTCTAGAAGGAAATAATTTACTGTCTCGACTTACTATCTCCAAGTCGCCTTTAGACGATCGCCGCAGAAGTGCCCAACACTTACCCAACTTATTGGCGCTCTAATGCTGTCTATTCACACCGCGCTTTCATTCCTGCTCCAGCTTCTGCCTTGAACACAGTTAATGGACAACGACCATATCTACACCACTCCGAGCCATTGTTACCCCACACCTTGTGCACCATGTCAATGCTTTCCAATCCGGCTACAGCCGGGACACGTCCCGCACGTCGCATTCGACAAGCGCACGCACCCCCCGTCGCTCACTTCTGCTGACTCCTACACCTGTTGGAGTTGTCCTCATACAAGTAGCACCAGTACCTGCGGCTACATTGCCTGTTATAAAACCTTAGAACTGCGGATGATAGTGCACTAGAAGCGCCTCTACCACTGTCTTGTTACGACACTGCTACGGAATCTGGAGACCGGAAGACAGGACGCTGCCAATACGACACTTACACTACATGCAATTTGTTCCGCTGATGTTATAAGTGCGAGGAATTATGGAGCTTCATATTCATGTTTCATGCATGTGTGTATGACAGCGTTGATGCTCCTGTGCGTGAAATATGTGCACATTTGATGAAGGTGGTAGTGAAAGCACGCACTCACAATCAGCTGTGCTTATTTCCTTGACAAGAATAGCTCCAGCAACATGTTCCTCCACTGAGCAGTTTGCCGTGTACGACGGAACATTCAAGTTGTGTGCGTATTTAACCCAAATACACGGCACTGTAATGTGGGCCCAGATACACGCAACCTACGTAACACTGATATATCCGTTGCATCAGCATTGCGTGATGTATAATATGCGGTTAGTGAACTTGTTGACTATCGTCCCATGACGTAGTACGAAATAAGATACCGGGATATCAGACTAATAGGGCCAGATTAATATGAGGCCATTGTCCTCATGTATGAAACGGATTATCCAAGCCAGATGAACGCGCAAACCATAGAGAAGTCCATATGTAAATCACTCAGGTGCATTAAACTGAACAACCTGATTGCGTCGGTACCCTGTTAAAAAATTTCGCGAAATTTCAGAGGATTGCACACTATGCCAGACAGCGTTATAGTTTTATCATAGACTATAAAGCTTTACGTGTAACCACATTTGCGTGGTCCTTTTGACCTGTATGCCATTAGCACTGAACATGTTGACAGTGGGTGATTTCATATACCTGGTCAATAATTGACCGCTGTAAGATTTCGTTCATTTACGATGTACCTCTGCTCATGCCGGAACAGACGAGACTTGAAATTCTGCGCAGGCACTCAGTTCGCATTTCAAAGTTTATATGTGCTCAACCATTGCGACCGACGTGACTGCTGAGGCCAAGGGAGCCAGTGGCGGATGCTGCCTTGCTGCGCAACCTTGCAAGTCAGCGCACGCACTCTGGTCGCATTTCAACGTGGAGTTGTGTTCAAGGGTTGCGACCGGCCTGGCTGGCAAGACTGTGCAGGGCGGCTTGCGGGCGAAGTCACTGAATCTTGCCTCGGCGTAGGGTCACATGGATGTCTGTGGGACGGCACTTTTAACATTACCCGAGTTTAGCGGAACACCTTGGTAACAGGCGTACGCGTTAGTAAGGCATATGATGGGAACCATAATTACCCGAAGAAATGAGCAAGTGTACACGTAATTGGGAACAGAATCTAATGTGACACGATTCATACCCGTGTCTGACATGAGAAGTCAGCGAAGCATACACGTCACTTTTCCGTGCCTCCCGATCACGCTAAATGCAATACTATGAGTGTCCAGACAATCACGCTATGGCGAAGCTTAGCTCCATTAAGCAGTGTGTTCTAACGGTTTATAATGGTATGCTTTGGTGTGCAATGAGCTAACGCAACAATAATAAATAATAAGGATGCGGAAACAGAAATACGGATAAGTTGGACCAGGTTCACTTAATAGGCCAATCGCATCAAAATAACCGCACTGTGATGGTGTAACCTGTTGTACACTGCATCCAATGAGATCCGATGCCATGATGAGTGTGAGCACATGCACAGGCTCAAATGCATATGTCATTTCCCTCATTCCAGAAGCACTTGCTGTTACAAAATAACTAAACAAATGCAGTTTCTGCCCGACAAAGCAAGGCACGCCTGTTCCTGCATGAACGGAGGTACATCGTAAATGGCCGAAATTTTACAACGACCAATTACGAGTAGAAGGCTCTTACTAGGTTGACAATATGCGGGATTGCAGTACTACAGGATTAGAAATTTGAGTCAGATCATCGTGAAACATCTGTTCTCATGTGCAGTTTCATTGGAAAAGGAGCACACATGTCGTTACCAGACGCACAAAGTAGCCATTACGCAGATGGTATACTGCATGTAACAGCAGGTGTCACTGAGAGGATAAGCCGAATGTCCAGGTGTCACATCTGAGGCCATTTTTAGTCTTAGGTGAAAAGAGCTTACTTCAGTGAAACGGTTTATCACAATCTCATAAGTGCGCAGTTGTGATGTCCATCATCTTGAACATTTATAGACCGGGTTTATGAAATCACACACTGTCAACATGTTCTGTGCTAATTGCATACAGGTCAAAATAACCACGCAAATGTGGTTACACGTAGAGCTTTACAGTGTATGATAAAACTATAACACTGTCTGGCATATTGTGCAATACTCTGAAATTGCGCCAAATTTTTAACAGGGTACCGATGCAATCAGGTTGTTCAGCTTAATGCACCTGAGCGACTTAGATATGGACTTCTCTATGGTTTGCGCGTTCATCTGGCGTGGATAATCCGTTTCATACATGAGGACAATGGCCTCACATTAATCTGGCCTTATGAGTCTGATATACCGGTATCTTATCGCGTACTACCTCATGGGAGGATAGTCAACAAGTTCCCTAACTGCATATTATACATTAAACAAGCCTGATGCAACGGATATAGCAGTGTTATGTAGGTTGCGTGTATGTAGGCCAACTTTACAGTTCGATGGGGTGATAAATACGCAAACAACTTAAATGTTCCATCGTACACGGCAAACTGCTCGGTGGAAGAGCAAGTTGATGGTGCTATTCTTGTCAACGAAATAATCACAGTTGATTATGAGTGCGTGCTTTCACTAGCGCCCTCATCAAATGTACACGTATTTCATGCACGGGAGCATCAAATCTGTCTACATGAAATATGAATATTGGGCTGCGTAATTCGTTCCACTCGTAACATCAGCAGAACTAATTTCATGCAGTGCACAACGACTTAAGGCATCGCACCAAACTGCGGTTGATTTCACGTGGTTAGCGGAATGACTGGAAGTTGTTACAACCTCGCAGTATTCACCAATGTCTTTTGGCTCCCATGGTTCTCATAACCTAATTTGCAATGATTATTATATACAGTGATTTTTATCTACTGTGTTCTGCAAAGATGTAATAGCTTAGGACAAATGCACTCACTGCCTCAGTCCTTTGGCTTACGTCGTATCCATACGACTGTTGGCAGTAAGCATTATATGTGGTTACTTCTCGTCAGTGTGCTCTGCAAGGCTGTGGTCGATTGCGAAGGTTTACGTTCGCTGCCTTCGCTACCCGTCTATTTCGGTCATTGAGATTTTTCCCAACCACTGCTTACACGTTGGCCAACTGCGTTCCATACCGCCGCGCCTTCTGTTCCTCCTCGTAACCACTTATACTACGACGCTATTGCAACTGCTATTCTCATTCGTAGGTTCGGCTCACTGCTGTTATAACTACATAACGGAGGTCTGTTTAGTCGCATTTGCATTGACATTCACTACTATCGGACGACATGGTTGCATTTTTTACTGGTGTCCCTTGGTGTGGACAGCCGTTTCGCTTGTGAACATCATACTGCTGCTTACTCGGTTATTACGGCCCTTTATCCCGTATCATTCCGTGGTTGTCATACTATACGTCTCCGCTCGTACGCAGCTACGCAATGCACTATCCACGAGGTGTACTGCTAGCAATTACTACTACGGTGTCATGAGGACAATACCCGCACCTTTACCTCGCCTTGGTATTGTGCTTCTTCCCAAGCACTTTCGGGTAGTAAGGTTGTGCGACTGACATTTCGTTAACAAGTTCGGACATCAACTATCCACCTAGTTAATCGCTGCCTCCTTAGTGCACTGACAAACAATCGCCCGTTTCAACGATTACTAACCTCGGTCGCCCGCATTTGATCGGCACAGTTGCCATTCTCTGTTTTAAAATATGACGACAGCAGCACTGCTTACTAATTGTTATGGCTGCAACATGTAAGTAGATCAATTGCCAAACAGGTGGGAATATGTAGCTGTAATTTATGAATGGGTGCGTGTAACAAGAGAGCAGTCTGTTCGGAAAATGGTTACACTTGTTGTTGCCAACAACCAGCATCCAGCCGATGTTAAAGCCATTAACCGTAGGTTGCCTAACAACATTCGCTACAATGTAGTGCTAAAGGTTCGCAAGTTGCAGCGATGGAATACACTAGTTCGAACTGCTGCCCCCAATAAAACATAAGCAAACCACTTCTTCGGATGTAAAGTGGCTGTATGTGAGGTTGCAACTTGCTCACATTGAGCATGTGTAATAACGAACGCGATACCCTTGACCAAAGGATAAGTAAACACATTGGTGCGCGAAAGCAAGCGCGCATATCAGAAGGCGACTGGAGTCGGACACAGCGGACGGTATTCGATGGGATATAAGAAGGCGCGAACAGATAAAGTATGACAAGAGATACATGTTAGCGCGGGAAGTTACAAAGCGATCGAGCGTCGAGCCGATTTTAAGGTAGATTACAACAAGAAAGAATAAGGAACAATTGGTCGACAATTAACTAGTACATAAATGATGGCAGTTATCTTTTTGGGCGCTACTGAGCTCTCCCGTAGAAGGCTGAACATAGAAAGCCTTCGATATCGAAAATGACTGTTGAATCGAGGTTCGTAGGGCAACATCGTGCCTAGTACGAATGAGCGAGCGTTCGTGTCAAATGGGGGTTCGTCGGAAATCGGAGTCCGCTTTGCCGTTTGTGATTTATTATTTAGTGATTGCAGGGCAGGGTGCATTTCGGCGAGCCGTTGGAGCAGGCTTGTTGGACTAAAACATTGGCTAGCCCAGAAATAGGCCGACAGGACCTCAAGCTCCGTTGCTGCCAAACGGTACGCTTGGAAGTGGTCTCCCTCGCCGCATCCTGCCCCGCGCCAAAACGACCCACGTCCCCAGGAGAAATGACCATGGTCCCACGAATAAACGACCGTCTTCCCGCGAAGAAGCGACACTCGGCCCGCGGAGAAACGACCAACTTTCGCTTCACGATCCTTAAACATATTGCTGGTAGGGGCCAGCCGATCGAAAGTGAGGGTTGGGCGTGTAGAAAAAAGAAATTGGAAGAACACGATCAGAAAACTCCAGAAAGAATGTACGAATGATCTGCGTGTTTAGATTGTTTGATTTTAAGTTTTCTAGAGAAAGGTTCTTCGGTTTTTGATTTTTTGTTTGTTTTCAAAATGTTATTCGACCAAAGACGGGGCACATATATACCATATATACGAATGTAAACGTGTTTACACTGTACATAGTCGGAGAACCGAACCGGCTTACGCACCTTCCGACCACGACAATTGTTCATAGGAGGCCGCGGGCTGGATTCGGGGGATGTCGGGACCACTAAAGCTTGTCGACCGGGATCGTGGTCTGCTTGAACTATAATACGATGCTGAAAGTTGGTGCAGTGAGTTGTGTCGTCGCATGAAGCACTAATAGACGAAGTACGCGATGTCGTTTCTTCCATAAAGGCGGGCATTAGACGGCCGATGGTGACGACTTCGCGTCGGTCACCGCGGGTGAGTCGCCACTGAATAACGTCACTGCCCAGAACTACATACTGAAAAGCCAACAAGTGCCATATTTCAACAAATTCTTGACACCTACATTAATGAAGTCCTCTCTGTCTACATATACCGTTTTCCCTACACTTATCGTGTCTTGACTGCTTGCACTATGTGCACTTGAACGCAAAGTATGGTCATCCATTGACGACTTCATTTCTCATGATTCATTCCTCAATCTACGCAGCCAGTACATTATTCGACCACTGTCGACTACATACATAGCAATGCGCCTGTAGCAAAACATAACTGACTGTTAAATTTGATCATGTCCGATTTGCTGTGCCTCGATAAATTCGAAAATAAACCATTTATTTATTTATTTACACTGTGTATTATATGCGTACATTGCACAAGATGACAGTATGGCGAAACGTACAGGTTCATCAGAAGCGTTCCATTTGTTTTACACTGTACACCGGGGTTTTTGTCATCATACTTCCTTTCATCCCATTCGTTGATACCCTGGAAAGATAGATAAATCATATATGGATTATTATCTAGCATTATTCACCCATATGAAAACAACCGGAGACATGTTGGCCCAATTAACAACTGATTACACCACCGCACCACGTTGACGAGGGGTTCGCTTTAGGCGGTGGAAGTAAACGGAAGAAGATATTACATTCGCGTACAAGGTTACATGGCAATGAAATTATTACTAAGGTGGCGGATATATAACGGTATCATTAGCGCATATGCAGCTAAGCAAAACAGGAAAACAAGTTGACATGTCGGGCCTGCAAAAGGCCACCAACTCACTGCGCAGTGTCATTCAAATATCACTTCGCAGAAAATGCACCAGAAAACAGTTATTATGGGGGCTGCAGAAGGCAGCTTTGATGATACCAATGTATACAACACCGGCATTGAACCCAGTGTATTGTTCGCCCCTCGTTTTCTTCCGGACTTGGTAAGCCGCATTCTACGCATATATCTTCATCGATCACCAAATCTTGCAGACTTGGATGGTATTTGTTCGCCTGCTGTTGCGTTCCGGGGTTCATGCCTTGCGTCGTAAACGGCTGCCGTCGGCTGTGAACTAGATAGAACCGTCGGTATAGTGCCTCCTTCCCCTGAGCTTGCGATTGTCACATTCCATTCGTCGCTAAATTCCGCGTTATCGGTGGCCGATGTGACAACCCCCACTGGCAATACCGACAGATGGAGAGCTGCAGCTTCCAAGTTCAGAAATATTGACTCCGGCAGCTGGTTGTAATCGGCAAGGTTTGTGTCTGTGGCCAGGTATGCTGGAGGGGGAAGATGAACAGAGGCATGTCTTGCTTGTTAAACAAACTACCTTTCCACGCGGCATACAGAGCAAAGTGCGCTGGCTGCAGTCGTGGATACAGTGCACGTAGGTCGTTCAAAGCCATATGTAAAATGGCGCTCGATTCTCGCTTTACGATTATAGGCGCGTCCAACGGCGCGATTGAAACGACAAGTGCCCCATTATTCGCTCTCGCCCACCGTCGGCTGGCCGGTAGTTCGCTGACATGCACACCGTTAAGATGTACGAACTGCAGCATGTGACTGCACGGAAGGCCAAATCCCCCGTTAGTTTTGTATGTGAATGTACGGCTGTTGTGGTTCTCCGTTTCCAGTCCACGATCGCTGCAAACAGTTGCATGCTTACCACTGCTGAGAACCACAACCGGATATGTTGAACACAAACCAGACGTTATCACGAAAATAGCATACGGTATCAATGGGCGGCACAAGCGATCCAACTCCGAATGACCTAGAATACGCAGGTCGCAACGGGATGCCTCCGAATCGCTTTCTCTCGATTCTATATCAAATACCTTGCGCCCATCCGTGACACTCGTATGGCTTCCCGTAATCCAATTCGGCCATTTAGCAGTTCCATCTTCAAGTAGCGACACATGGACTCCACCATATTCAGGTCGTGTATGCCGTAAGTTGCAGTACCAGTCCTCCTGCTGTTGGCCCATCTGCAGACGTTTGGCAGCATGAAGGAACTGAGGTAATGGAAAAACGGTTGATCATTATTATGAATGAGTTTCAAATTAGCTAAAGATTTCCAAAAGTTGAACGTATACATTGCAATGAAAAACGTCTGAATGGTGGATTGCGGAGAAGTTTGATAACCTCCCTAATTATATGAATGCGACATAAGAAATGATGTGCGGAAGGAAAGAGGTTATAAACAGCGTTCGCAATGGCCAGTGCACCATCGGACATGGTGCACTTGACGCCAGAAGCACCACCTAAGAACTCCATAAACGTGAGGCGGAAGGTTCAGACTGCAGTCTCCGTCTCCCGTCAGAGAAAAGCAATGGCAACCGGCAGGCTTTTTCGACAGCCATCAACTATAAGCAGTTAATATATAAATATCTCTGTAGGTTAGTGAAGAAGGTGCTATCAATAAGCACAAAGGCGAGAAACTTTGGGTACAGTTCAAACATCTCGGGTGTGTAATAGACGAATCGCGCGATCCGATTGTTTTCGTCGCGCAAACACCCGGCTCGCCCTCGCTGGTTAAACTTTGATTCCATGTCTTGTATATATCCTAAAACAGTGCATTTTATGCTACCCAATCGAAAAACACATTACCTGGATTGTTGCGCCCGAACATGTGCCCCTCTCGAAGGTTGCCTCTCCTATGCTTTCCGACCCGCATGAAGTTTAAATACAACTTGCATGCTCTATCCTTAGCTAAATTCTATTTTGGGGATCCAAACTGATGTTGTTAGGCTACGATCTGAGTAGGTTTAGGCCAAGTGGCCTTGTAAGAATACAGCGAAATCGCTCGGTCGATATATGTCAGGTTCGTCCCGCCTCAAGGAAAAGTCGGAAAAAGACGGATATGGGCGAGATAGACGTTTATTGTCGAAACGCACAATCCCGCTAGCTAACGGTGCGTTTAGCTAGCGGGGAAAGGTATAATCGCCAGCCGAGACGCAGCAAAAGCCATTCGAAGCGGAAAAGCCAGAAGCGCGCGAATGCCGTTGGTCTAGATGACTAAGCCACACGTAGTCATCGTGCTAACAGGCAAGATCCCTAAGCTGTCTATGTACAGAATGATGGTATATTTTACTAACATATTGCACAGACAAACGAGACAATCTCCAGTTCAATACATAGCCCATCCTAGAAGGGAACGGTTAGTGACCCTTCTAACTACGTGAGGACCGTCTGTCGCGGGCCAGCCTTCTGCGAGAGCAAGCAGTGAAACCTGATGCAGCTGCTGGAGGAAAGCCAGGCGATCGGACCCTAGCGGTGGCCTACCCAAGTCCTCCCTTAAGGTGGCGATAAAAGAAAAAGGGTGAGAACGTTCGTTGCAGACGAGCACTTGTGTTTACCATGAGTGTGTGTTCTCCGGTTCGCAACATGAAAAGAAAGAAAAGTACGGGGAGGTCAAGCATGCAGAAGAAGCGACAGCAACGGACGGGAAAAGCACTTACCGAATAGGCAGCGAAAAATCAAGGAAACAACTGTTTTTATCAGTTTGCAAAACCTTTTCTCCGTGTTTCTGGTTTGCAAGACGTTACGCGGGGTTTTATGGTTTTTAAAACCTTTTGTGCTTCTTGTTGTAGTTTTCGGAGGGTACTGATGCGAAGGAAACCTGAAAACGCTGTTAGAAGAAAAATTGCTAAGCAAACGTTCTAAGAAACGTGTCGGCAAGTGAACCCGACGACCAGACCAATAACCATTTTAGACATGGCGGAGTCGGAGCGCTCAGGAGACGGGTTTCCAATTGTGGTGTTGCTGTCTGCAAGCGTTTCTTCCACCATTGTTTGAGTCGATTCATCGGAGGACGAAAAACTGGACTCATCGTTTGACCCCGGTACGAGGTAAGCAACTTTGAGGCGGTCGATTGAGACGGTTTCGCGTTTCCCGTTGCGCACCATGACGAAGAAGAGATCCTTACTTTGTAGGACCTTGAATGGAACTTCCTAAAGTCGTTCGAGTGGTCTGCGTAGACCATCCATGCGAATGAAGGCAAACCGGCGGTGGTGCAGACATTTGGGTAAGTAAGACTCGCCATGCTGTTCCCGTACTGCGGTCGATTTATTGCAGCTAATGCTCGTGGCTAGCTGCCGAGCGTAGTGCGCGTCGTAGCGACGGGTGTTCGGGGTTTTAGGGAAGAAGTCGCCTGGTAACCGGAGTGGATGCCTATAGACCAGTTCGACGCTGGACGTTTTGAGTTCGGCTTTCAGGGCTGCTCCAATTCCGAGTAGTACCATAGGCAGAGATTCTGTCCAACTAAGTGCATTGGCGGCACTTATCGAGGCCTTAAGCTGTCGGTGGAGACGCTCTACCATTCCGTTTGCTTGAGGATGGTAAGCAGTTGTCTGGATGTGGTTAAATCCGATTACTTTGCCTTGGTCGTTGAACGTTGTCCAGTCGAATTGTGGACCACGGTCGGCAGTCACAGTGGCTGGACAGCCCTGTGAAGCGCCCCAGCGCTCGACGGATGCGCGCGTTATGATCTCAGCTGGTACATCGGGAATTGGAACAGCTTCAGGCCAACGAATGGCGCGATCCATCGTGGTCAGGATGTAGACCATGCCTTTGGACGGCGGAATTGGTCCAACGATGTCGAGGTGGACGTGAGCGAATCGAGTTGCTTGTGAAGGGAAACATCCTATCGAAGCGGCAACATGTCGATGAACGTTTGCTCGCTGGCAAGTCATACGGTTGCATGCCCAAAGCCTGACGTCGCGCTGCATGTTGTGGCAGACGTATCTGTCGGCAATCATCTTGACTGAAGCGCAGATGCCAGGATGCGTGATGTTGTGCAGCGTGTCGAAGACATTTCTGCGGAAGGCAGTTTGTACCAGTGGACCCGGGGGTCAGGTAGTGACGCCGCAGATTAGATGAAGGAAGCGGTCCAGGTAGTAACTTTTATGTGGACTCTTCGTAGGATGACATTGAGCCATTTTCGGCTTGCTGAGCAGCGGTCATAGCTGACGGGGCGAGCAACTGATCGGTCGGAGCCGGAGAGTTTATTCATGGATGCGTGTCCGCCACGATGTTATCCTTGCCCGACACGTCTTGGACGTCCGTCGGAAACTGAGGCACGAAATCTAGATGACGAACTGCCCGCAAAGAGTATCGGGGCGAAGGGTTCCGGGAGGCATAGACGAGTGGTTTGTGATCTGTAAAGATCGTAAAATGCTTACTTCGAGAACGTGACGAAAATGACGAACGGCGGAGTATGCAGCGAGTAAAACGCGGCCAAATGTGCGGGATTTCGACTCGGCTGTGTGAAGACGTGAAGAGAAGAACGCTAGTAGTTGCCAATTACCTTGGTAAAACAGATGTGGAACAGCGCCGATTAAGTTTTCCGAGGCGTACACGGCTACACTGATTTGAGCGTTCGAATCGAAGTGATGAAGCATGAGGGTGGAAGCGAGTGCTTCTTTACTAGCTTCGAATGCTGTTCGTGCTTCAGGCATAAGGGCAAATTTGCCGTGGTTGCTTCCGCGCAGATGGTCGGTGAGCGGTTGCTTTATCTCGGCCTAGCATGGCGGGTATCGGCAATAGTAGTTGACCATGTCGTTAAAGCGTTGAATGGCGACTAGAGTCGTTGCATGAGGAAAGTCACGAATTGCCAGGACTCTGTCCTGCGAAGGGCGGATACCCTCGGAATCAAGTTGATGTCCAAGGAAGTCAGGGCGCGGCTGCAGGAAGATGCACTTGTCGAAGTTGACGGTGATGTTGTGCGCCTTCAACCGTCCGAACATGAGTTGTAGATGTGTTCGTTGTTTCTCTTCCAAAGAATTGGCCACCAGGTTGTCGTCGATGTACGGATGGACGAAGGCGAGTCCACGTACGATGGAGTCGATAACGCGTTGAAAGGTCTGCGCGGCGCTGCGCAGACCGAACGGCATAAGTAGAAACTCGAATAACCCAACTGGTGTACTAATGTGGTTTTCGGTATGTCCTCGTCAGCGACGGTGGTCTGATGATAAGCTGGTACCAGATGCGTCTTTGAGAACAGGCGAGCGTTACGAATACCGGCCGTAATATCCTGTATGTAAGGAATGGGATCACGATCCGGAATCGTTACGTTGTTATGGGCGTGGTAATCGCCACGTGGCCGCCAGTCTCCTGATATTTCCGGGACCATGTGAAGGGGGCGAAGACCAAGGGCTTCTGGATGGTCAGACGAGGTCAAGTTTGAGCATGTGCTCGAATTCCGGAGGAAGGTTTTGAGCTTGTCCGGAAATAGCCTTCGGGCTTTGGCGGAGACGGGCGGACCCTTGGTAACTACGTGATGTGGTGTAGTTGCGGCTGCAGTGGACAGAGTCGATGAAGGTCGGAAGACTTCAGGGAAACTCTCAAGCAACACGTTGCCGGTCGGCGAGTTTGTAGTGGCGTACACCGGAAGGAGCGATGCTACATCGCTGAACATTCAAGCGCCGGAAAGTTTCGTTGTCTGATCGATGAGCTGATGTCGCTTAGCCTCGACGAGCAACTCGGAGTGATGAAGAAACTCCATACCGATAATGGAATTTTGGAAGTTAACGACAAGGAATACCCAGCAAAATGAGCGTCGCAGACCGAGGTTAAGCGTGTGTGAGCGCTGACCGTAGACACGGATGCTGGCGCTGTTGGCTGCGCGTAGAGAGCCAGCCACTTTTCCAGTTGTCGTTGGGATCACGTAGATGGACGCTGACTTCTGCGCCAGTGCCGACGAGATAGCGTACCCACGTTTGTAGATAGGTACCGAAGAATAGGAGGCCGGGTTGACCGGCTACGTCCCTCGCCCCTAGGTGCTGGTCAGCCGCTTTCCATTGCGAGTTGCGTTAGATGGAACACGGTGGGCTAAATCGCTGAGGGTACCAGCGGTAGGTGGATATTCGGTGTGGCGAGTTTGATCGAGGTGGGTGTTGACGAGCTGAAGAACGACATCGGCAGCTGCTCCCAGAAGTTGTGAAAGCGGTAAACTACTTGGTGCGTGCGGCAATTTGCGCTTTCATCTCGGCGTTATCGACTTTCGACGTAGATCGAACTTGCGAACGCTGGCCGTAGGATTCCCAAATTTGGTCTGCGATATCAGCCATTAGCGTAAGGAATGCACCAGCATTTGCGTAGAGGATATTGCACATTTCACGTGGCAAGCTACGCAGCTACAGCTTCTTGAGAAATGTGTCGTCCATCATGTCGGGTTTGACTAAACATTGCATCTTGCGCCATAGCTGCCATGGCTTGAGGTCACCCAACTCCGTTTTGCTCAAATGCTTTGTGATGCATTGAGGATCTGAAAGACAAGTTCCTTTGAGAACAGCGGCTTTATTTTCCTCGTAAGGTTTCTTCTCTGCTGGCAAGTCGAAGATACCGTCGCTACCATCGGCGACGTGTGGAAGAAGCGCGGAGACGAC
Organism: Dicrocoelium dendriticum; assembly: GCA_944474145.2. Taxonomy (NCBI): domain Eukaryota; kingdom Metazoa; phylum Platyhelminthes; class Trematoda; order Plagiorchiida; family Dicrocoeliidae; genus Dicrocoelium; species Dicrocoelium dendriticum. The sequence continues at coordinate 68,291,259 of OX104071.1, read as the reverse complement.
GTGGAGATAGTTGCGTCTTTCAGACGTACTGCCACGAAGTTCGAAAAGTGCCTCCAAATGAGCAAACCAATGTTTTGGATTGCTTTCGCGAAACGGCGGAGTGGCGATGGTTACATTTTCAGCCTTGCCGTCAAGGACTGAATGACACGTATCCATTGCAGAAAAATGATATAAAGTAAGCAGTATGGAACCCGAAATATGCACAAAAATATGAAAATGGATGGACATACTGCAAAACTGAACCAACTTGGACATGAAAGTTAATAAGTGGTTTACCGAATTTTCGGTCTGTGTCATAGGATCATAGGATTGTAGAGAGCAGAAGGAGAAAGTCTGTCAGCTCCATCGCTTCCCGATCACTGTGTGGAGGCGGCGATTCGATGTTAAGCGGTAGTCCACACGGGACCGTGACAGCTACAGTGGAAGCTGCAAGGGCCCATCGTACTCAAATGATAAGAATCTAACATTCGTTTGAAACATTCCACAGTCTGAGCATCGACAACAGGCTTCGGTACCACGTTCCAGTCGTTGACTACGCGAGTTGATGGAGCGAGAGCAGGATGAACCCGGTGTCTTCTGGGTTCAAATAATTTCCAGTTGTGGCCTTGAGTTGAACTGTTTGCATTGGATTGAAAGCATGCCTGCAGCGCCGTCCGCACCTCTCCTCTCAGGATGCGCCTGGTGAAAATCAGATCACAGCGACGTCGGCGATAATCCAGGGTGAACAGGTTCATCCGCTGGAGTCTCATGGGACAAGGCAAGTCCCGTAACTCCAAAATGCCTTTCGATCCCCGCCGTTGGACCTTTTCAATGAGGTCAGCTTCGAACTTGGTGAGAGGGAAGACGGCAGGTAATCCGTATTCGAGAATGGGTTGGACATGGGAACTGAACAACAGTCTGAAGATATCCGGGGTCAAACGTGAGAAGCCTCTTCGTATGGCATAGGAGATCTTGTTGGCAGCAGCAACCCTTCGCATCGTGTCCTGCGTAGTTCGTAGATCAGATGACACCAACACGCCGATGTCTTTTTCAAGGATTGAATTTCTGGGCAACGCGCCACCAATGTGGTACGTCCCGAACGGCTCAAGAGCGCCAATGAGGAGGACCGCGCACTTATCGCGATTTATGGGCAACCGCCATTTGTATGACCACCCATGTAACGTCTCAAGTGTAGCCTGTAATCGGCCCGCAACGTCAAGACAGGCTACCTTCATCCACAACTTCAAGTCGTCGGTGTACATCAAGCAATGCAACTGAAGTTCCTTCGTGTGGTCAATGATGAAGATCTTGAAAAGTTATGGGCCTAGGACCGATCCCTGTGGGACACCGCTAGTCAGGAGCACAGAAGCAGAGTAAGGCTCGTTCACGTTGACTCGCATTGTCCAGGCATCCAAAAAATCAGCGATCAAAGAGAGAATGTACCCAGAAACACCTATTCCTCGTAGTTTATACAGGAGGATTTCATGAGGAACCTTGCCAATGGCCATGCTGAAGTCGACAAAAATAACACCCAGACGTTTCCCACCGTCTAATGACTTCGCTCATCTTTCACGGGCCATAAGCAGATTCGAGGAACCTGAGCGTGACCACCGAAAACCATTCTGCGCACAAGCGATGTCGTTTAGGTTCTTGAGGTAGAGCACAATTGCCTGCTTAAGAATCCTCTCCATTCGCTTGCACAATATTGACGTTAAGCAGGTGGGTCGATAATTAGCAGGACTTTGACGATCCCATCCTTTGTGTATGGGTTTAACAATTCCCACTTCCAAGCAATCAAGCGCCGCCTAAATTCAAGCGAATGGCGAAATACCCGGCAAACAGGAGCGGCAAGGTAATCGGCCACAGTCTTGCGGAACAGCGGATGCAGGACCCGGATAGGAGTTCGGATCTAATTCACGAGTGCCTTTGGCACCGGCATCAGAGCTCATTTCTACCTGCTCCAACGCAGAAGGGAGTCTTGGCACCGCGTCACTAGGAGGCGGCCTCTCCATCGAGTAAACAGACGGAGATTGCACGGCCAGGAGGCTGGCTTTTGCAGCGTCATCGTCAAGTAAACCGCCATGCGCCATGGAATACAGAGCAGGAATACACTGCCTGCTCTGATACGTCTCTTCAAGTAAGAGGAGAGTGCCTTGGGAGTCGTCTTAGATTGCACAGCTAAACGGAGTATGTACTTATGTCGTTGCTCACGTTTATGCAAGTTGCAGATATTCCTAGCAGCTTTATATTCCAAATAGGCAGACTCTGGTTGCGCGAGCTTGAACCGGACCCACGGATTCCGTCTTTTGTTCACTAGGACGCTCAGTTTCAGCTCAATCCACGGAGGTCCTATGGCAATAGATCTTATGTGGACAGGAACGACCTGCTCAACGGGCCAAATCTTTTTGGAATACAAGAGGTTCCATTCATCGTCCGGATCCTGGGGTTCGGGTGTACTCCATTCCACAGTACTGGCGGCCGTTTGTAGGCCTTGGGGATCAACAATCAGAAACTTCTGCGGTGGCGACCTTGGTTGCATAGAGTAAGGCTTCGGGTCCAGAGGAATAAACCACAGAGTGATCGCTGTTACCAGTGGGTTGAAGAACGGCTAGGCCGGTGACAACTGATGGTGCCGGTGAGACTACAAGGTCAAAAATATGGGGGTTTGTCCTGCAATTATACGAGCAGGCACTGTGCCATATTGGAGTAAGTTACATGCGATAACCGTCTCTAAAAAAGCAAAACCAAAAGCATTTGAAGAGGGAACACAAGGCAGTTGGTCGCAGTCGATACTTGGGGCGTTGAAGTCACACAGTAAGAAGCAATCCTTGCCTCCACCGTGCATTTGGCTCACGACCAGCAAACAAGCTCCGGAAGCCATGGGCCCCTGTAGACAACACCGACCATGAGAGATCTGCATCCGTCATGAACATGGCACCAGAGAGTTTCCAAGTCGCCATCGCTGCCACAGGTAGCTTCAACCAAATGAGCCTTGAAGTCCGTCTTCCAATGGAGTATCACACCGCCCCCAGGTCTACCTTTATGGCGGTCTTCCCGGCAAAGGTGGCATCCAGGGATCTGCACTTCCGAGTCCAGGATATCCGGGGACAACCAGGTTTCAGCGAAAGCTATAAGATCCGGCTGATTCACAGAAGCAAGAAGCTGAACTTCGTCTAGTTTGTTTCTGAGACTGCGCACACTGTAAGAAATTACGCGCAGTCCGTACTTCAACTCTAACGCCCGGGTATGACAAGGAGTGGTCTCCAGCGAGTGCTTGGCGTTTCTCAAAGTACGCAAAAATCCGTGATATTTAGGCCCGTCTCACCGTTAGCACGACGAGATATGTGTTAACCAACCGCTTGCTTCATTTGTACTCGATCCTCCGGAGTGAGGTCTCGTAGTACGAAAAGTGCTTCACTTTTAAGACGCTGGGCTCGTCGGAGAATGCGATGGACTGCATCATCGTTTTGACATACAGTCTTCAAGGGCCGCACCTTAGAGGAGTCCGCTTGTTTCTTGTCAAGGCGGAAAGCGGAGGCGATATTGACTTTTAGCTGACCTTCGTCCAGCAGTAAGGAAACCATCCGTTTTAGAAACACTTGACCATCCATAATCCTTTTAGCTGGAGTGGTTTTGGACGGCTCCGGAGCAATTACGATGATTAGACAACGGCCACGAGAGGGTGCTTTGTTGTTATCGGGGAGCTGCGGCTTGTGGGGAGGTGGACGCTCCTTAAGCAGTTTTCCAGCTGACCGACTCTATCCAGAACTAGCTCCAACTGTGACTGTGAAGACAATGTTTTGCGTTTCACCTCGACATCTGTCTTACCCTTACTTGTACCCATTCGTACTAGCGAGGGCAGTGAAGCACATACATAGCAACGTGTTTGTTGCGTAACATAATTGCATGTAAACATTGATCATGACTGGTTTGGTTTGTCTCGACAAATTCGGGAATAAACTATTTATTTATTTGCTTCCGCCGTTGTCCTCTTCATTTGTGACGCGTCGCGCTGGACTGAGTGTCAGTCTCGTTTCGAGCGGCCAAAGTCCAATCAGTCCAAGTCCTTTATGTCTGCATTCTGTGCAAAAGCAGAAAGATCCTCCGCTGCCCCTCACACAAAGTATACCCTGGCCTGTCGGACTCCAGCAATGTAGGCAAGTACCGACACTGCACCGCTTGACGGACTGCCTGCACTGAACCCGCGTTTCTTGCTGCTCAAACCGAGGCAGACAGCGATATTGCGTTCTTGGTCTCCCCATGCTTCTCGTCACTAGCTTCTGCTCCGGTTACCCCCACTGGTAAGCCGACAGTTGTTGACCACGGTCAAGTCCTAAATACCAAGACTTATGCATCCGTAGCGAGGAAATGTGCTTCACTGCCCTCGCTAGTACGAGTGGGTACAAGTAAGGGTAAGACAGATGTCGAGGTGAAACGCAAAACATTGTCTTCACAATCACAGTTGGAGCTAGTTCTGGATAGAGTCGGTCAGCTGGAAAACTGCTTAAGGAGCGTCCACCTCCCCACAAGCCGCAGCTCCCCGATAACAACAAAGCACCCTCTCGTGGCCGTTGTCTAATCATCGTAATTGCTCCGGAGCCGTCCAAAACCACTCCAGCTAAAAGGATTATGGATGGTCAAGTGTTTCTAAAACGGATGGTTTCCTTACTGCTGGACGAAGGTCAGCTAAAAGTCAATATCGCCTCCGCTTTCCGCCTTGACAAGAAACAAGCGGACTCCTCTAAGGTGCGACCCTTGAAGATTGTATGTCTAAACGATGATACAGTCCATTGCATTCTCCGAAGAGGCCAGCGTCTTAAAAGAGAAGCACTTTTCGTACTACGAGACCTCACTCCGGAGGATCGAGTACAAATGAAGCAAGCGGTTGGTTAACACATATCTCGTCGTGCTAACGGTGAGACGGGCCTAAATATCACGGATTTTTGCGTACTTTGAGAAACGCCAAGCACTCGCTGGAGACCACTCCTTGTCATACCCGGGCGTTAGAGTTGAAGTACGGACTGCGCGTAATTTCTTCCAATGTGCGCAGTCTCGGAAACAAACTAGACGAAGTTCAGCTTCTTGCCTCTGTGAAACAGCCGGATCCTATAGCCTTCACCGAAACCTGGTTGTCCCCGGATATCCTGGACCCGGAAGTGCAGATCCCTGGATGCCACCTTTGCCGGGCAGACCGCCATAAAGGTAGACCTGGGGGCGGTGTGATACTCCATTGGAAGACGGACTTCAAGGCTCATTTGGTTGAAGCTACCTGTGGCAGCGATGGCGACTTGGAAACTCTCTGGTGCCATGTTCATGACGGATGCAGATCTCTCATGGTCGGTGTTGTCTACAGGGGCCCATGGCTTCCGGAGCTTGTTTGCTGGTCGTGAGCCAAATGCACGGTGGAGGCAAGGATTGCTTCTTACTGTGTGACTTCAACGCCCCAAGTATCGACTGCGACCAACTGCCTTGTGTTCCCTCTTCAAATGCTTTTGGTTTTGCTTTTTTAGAGACGGTTATCGCATGTAACTTACTCCAATATGGCACAGTGCCTGCTCGTATAATTGCAGGACAAACCCCCATATTTTTGACCTTGTAGTCTCACCGGCACCATCAGTTGTCACCGGCCTAGCCGTTCTTCAACCCACTGGTAACAGCGATCACTCTGTGGTTTATTCCTCTGGACCCGAAGCCTTACTCTATGCAACCAAGGTCGCCACCGCAGAAGTTTCTGATTGTTGATCCCCAAGGCCTACAAACGGCCGCCAGTACTGTGGAATGGAGTACACCCGAACCCCAGGATCCGGACGATGAATGGAACCTCTTGTATTCCAAAAAGATTTGGCCCGTTGAGCAGGTCGTTCCTGTCCACATAAGATCTATTGCCCAAAATGTTAACTCTTATCTTTTTGACGTACAATTTACTTGTTAACCGATTGTACATTACTCCTTCTTGTTTTAATCTTACAACCGGCTCGACACCAACTGCCTCGTAAGTCCCCGCGCTCACGTGTACGCTCTTGCCTCGCTTCATCCGTCCGCTTCTTGTTGTAGCCCATCGAATACAGTCAGCTGTGTCCGACTCCAATTGCCTTCTGATATCCGCGCTTAATTCCGCGCATCGGCTCGGACCGGTATTAACTAGTCCTACAGATTGTTGACCCCGATTCGCACACGCGAACTCAACATTTTTCTCGTTTGTATTTGTTGGTGAGTTCGTTCCTTTTTCTCGATTTTATACATATATTCATTTGTTTCTTGCGTAGTTTTAGTATTTTTATCGTATTTTGATCGTTCTGTATCTTTCGACTCACATTTCGAGAGTGGCATCTGAGTCGTTTCACAGCGTAACCATGCTTCCTTTGGCTGTTCCAAGTTTCATGGAACACAGCCCAGAAGTTTGGTTTAAGAAATTCGAGATCGAACTAGAAAATAAGGGCATAACGGCGGACCGTCTATGGTACAATCAGCTCGTCCCACGTCTTCTTTCGTCGGTAGTGACGCTGATTGAGGGCATTCTACTCTGCCCATCGAATGCGGCAAAGTATGAAACCTTGAATCAAGCGATTTTGAAAGAGTTACGACCCAGCGCACGAACACGATTTGAGCGGCTCAATGGTCTCAAGCTTGGAGATCGCAAGCCGTCGGCATTGCTCCGCGAACTTCAGCACATCGCTGGTCCCTTATTCTTAAGCGAAGAAGGGATAAAGGAGAGCCGTAGTAAGGAAAGTCGATCCCTGGATCGAGAATTGCGCAACAGTCTGCAGAATGACCCCGAGGCCTGGTGGTGTGAAGTGCTAGGGAGATGGAACTTGCTAGTCTCTCTGGTAATACCCATAAAACTTTCCATCTCATCCGAATCACCAAACGTTTTCTATATGTGTAAGGGAAACAACATGAAAAGAGGATGGCCCACTGAGCACCAATCTTCAACGACGGTTGGAACGATAGGAGTAACGTTTTGGCTCGTAGTTCTGCTGGCCGCCAGCTCCATCTACTTCCCCTGGAGCGCTCACTGGTACTTATTGATCTGTCCCCACAGATCCTCCTTAGCATCAATAAAACTGGCGTGATCTTTGCCTTTTCAACGCTATAAAGCACCCGACCCTGACGGCTTATCTCCTGCTCTATTTAAAGATGTGGCTAGTTTCTAGCGCGAAAACGCACTGCTTTGTTCTCAGAAGTCTAGTTGAAAGAGGAGGTTCCATCATCTTTTGTTGAGTCGATAGTCGTCCACTTTAATGAAAAATGGCCTGAACATATGTGCTCCAACTACAGGGCTATCAGCTTGGTTCTCATCGTTTGTAGGGTTCCGGTGTCTACCATACTTTGGAGACCATCACTAACTCGCGAATCACTACAGGCTAAGTTCAGCTATGTTCGCGACTGCATCGCTCACATCTTCACTGTCTGCCAGATCCTCGGGGTCCGGCATGTGTACAAAAGGCCAGTGATTGTTGTTTTCCTTCCCCGTGAGCAGACCAGAGATATGCAAATGCACAGCGGACTCTCCACCTGCACGCACGCCTTTCTCCGCACCGACGCAGTGCGGCGCCCTCTCCAGCCTCCCTTCACTGGTAATTTCAGAGACTCGCAACGGACTCCGAAACATTTCACCTTAGGTCAGAATGGTCACCAAGCGATCAGGTCCATCGACCGCCTCAAAATGGCTTTCTTTGACGAACCACTTGCAACCCATCCTGATGCTATCGCACAAGCACCCGCACCTGCGGTAACTTCCTGAGCATTGGATACCTCGAAACCCTCCCTTCCACTTGACACGCAACCTACCTAGCCTCAATCCCAGGCAACCGACCGACGCGGTAGACAGGTCAAGCATACGGTCCGTTTTTCAGATTTTGTAAACGTTTGCTATTTCCATTAACACGCCTTTTTCGTTTTTAATGGTAATTGTGCGTCTCATTCACAAACGTGTTGCAAAATCGACAAACAAGCCAACACATTTTGAAAATCTAAAAGGCGTAGTTGCGTTTATCATGCATGTCAGGTTTCCTCTCCTGCGTCAAGCCACTTCCTCCGATCATTGCCCATCCCCTCTGAGTTCTACCTTTCAGGAACTCAGTTACCGAAACAGCCAAGTCAACCCTCGAGTGACTCGCCAACCGGCTCAAGGCCCCTTCCTGACCCAAGGAACATTCAGTCGCCGTCGACCACGGATGGCGACAAATGGATTGGTCCCCAAACGTCTGGCTAGGCTTTGTCGACGAGGACGCCCGGATTTCTTCATAAATAATTAATAACAAATGCCTGGATCCAGCGGACTCCTCTACACACCCACCTTGGAAGCCGTTGTTCAAGTTCATGCAACTATTCGCACCCATCCTCACCACCCGTTTACTCTCACTGACAGCTCTACCGAAGACGTTCATTCTTCAGCCTTCTAGGCAGAGGCCCTTGTAGTACACCTGAAGATACACTCTTCTAGTATTTGCTAACATTGGATTTTACTGTCTTTTTAACCTTAGAAACCTCCATTTGTTGTACTGACGGCACTTCTGGTTTCACAAATTGCTTTGGTGAGTGCCATGCCACACCGTTTCTGGCTCTTGTTGATTCGCATCTTAATTTTGTAGCCTACATAATACACGTTGGGTTCAGTTGTCTCTATACTGTCCCGTAGTTTACACGTCTCTTACGTGTCATTGATTACCGGCTAGTAGCCCAGGCGCTATCCAACCAACTGAATTCCGTTGGCCAATGCAAGTTTGATTTGAGTATCGCATCTGCCCTCTGGAACCTCTGATTTGTGTACTGAAATATTTCTTGTGAGAACTTCAAATACTTTCTGCTGTTGATCCAATTGATGTTGTTGGGTTTGTAACGAATACGTGCTAACATTATGATCAGTCATCTCAGTCGCCAGACTGTTATAACTCTCGCCGAGCAGTAAAAAGACGGAAGTGACACTGTTTGAAAACCTGTACTCGCACAAACTGAAGTTATAACCAACGGTCGGGAAAACACGGTCCAGTTCACTCACCTTCATCACACACTTGCTGGAAACTAACCGATTCCCACGTGCTGTGTGCTTGGTTGAAATTTCCAAGCTGACATGCAAACACGCTCGCTGGAAATTGAGCAATGTCTAGCTGATATACATGATCTCTCTAACAGAAAGAAGGTAATATATTTGAGAGATAACACTAGTGAGTGAAGCAAAGCATAGAAAATTGTATCAAATACCGGAGCTCGCTGTGGTCAGGCGAAAGGAAAGGTTTCCCATTACCCTCCAAAAGCGTCTGACTGATGCTTAAAACTCTTAACCGTAAGTTCCTTGGCCATATTATCTGAGAGTGCTCCAGCGTTCGAGTCTGTACGCGCTCATCGAGTTACCGATCTAATCCGCTCAGAAGGCGGCTTATGATGAGATCGATGGACGGTCGCTATGTTTGCACAAACAGCCAACCGTATGGAAAAGGTAAAAAGACAAATAAAACTAGGCGAGATATACGTTTGTGGTGGATACGTACAAGCTCGCTATGCTAAAATGTACTCAAGAAAACGCTAGTTAAGGGGAAGAAAGAGCGAATGTTCCGGGAGCGAAAGGAGCTAGCGTTCCGGATGTGAGTGTACATAAACAAAGGTGGTCAAAATGCGACAAGCAAACTGCCTACTTTGCCTTGGTACAAATGAAACTATAAGTTGGTGATATTTTACATGCCATACGGGAAAATCTTCAGGTCGTTACAGTCTTGTGCACATTCATGGTATGACCAGACATGGTATGACCGGGTTAGATAATCAAGACAAGTTCGGTGCAACCTTCCCAGTTAGGATACACTAAGTGAGGATCGGGTTTTCTGGGAGCCTTAGATAGTTCATTGGATGCATACGTAAACTAAGTAGGCGCTCGGGGTACCTCTCTTCCCTCAACTTCACTCGCAAAGACCTCTCGAGCTCTATTTCGCCTCGGATGTGGCGAGGTGGGCAAATCTGGATTCAGTATGCCAGATGGGCGCAACAAAAGACGGGGAAAGATTAACACACATACCCGCTGTTAAGGCTCCATAAAGATGTCGGATAAATCACGATATCTTGCACCCTATCCTAGCTGCCTTCTTCCGGTTGTCGCCAGCGTAAATATTGAAACAGTGGACGTCGCATAGATTGACCTGGTGGATCACGGGAGGTACCTCCTTCCCATCAATCACATAACTCGTGGAGGAATCAGTCGCTGTTATAGGTAGCAATATACAGTTTGCCATTTGTAAACAGAAACTATAAGTTAAACCATTCCAGTCTATTCAGAGCCCATTAAAGAGCCTCAGAACCTCCAGGAATGTCCAAAATATTCCAGAGCTTTAGGTCATCAGCAAATAAGAATGACGGTACTTCAGGCAATTCATTTACGTGAACTGCAAACAGCAGAGGCCGCAGGACAGCCGTGAGCGAAGCCACTAAGAACAGCTTGTCGAAATCGGAGTACATCCAACACGTACACACTCTTCCAATTAACCCAAGAAATCTACCATCCACTGAAGAACGTGACCAGATATTCCAGAACGCTACGACTTTAGCGAGAACTGCGAATGAGGGACAGTGTCAGAGTCCCCAGTGAAGTCAACAAACAGCATGTCCACTGTCAGCGGCTTCAGCCTGACACTTACGAGCTACCAACGTGTTCGTTAGACACAAAAGTCACTCGCGAAATCTATGTTGCTCAACACGAAACAACTCAAAAGTTATTCAGGTGGTTCTCTAGTGAGTCGCTTACCAATATTTCAAATACTTTAACCACCAAGCTTGTCAAGCTAACAGGCTTATAACTAACCGGTAGGTCCTTGTCAGCGCACTACGAACTAGGGAGGAGCACAGCTTCCTTCTATTCTCAAGATGCAAGACGCAGCTGTAAAGTGGTCTCAGGAATACACGAGTCATGAGCGCACTCAGTTCCGTTGTAAATTCATGTAGTAGATTGGGATGAAGAGAAGCTGGCCCGGAAGCCCTTGTTCAGTTCACCTCCATCGACAACCTGAGAACTTGAGACTCCATCACCCATATTCTGTCCAGACCTTCGAAGGTAAATGAAATGTCCACTAAGACGGATGAGTTCTCGGATGGGTGATAGACGCCAGCGTGTGACCTAACATCAGTGGTGATTTCTGCTGCAGTGTCCCCGTTTGCAACCCATACGGGTTTCTAAATTAAATCCACTTCGGTTTCGAGGGAGACAAGCTCAGCTAACGCTTTCTCCACGTTTGCCAGTCTGGATTCCAGTGTCATAAATTTATCACCAATACAATCCAGGCGCTTCGTCACCCGAGCGCAGCAGTCAACACAGGTAAAGAGCAGGTTTTAACTGGATGACAATAGTTTGTGCTAGTCCGCCCTGAGGCCGGTACAACACTCGTGAGACCAGCGACGGCAAATGTTTGACGGCATCCGGTTCCGGATCCGCATGTCACTGTGGGCAGCCACAGGACGTCTGCGCCTACCGAGAGGTCATGGGTGGCTTGCGTTGCACCACCCACAGCTCCAATTACACACCCCATATCCAGTGTAAACCCAAAGGAATAGAACCGGGAGGCATGAAGATGGGTACTACGTTTCATCAACGGAGCCGGCCCACACTCCTTCACAGGCAACAACAAGCGCGTTGTAGTTGGGAATCAAGCGCACACAATGCGGTGGCTGGAATGTACTCCGCTTCACACTGAGTGCATGGAACCACCCTTCGAGCCTAACAGAGCTACAAGGACCGTGCACCCCGTCCCCTCCAGCAACGACCAACTGTCGCCTGGATTCGGTATGGACGAGGCAGTGGGTGCTAGACAGGTAGTCACCTAGTCAACTTTTACACCAAGCGCAGCCACACCGGGGATGTCAAACAACAGGCAATCAGTTGAAATAACAGTAACAAATAAAATATATCTGTTAGAGCACACGGCTATACCGACATAACTCTTCCCTAAATTAGCACATGAAGTAAGCTGGTTAGCAAAGCATCCGCGACAAGTACAAAATGTACACAAGATATTCAAGAAAAGCCACAAACGAGATAAAGTTAACGAAGGTAACTACTATTAGCGTAAGCAACGAGTGCAAGGTAATGGAAGATTATTCCGGTAGACAGAACAAACCTAATCAACTTGAATGAAGCATTTCAAGCCTAAAGAGACCAAGTTTAAGTGTGAGCAGGTTTAGCCCAACTGCGGTGAAGATGCACCATGAATGCAACATCAGCCTCGGCGACGGCAAATACCACACTTCAGGCCACCAAAGGAATCCGTGATCCGCTTTAGAACTATTCGTTTTCCCGCAAACGTCATTCGACTTATCTGATGATATCCCGTGGGGCACGTCCACTTCGTTGGTTAGCGAGACAGCATGTTAACGTGGAAACAGTAAGCAGAATTATAGTAGTAAGACGACGAGCAGCAAAAGTGAAAACAGAAATGCAAAACGGGGTTATAACTCGAAACTACCGGCCCTTGCAGAGATCATTTTGGAATATCCGGTCAACATTATTCGCCCTGGTCATCCGTGCCTCACCTGTCCCCTCGCTTCAAACGGACATCTCGTTTGCTCGCTCAAGCTCTCTTTGTGAAACCGTATTGACCCCATTCACAACGGGGCCGATCAAGCCAGGGAAGTGACCCCGGGTTCCGGTCATCTTCACTGCAGCGCATGCCTTCGAGGAAAGGTCAAGAGCTTAATAAACATATATGTTAATGAACATCGGTGTGCATATTGTTCGCCGAACAACCGATTTAAAACAGACATGACTTCTACAGCGCATAGTACAGCCGGCTGTACGGTGTGGCTAAATTCAAGTGATGGCCTCGATGTAAGGATTTGTGACTTAATTTCAGGAAGTGCAGACAATGGTTTAGATCCTTAAGGAGCTTAAACATCAAAATTAGATCACCGTGCAAGCGGCAGTATTGACCACCGAAAATTCCTATAGTTTGTAATCTACTCTGATAAGGATGAGTCACGTCCCTAATATTGTTGTTACTCTTCTTTTGGCAGTCGAAAGAGCAGCAGGATCAGGCTTATGCCAGGAGTGCCAGATCTGAGATGTCTACTTAGGCTGTGGCCTTACGTAAGCGTTGAGCATTTGTGAAAAGATGGTAAGATCAAACCGGTCAAATACTCTCCGCCAGAAACTCAAGTGCTGATTAGCTTTCCTTACTGCTTTTTCGGCCTGATTTTAGCAGCTAAGATGGGCCTACATTAGCACTCAAAAATTATTTAATAGGGGAAGCATTGCAAACAGTGTCCTACCAGCCGATATGCCTTAGTTCTTTGGTGGCGTATGTCAGTGCACGATACTTGTCAGCGTTGAACTATAGCAAATTCTGCAGTGACCAATCTTGAACCCTGTCGAGATCATCTTGTTGTGTCACATGGTCCTTTGCCATCCTGATAGTTCGCCAGAGGTTGAGGTCTTCCGCGAAGAGTACAACGTTTGAATCGATCACATCCATGTGGCCGTTAATGAGGACTAGGATATGCATCGATCCTAGAACCGAGCCTTGTGGGGCACCACGTTGCACCTTTATCGGGCTAGATAAGGTGTTACGGCGACAAGGAAGTAAAAATGTAGGTATAAAAACCAGGATGGGGTCGCCTATCACACGGCTCTGAAACTTGAGAAAGAGGATGTTGTGCTCAAGACTATTAAATGCTTTCGAGAACTCGAGGTACATGGCGTCAATGAACAATGAACAATGATTTATCACGGGATAAAAGTAAGTGCTTGACACGTCCCGTAGGATGGTTGAGGTGAATGTGATGAAATCAAAATATGTCTGGGTCATCTACCGAACGTCTGCCGAGATGAATAGTTTGATAAGTAACATCAGTGTAAAATTAAAATAAATTATCGAGCGTAAACGTTCAGAAAGACACTGGGGTGCAGTGATCATTGAGGTAAAGAGTGAGCAAAGTAAAATATGGTCGCTCCTTCCTCAGGAGCGAGAGATTCCGTCCAGGTTGCATGCGCCAAAAGGAGGTTAGTTTTCCATGGGTGGTTCCGGCAAAAATCGTGTTGCTCCGTTATGATGATTTTGAACCTTTCCCATTATACCATAGTAGCTGATTTCATGAACTTGGAAAAACGAGCGAAGAGTTATCGGGCGATGCTTGGCCGGTTCAGTACGGTCCTAAATTAGGAAACTTGAGCAAACACACACGCATATATATATATATATATATATATATATATATATATATATATATATATATATATATATATATATAACTCTCGACAAAGCGAAGCACGCCTTTTGGGCATGAGCAGAATAGTGCAATGTTGTACATGATAGCTTAATAGGCAGGACCAAGAGATGGAGTAATAAAGAAGTACTCAGTCGTATGGGTCCACATGGCCCAAGGATTGAATGCAGTCTATCCTCGCAGAGTCCGAGATGTAAAGCTAAAAATTGGAGAGATCATTGGAGTGGAGTAGGTTGGTGAGGAACTGGTCCGACGAAGATATGTACACAGTGCGAGTCAGGTGAGTGAAGCATGAGAAAAAAGCTATGAAAAAGTTTTAAGGAAAGTGGCATGTCACTGAGCGAACATGTGAGCGTAGTCGTATGAGAGAAAATATCTGCACAGAACCTATGAAATGTCAACATGCCAATGCATGGTTGGAACCGTGACTTTCTCAAAGAGCAATGTTGTTAAAGAGAGGTTTGCGGTTTTTTGTAGGCAGAACGCTTGCCAGGCGAAAACGGACCACCTCCTGGAACACGGTAAACCGATAACATTGACAAGGATGCATCTGACCGATTGTCCTCGCGGTTACTTAATGGAACAATGATTTATTACGGGTAAAGCTGCATTGCTTACCAAGTCCCGTGAGATGGCAATTATTGCGAAAAGTGAATTGCATGATAAAGAGAAAGACGTTTTGATGGACTCACCATAGACTTATGTGGAATAGCGGAGATGTTCGCGTATTAAACGTATAAATCCATAAATCCATTGGTTGGGAGTTTGGCAAGAAACCGTTTGATTGCGTTTTGTAGCCCCTGGCTAACAAGTCATAAAATGAAGTGTAAATGAGACAATGCATCGTCAACTCGTTTTTTAAATATCCCCAGATTGGGAGCAGAGACGACATAATTAGGGAGGGCATTCCAAGGCTCACACACGCGGAGAGAAAAGAAATTTCTATGGCATTCAAGCCGGCTATAATGAATTGTCAGTTTCAGAGGGTGACCTCTTAGTTTAGTGTTGTGGTTCAATTCCAGCAGCGGACGACAAATGTGGTTTGGGTTCTTCAGAATCTGGTAAACCATTATGAGATCCCCCCGCAAAATCCGATATCGACTGCTGTACATTCGTAGAGATTTCAGTCTAAGCTGATAGGGTAGATGAAAGAGGCCCCTGACGTTCTTGGTTGCCCGTCGTTGAGGAGTCTCGAGAGCAACGAGATCCTGTTTCTGCCACGGCTGCCACGCCTGAATAGCATATTCCACGTGAGGTCGCACGTAGGCGTTAAGCATTTGGGGAAATATTAAGGGTTCAAACCGACCGAATGCTCTGCGAAGAAGACCGAAGTGTTGATTTCCGGTTCTCCTCGCCTTCTCTGCTTGTTTTGAACACCCGAGATCTTCCTGTACCAATACACCCAGGTCACGCTCCTGAGAAACCTTCGCCAAGGTGTGGTCTCCAATCTTGTAAGCGCTCACCGGCTGGTGACGCAGATGCATCACTTTGCACTTAGCCATGTTCAATTGAAGCTTGTTCCTCTTTGACCAATCGTAAATGCAATCTAGGTCATGTTGGAGCAGATCCTGATCTGTCTTGTTACCAATCGCCCGCCATATCTTTACGTCATCGGCGAAAAGCAGGAAGTTTGAGGAGATGACTCTTGCCACGTCGTTGATAAACACCAGGAATAAACGCGGTCCCAGCACTGAGCCTTGTGGGACACCACATTCCACGTCAATTGGATTAGAAAGTGATCCCCTAACACGTACTTGAAGCTTCCGTTGGTAAAGGAAGTTGCCAATCCAATCAAGTACAGGATCACTGATTCCGTAACTCTGAAGCCGTTGAAGTAGGATGCGGTGATCAAGGCGGTCGAAAGCTTTGGAGAAGTCCAGATAGATGACTTCGACTCCGACCCCATCATCGGCCACTTCCGTTCAACTACCTCGTGCAATAAGTAGGTTGGTGGTGCATGACCGGTGTTGACGGAAGCCATGCTGTTCCGGTACCAAAATGTTGCATTTTTCCAGGTAGTCCATTAAATCCTCAGCGATGACCTCTCCCATCACCTTCGCGAGCACAGGGAGGAGAGTCACTGGACGATGGTTTGCAGGATGTGTACGGCTACCGCCTTGAAAAATTGGGTTGATAATGCCATGCTTCCACATAGTGGTGACTTGTTGTTCATCGAAGCACCTTTGGAAGAACTGTGATTGGTTCAGCTGGCTAGTAGGCCACAGCCTTCAGTGTCTTTGGGCGGATGTCGTCTGCTCCCGGAGAACTATGCTCACGCAGTGAGAGTAACTTCTTAGCACAAATGATGGGTTGAAAAGTACATTTGTAAACAATGGAGTCGATAATGTGCATGACATTATGGGACAGTTAGAGGCTGCGAGATCGAAAATTGGGGCGTATTTTAGCCGCAGGGCATTAGCTGCTTCTTCAGGGCTTCGCACTCTAACGCCTGTCGTGAAAAGTGGAGGGATTCCATGCTTCACTTTACGAATATTATTGACATGCCTATATAGCAGTTTGTTGTTTGTCAGGAATATTTTAACTAGGCGCTGTGGATAAGTCACTTTGTCCACACGGACAAGTGCAGTGCAGTGGTTGCGATGGGTCAGGAAATTTCCCCAAGTCGCTGAGTCGGGTTTAATCTTGTAGGAACGCCATGCTGCACCCCTAATCGCCAGGCATTTGCGAGTCCTGCTCCTTAGAATTGAAGGCATTATTGCAGGACGAAGGAGTTTGGTCTCTGATGCTTTGTTGACGATGTCGCTAAGTATATCAATGAACTCTGCCCAAGCATTGCTAAGAGGAATGTTGTTTGAGAATTCCCAAGCAGCTGCGTCGGCGAGTTCTTTCACTACGTAGTATCGTGTGATTGTGTGAGTTAGTTCCGAGTGTTCAGATGGATATTCTGCATAACACACATAGTTGAACGTTATTACTACATGGTCACTGAGACCCAATGGACGATCCAACAAAAGCTTGTCAACCCTGAGCTCCTCATTCGTGAGCCCAGGTCCAATATGGACGGTATGTTTGCTGTCCTGAATCTAGTGGGCGTGGTGACATGATTGTATAAGGGAAAATAAGCGATTAGTTCATGCAAGTCTGCTTTGAACTGTTCACTGGGTGATGTCGATACCTCCAGATCGTGTAGATTGACGTCCTCGGAGATGAGAATGTAGCTGAAAATAGTGCGTGTTAATCACATCCATTCTTCACCAATTAGTTTCCGATGACTGTGCAGTTGGCTTCTTCGGAGAAGACCGCGGTTAATTGGAGATAGTAGTCGGATGACTCAGCAGCCTAGTATTCAGTAGCTTGAATCCAGAAGTAAGCTGGTGTGTCACGATTGAGAAGTACGGACGATTTCAATAAATGTGTTGATTCCGAGGTCAGGTGGGCGAAGCAGGTATGTCCCAGGAAGTGTTTCATATGGATACTCATAACCCTCAGAAGAGAAAGGAAAATCTCTGGTCCCTCAACTCTGTTAATGCGTGACATATGGGCACTGCTTCGGGTGTGACCTAGAGCACACTAAATTGCCAACTGTCCAATAGTAGATGCTGGTCTATCTCAAAATGCCTCACCTGGACACTTGGGTGTAGAACGACCGTATGCATGCATGTGGGTACATGTGTACTTGCCAGTGTCGTCCATCGTAAAGACGCTGGATCAGACGCGGATGGTTGTGTTGGAGTCAACCTACGGTCCGCCACAGGGCAACTTCACCGATCGGTACATACAGTGTGCCGGGCTGGTTGGAACGGAGACAGGCGTGCAAAATCGAAACAGCAGTGCCTCATCACTGGGCTACTGCGGTAGAATTCTGGTGGCGCTTGGACAGGCGTAACTGGCCTGAACAAGGAGTCTGCAATAGGTGTTTAACGTTATCCCAGCCAATGACAAAGGGGTTATTGGCAACACTCTTGTAGACTGAAAGTTACGTTCCAACGACCTACCTTAGCAAAATAGACATTCCTTACAATTAGACATTGCAAATATGAAATGCGATGCTTTGAGAAATGAGTCTTGAAATGTTATGCTGCCTACAGACTACTTGCTGCCGCATAGCCTATTCTCCCGTCACACCATTGATCGCCGTTGCAGGAAACAAGTGTTGATGACGCCGCATAATTTGTTTCAGGCGGGACCACGACTACTCATTCCAACATATCCACTGATGAGGCAATATTCCATTAGCACAGGACTGAGTAGCTGCATTTATAGATAATATGTAATCCTCGCAGATACTGAGAATCAGGTATTGCACAAAGCGCGAGACTCATTGGCTCGAAAAATGAATGGAAAAGCGCGGGTCTAGGGCATACGCATGTGGGTTCTCACGCATACTGTGCACCACAAGCCCGTTATCCTTGTGATAAGTTTTCTAACACATTATGCTGCAAAATCCAAATAGCAAATTCAAAAGAATCCATAGGCCACGCTTTCACGTTCTGTATTCTTATTGAAATGTTGTTGGACGGTCTTCCTTTCCCCTTTGTATGACCGATAAAATTTTATTTGGAAGCACTCATGCCACGCCAGAGCCTGTACGCCGATGAACAGGATACAAATCCGAAACTGCGGAGCTTATTCGCACATTCCCATCTCCCTCATATCATCCCCGTATTCCTTAGATATAATCATGAAATGCTAGTATTACCATTGTGAACCAAGTTGCAAAACAGTGGTCAATCTAAGCGTTGTCGAAGCAGCTTTTTTGTGGATTGCATTCTGACCCGAAGCACTTCAGCCCCAATTGCCCGTACACCAGTGTAGTCCAAAAATCAATGATAACGGTGAATACGCATATTGTCATAAACAGCATAAAACGGTGATATGTCAGTCAACGACAAAGATGTTCAGGGTGCCCGCCGGCGTTCTGCTTGCAGTGCAGAAGTCGCCTGAGGCAATAGGCTAAAACTTTTCGCAAAATTTCCGTGTTGATGGCGCGACATTCATGGACGATACTGCGTTTCAGTTGTTCCAGTGCACTAGGCGGTTCATTGTAAGCTGTACGTTTCAAATAACCCCATAGAAAGAAATGTAGGAGTTCCAATCTGATGACCGGGCAGGCCAATCCTTTGGAACTCTGTGGCCGATCCATCGGTGATCGAACATCTCCTTAAGACAATGCGGCACCGTTTGTGCATAATAGACAGGTGCGTCATATTGAACTTATGACGGCTGAAGTGAAGTGCCGAAGTAGCCAATGATAATCGGTGGTGAAAACATCTTTCTCTTGTAGCTCCTACGTAATTTGCCAGCGACAGTTCCCTTACCATTGAAGAACCATGCTAGACAGAGGAATGGTGGTAATCATAATTGAGTTACTTGGAAAACACGAGGTTAAGGTCTACATATTTGTAACGGAAATAGGTGACCCTGGCTTACAAGTAGCGCATAATGCAGCCTACTGAGCTTCAACGGTTTCCCCCACCACCGTCAGTTTTACAGTAAACATCAACAGCGATGTCTGCAACCTGACGGACAGTTGAGCGATTGCGCGTTTCTCACTTGCCAATCTTGTCTTCTTTTCTCGTAGTGTTCATCAACCCTGACGAAGTATTCACTCCATTACTCATCGCAACAAAGTGCTAGTGAAATCAATGCTTGTGTATTATACCTATGTTTACATGAAGTGGGTTTCGAGAGCAAAAAATCAACGAAGTAGATGTGCAAAAGGACAACCGTCGTCTCGCTTGAAGAAAAGTATTCGCCCGAAGCTATTGGCTAGCACTTTCTGCAAAATGTTTACCCATATAGGGCGACATTCTTTGACGATGCTGTTTCAGTTCCTTTAGCCTGCAGCTGTGGAATGACACAGATCTGCAACATTTCCTTGTAGGAGGATGTTAACAAGTGTGAAAGGTTAGTTCTGTTAATAACTTACGTTACCCGTTCTAAAAGTCAAGGGAGTAGATGTTCATAACAACCACCGTCGTTTCGCTTGCAGAGCAGTACTCGTCGGATGCTACTGCCTAGCACCTCCTGCAGTTTCCACCGATATACCATGGCATTTGCTTACGATGTTTCGTTGCAGTTCCTCGGCGCTTTAAGTACCCTCATAGGAAGAAATCCAGGGGATTCAAATCAGGAGACCATGCAGGTCAAGCAATAGGTCCTCCACGACCGAACCAGCGATTACCGAAAGTTTCGTTAAGGTAATCACGTACCGTTTGTGCAGAATGAACAGGCACACCATCCTGGGCTTCCAAACGGTACTCGATAAGCATTCGGCCTGCGGCTGTGGAATGACCCTGGACTGCAACATTTCTTTGTACGAGAATGCTAAGAAATGTGAAGCATTAGTGCTGTTACAAAAACCAAGTTACCAAACACATTTTTGGGAAAGAAAAAGAGTCCGATAATTTTTCGCGCCGTGAAACCGGCCTACGCCATGAGCTGTGCAATATGTCGCAAACGCGAAGCGATGCATTGTCGTGGCTTATTGGTAGCTCGACTATGCCGCTTACCGGAGCCATGCAGACGGAAAAGTGCCTCATCCATAAACATGATTAGGTGCACGTCCATGATAACCAGATGTCATCGGAAACATTCCATACGGTTCTCAGAATCGTATGGCTTCAGAATTTGAACTTGCAATGTACCATACTTTCGGAATTCCCGTTGCTTTAATGTAAGCTACACAAAAGCGCTTGGTGACACAATACTGCGATATTCTCCGAATGCTTATATCATCATTTTGGGCTACCTCATCAACAACGGCGCAAGCGGACATTCATCAGTGACGGCACAAGGCGTGCCGGTTCGCTTTGCGCCGTACAGGCTCTCAGTTTGGCCAAATTTCGTAACTAGTCGACGCACATACCGCACGTTAATCGACCTAAATGTGCAGTTGATGGCGTTGTAGCGACGAGCCGTTTTTCACGGCATTCGGTTGACACTCAACAAACAGTCGCACAAGGATCACGCGCTGGTTCATAGGCACGATACGAGACTGCAGTGGAACAGGGTGGTCGTTTTGCATTGCTAACACAGCGAACTAACCGCGAGGGCTGTGGGTGGCTTCATTAGCCGTCGGCATCTCCATTGCTCGTAACACGATCCATCAGTGCTGAGAATGATTTCGTCAATGACCTCATGATCGGCGATGTTGTTCGACAGCATTGCCTTTCCTTTTTGCCATGTCATCTTATTTACCGGTTGACATGATATCCCTTACAAAGGGGTTAAGCTTCTACCGTTACCTGCGTTGCCTTAGTAACTTGCCGCGGAATGATCACAGGGCGTCCATAGGAGACACACACGTATTCACTCAACGTATATGGTCACGTTCCATCGTCATGGGTGGTTCTGTGACATTACTGCAGGAGTCCTCCGTTTATCAGGCCCCATAGGACAAGCATGGGTGATGTGGTGCGAATCACGACTTGCACGGGGTTCAAAGTCGTCACTGTATATGACACATCGGCATAAGGCGGGCTGTTGACCGAGTGGATGCATCTATGTGCATCTGAATTGCAAACGACTGCGCGCTGAATGCACTCCTGATGGCACATATCTGCGTAGGTATGCAGTGGAAAGGGCGTCTTGCAACACGGATGTAGGTAACATGGCCATCCCCTTAACAATTTTGACAGATGTTTAGTAGCGATGAGTTCAACGAGACAGGTTTTGGGCAAACATCACACAGAGTAAAGGCTACGTGTATTGCGGAAACAGGCCTCATTTACTTAACATACATATTTATTACAACTTTCATTGCAATCACAGTTCTTTCCCCTCCCACGCTTTTCCATTCATTTTTCGAGCCAATGAGTCTCGCGCTTTGTGCAATACCTGATTCTCAGTATCTGCGAGGATTAGATATTATCTATAAATGCAGCTACTCAGTCCTGTGCTAATGCAATATTGCCTCATCAGTGGATATGTTGGAATGAGTAGTCGTGGTTCCGCCTGAAACAAATTATGCGGCGTCATCAACACTTGTTTCCTGCAACGGCGATCAATGGTGTGACGGGAGAATAGGCTATGCGGCAGCAAGTAGTCTGTAGGCAGCATAACATTTCAAGACTCATTTCTCAAAGCATCGCATTTTATATTTGCAATGTCTAATTGTAAGGAATGTCTATTTTTGCTAAGGTAGGTCGTTGGAACGTAACTTTCAGTCTACAAGAGTGTTGCCAATAACCCCTTTGTCATTGGCTGGGATAACGTTAAACACCTATTGCAGACTCCTTGTTCAGGCCAGTTACGCCTGTCCAGGCGCCACCAGAATTCTACCGCAGTAGCCCAGTGATGAGGCACTGCTGTTTCGATTTTGCACGCCTGTCTCCGTTCCAACCAGCCCGGCACACTGTATGTACCGATCGGTGAAGTTGCTCTGTGGCGGACCGTAGGTTGACTCCAACACAACCATTTGCGTCTGATCCAGCGTCTTTACGATGGACGACGCTGGCAAGTACACATGTACCCACATGCATGCATACGGTCGTTCTACACCCAAGTGTCCAGGTGAGGCATTTTGAGATAGACCAGCATCTACTATTGAACAGTTGGCAATTTAGTGTGCTCTAGGTTACACCCGAAGCAGTGCCCATATGTCACGCAATAACAGGCTTGTTGGACCAGGCTTTTTTGACAGGCTTTATTTAAATAAACTGGGTTGCTTTCAGCTTATTGTTCGCGGAATGGCACAAATAGCACTGTACACACCACACAGCGGAGGTC
Organism: Dicrocoelium dendriticum; assembly: GCA_944474145.2. NCBI lineage: Eukaryota > Metazoa > Platyhelminthes > Trematoda > Plagiorchiida > Dicrocoeliidae > Dicrocoelium > Dicrocoelium dendriticum. Next base: position 68,268,387 of record OX104071.1, on the reverse strand, counting down.
AAGAGCAGTATACTGAAAACGTGTGGGGAGGAATACAAATAGCAGCAACCTGTAAGTATACCAGGCGTTAACCCGAAAATCCGCCTCGTTTGGTTAATAAGACTTGAAACAACCCAAGGAAGTGGGAAGCATGGTGGCGGTGATGATGATCTCTGGCAGAAAGCCCCAAGGTTTGCCAGGTATGATTACAGAAGAGTAGTAGGGTGTGTTGAATGGTATAGGTAGAAATTTGTCACATCTATACTCACTCAAACAGCCGCCACACGCCCGGGAATGCTCTGTACGCGCGTGTCATTTTTTCGGGAATCGTCTGCAGTGCGAATTCCATTGGACCCCGGTAGGGCTCGAACCCGCTACTCGACTGTTGCCAGTCCGGGCTTGAGACAACTGAGCTACGGGGGACGGCAACGACCATCGTGAATAAGTTACTACTTGTGACATAGCTCCGCTCATTATCTAGGTATGATTAGGTATGATTAGTATCGTCGAACCCACGGTCATTCTACAAACACTTCACCTGCGGCTGAAAGCTGAATTGATAGGTCAAGTAAGCGTTAGCGCAAATACGCGACACCTGGACGGGAGGCTGATAACAATGAAGAAATTGCACGCGGTTCCAGAGCCCGCAAACACAGGAAAAAAAGGTGACGAAAATTCTATGTTTACGAAGGATTAGTAGGGGAACTAAAATTAAGAATTCATAGCAACTAGATACATTAAGACAGTCATTTCACGCCCGGAAAAGCACTGTACGGCAGTTTCATGCTTTCGGGAATCTAGCTCAGTGGTCTTGACCACGGACTGGCAACAGTCGAGTTGCAAGTTCGAGCTCTACAATAGCCAGATGGTGTGCACACTGCTGACGCTTCCTGAGTATTCTATGTATCGGCGCTTCTGCATTAAAAGGTTGAAAGGAGACGAGTGGTGTTGATTGATGAAACAAATTGCGCTCTCTTTTGTGCTCGCACCATAGGCCTTTCATCGCGTGCAAGTAGTGCGCTGTGTCAAGTGACCAACACTCGATGAGGCCATCCTCATCTTAGTGGTGCACTGACGACCGATGTCTTGATAGAGTTTACTATCATGAAAGTAAGTTACAAAAAACAGTGGTGTGCGTAGTGGTTGCGTGGACTGTTGGATGCCAGGTGTTTCATGTTTGTCGAAAACTGCCTCCTGATCTGCGATAACACTCCACGCCACACAAAGCTGGCACGCGTATTCCAAGAGCAGTCGTACCGTTCGTGCAGTTTCCTGCGCCTTCCTTCATATTCTACATCACTGAACACACTTTGGAGCATTTGGAACATTGTAAAAGCCTATATGAAGCAATCTATGTAGCGGAGATTTCCCGAGATGCTTTATGGAGATCCTGAGGAGGTATTCTGCAAGACCGAGTAGGAGAAGGTGTTTCCTGGAGCGAATTGTGTCATATGCACGAGGCTGCGTGACATCTCAGCACTCCCAGCACATGATATATCATGTGAAGAAGAATTACGTTTGCACAATGTACTTTACTGATTTATAAATTTCTCCCGTTTTGTTGATAAAAATGTTGATAATTTGAACTGGTCTCGTCATTACCATGCATCGCGAAGCCATTGCTTTGACATTCATAGTTAAACGATGGAGTTCCGGCTAAGTGTTGTTGCAGAGATTTGCCGCATTTTTCAGCGTTAAGCAATGCGAGACAACCATAGGGTATTTGGATGAGTCCTGGCAACAAGGACTACATTGCTGCTAATGATGAGAGGTCATGTGTTGTAACGTACTGTAGTGTCGTGAGTTGATGGTACGTAGTTGGTGTCACGAAGATTAATGCCGTGCACGAAAAGGGAGAGTCATTCTGTTTCTCGTTAAATTAAGCACTGTTGCGGAAATCTTGAAGTCGCATAGTGACGTAGGTTACATATCGCCATGTGTGGAGAGACACTGTGGGGTACGCTAAGACAACAAGTCGGATGGAAGCCACTGATCCGTCCCAGGATGCGAAATAGATGTTTGTCGCTTATTTCCATGCGTTCCAGAGGACGATATGGTCGACTGCATTCGCTTCAGCGCATAAGTCTTGCCAATATGTGCGGTGCATCATGAGTCGTCCGCTAAGTGTTAGTGGTGCAGCTCTCAGAGAACGCGAACCACTTAAGCGACCAAAGTAGACGTAATCGCGCTTGCCAACACGTTAAACCCCAAGACATAACACCTATCCCTAAAAGGCAAGCAACTTATGGCAAGCGTAGTGCCTCAACTTTACTATGGGCTGGATGGTATGGGGTAATGTGTTCGGCTTGCGGTGCACAGATCTTTCGCTGCATACACGCAGAAAAACAAGTATGTCGCAGTCATAGCGGGACATTAACCCATTCAGCAGAGTGTCTCCCATGATATTTCTCTCTCGGCATAGTGACCAACTGTCAATCCAGAGTTTAGTGATAAGTTGCGCAGACCCCTATTGTCGTTTTATCCACAAGCACGACATAACATTTTATCACCCAAGATCCCAAACATTCGCAGTCAATCACCTGGGACTCATGATACCCAGACACACCGAACTTGCCCGAGCACTGGTAGTTTGTAGTGCACCGCAAAACAAGCTCTTTCAGTATTTTGTAACATTGGATTTTACGGTTGTGTTAACCTTCGAAACGTCCACTTGTTTTACTGACTGCACGTCCGTTGACACAAACCGTTTTGGTGAGTACCTCGCTGCACGTTTCTCGCTCTGTCTAATTCGCTTCCTATTCTTGTAGCCTGCACAACATACGTTAGGTTCAGTCGCCTCCGACTTCTATACTGTCGTATTTGACACGTATTACGTGTCATTGCTTACCGACTAGTATCACAGGCTCCGCCTAACAATTGGTGACCCCCTGTCAGGAACACGCCACCCGCCATTTTTCATTCTCATTTTGGTGAGCACGTTCCCGTGATTTTGTAAATCGTTACTTGTGGTCATATTGTTTTCTCACCTAGCGCATTTTTTATCTGTTTTTGCAATGAATTATCTAGAGGATAAGCCGTCTCCATGCGCGGTTAACGCCGTTCAGCCTGTCATGGTCAATTCTGTTGCCTTAGCTCCTCCCCCTTTTTGGGAGAATGATCCTTTATTATGGTTTTTGCACCTAGAATCCGTATTATATATTCGTAAGGTTTCTTCTGATTTCGCCATGTATAATCAGCTAATATCTTGCCTTCCTCAGAGTATATCCTCGCAGGTGAGAGACATCATACTTTGCCCCCCACTAGTAATGAAGTACGAGACACTTAAACAGGCTGTCATTCAGCGAATCACGCCTTCTTACAAGGTCTGCCTGCAGCAACTATTTAGTGATCTGCAGCTAGGAGATAGGATGCCCTCAGCCTTGTTGCGCGAAATGCAACAGTACATCAGCACGTCCGATATGGACATAGGTATTCTCCGCGAGCTGTGGATGCAACGCCTTCCTGAAAGCACACAGGCTATCCTTGCAGTAGCAAGTGACTTGCCCATCACAGCAATTACAGACCTAGCAGACCGCGTCATCGAACGGCACCAGCCAGAGACTGAAACCAAAGCACCTAAGCAGCTTTGCGCTGGCGCAGCCACAACGACAGGCGCGACTAGCCAGACGTCGGCAATAGACGCATTATCATTGCAGATAGCGTCGCTTCAGCGCTAGGTCGAGGAACTCACTTTAAACCGTAAGCACCGCAACCGCTCTGGATCATCGCCCCGTCGCACAAAACCTGATGCCTCAGGTTACTGCTTTTACCACTCGCGTTTCGGTAATAAAGCACGCAAGTGCGTACAGCCGTGTAGCTACTCCGCTATAGATGATCCGCCACGCCGGGCTGTAATGGCCACGGACGTCGGAAAAGCACAAAGTCGTCTCATCTACAATAGGGATTATGACTCCGATACCCAGTTCTTAGTTGATACCGGGGCGGAAGTCAGCGTCATTCCCCCTATGCCAGGTGAGCCTACCACTTCTCTGTCGACAGGCCTCACTACCACCAATAGCACGCCAATACCCACCTACGGTCATCGGTCGCTTACCCTGGACCTAGGTCTTCGGCGCACTTTCCGCTGGATATTCACTGTCGCTGCAGTCCCCTTTGCCATCATCGGCATTGACTTTCTCAGGCATTTCGACCTCTTGGTCGATGCGAAACGCCAGATGATAGTCGACACTGCAACAAAACTCAGTGTACGTGGCATCACAGCCGATGTCCCATCTATATCCCCGGTCTATGCATTTCCCCAGACCTCGCCAGACTACGATAATCTCTTTTCTCAGTATCCCAAGCTCGTTAAGCCAATGAACACAGCTTTGCTCATGGCAGCTCAAGTCGCGCACCACATGCGGACGAATGGCCCACCTGTGTCATGCCGTCCACGCCGACTATCGCCTGAGAAACTAAAGGTAGCTTGGGCGGAGTTTGAGCACATGCTTGAACTTGAAATAATCTGCTTTTCCGATAGCCCTTGGTCCTCGCACCTGCAGACGGTCCCCAAGAAATCTGGTGACTGGCGCCCTTGCGGTGATTACCGCGCACTCAATCGCCTAACAGTCTGTTGCGGGCCCGTCAAAAATCCCCGCAAAAAACGCGCCAGTAACTACGGCATAATGGCTGTGGGAAACGGAGTCCAATTTCTCCCCACAACGCAGCAGTGTTCAGCCACTCCGAGGAGCGTCCCAACTTCGAACCTTTTGACAATGCTCATTTGCAACCTACCACCTCTGCGTGGGGACTGTTTTTCCTAACTTAATAACCCATAGCACTGACTGCGATCGCCCTTTGTTGGTCGTAAAAGAGCCTACAGAGGACCACTTGTCTTTTCTTTCTCTTCGCCTCAGTTGGGAGTCGGTCGGGTCGCGTGATTGCGTGTGAATCGTTAGCTGGCCAGCCTCGCGTCTAAGTCATTACCGCGCGTCTATCATACCCCCTCTCGTGTGCGTCCGTTTTCGAGGCCTCAGCGTCTATACGAACAAGTGCGGCTAAGATCGTTCCCACGCTAGTTCAATTTTCCGTCTCACCGGCTAAGCCAGCGTCATCAGGACAGCGCAATTCCGTTCGAGTGGTCAGCGTAACAAGCCATTATCGTAGGCGTGCCAGCGACCCTCTTATCAGGCAATTACGCAATTATCTCAAGAGGCGGCGTTCCCTCAATTATAACACAGTCCCAGATAGGTATCCCATCCCACACATGAAGGATCTTACCGCATGCCTCACAGGTAAGACGATCTTCAGCAAGATCGATCTGGTTCGCGCCTATCACCAGATACCTGTAGAAGAAAAGGACATACCTAAAGCAGCCGTCATCAATCCGTTTTGCTTGTTTGAATTTTTAAGAATGCCATTTGGACTGTGCAACGCACAAACCTTCCAACGCTTCGTGCACAATGTCACTCGTGGCTTAGACTTCGCCTATTCCTACCTCGATGATATTTTAGTAGCCAGTTCATCGGAACAAGAGCACATCGAGCATCTTCGAACTCTCTTTCAGCGCTTGACTCAACACGGTGTCACCGTCAACCCGACTAAGTGCAAACTCGGTAAATCAACGGTAGAATTCCTAGGCCACCTCGTTTCATCGTCTGGTATCGAATTCCTTCCTGATAAGATCCAGGCAATCAAGGACTTCCCAGCTCCGACTTCGTTCAAGCACCACCGTCGATTTTGTGGTTTGGTCAACTACTATCGACGCTTCATTCCGCGCTGCGCTCAGCTCATGCAGCCACTGACTGGCTTACTCAGAGGAAATGAACGTAAGTTCGCTTTCCCTGACACAGCACAGGCAGCCTTCGCCGAGCTCAAGGATGCTATCTCCAACATAGCCCTCCTTGCTCATGCCGAATCGACTGCGCCCCTTTCTATTACGACCGGTGCCTCAGACGTCGCGGTAGGAGCCGTTCTCCAACAACACGTTGGTGGGCAATAGCAACCCCTTGGGTTCTTCTCCAAGCGCCTGCAGCCAGCGGAATCCCGCTACAACACGTTAGGCAGAGAACTGCTCGCCATTTACCTAGAAATACGTCACTTCTGGCACACAATCGAAGGCCGCGCTTTCACAGTCTACACTGACCACAAGCTCCTCGTCTTTGTCTTCAACTCGGCTTGGGACAAATACTCACCGCGGGAAACAAGGCACCTAGACTTTGTCACGCAGTTCACTGCTGACATACGTCATGTCTCAGGTGTCAACAATCCCGTCGCCGACGCTCTCTCACGAATCAACCTCACTCTGCAGTCTTTGCCTACCGTCGACCTTGCCGCCATGGCATCGGCTCAGGCTCAAGACGAAGATATACAGCGCACTCTGCAGTCCACTTCGCTGCATGTGCAACCTGTTCCTCTCCAAACCACGGAAGGAACCATTCTCTGTGACGCTTCCACAGGTTGTCCTAGACCCCTCGTGCCCGTCTTCTTCAGACCCACAGTCTTTGACGCACTGCATTCACTATCACATCCCGGTATCCGTGCATCTTTGAAACTGGTCACCGAACGTTTCGTTTGGCCACGCGTAAACAAAGATGTTCGTACCTGGGCTCGCGCCTACCTTCAATGCCAGCGCTCCAAAGTACATCGTCACACCCGCAGTCTGCTTGGTTCATTCCCTGCCCCGGACTCTCGGTTCTTGCATGCACACTTAGATCTAATAGGTCCTTTGCCTCCTTCACGCGCATTCGTATACATTCTGACATGGGTCGACCGCTTCACCAGATGGCCAGAAGCCATTCCCGTAACAGACTACACAGCTGAGGCTGTTATCCGGGCATCCTTGGATCGGTGGGTCTCGCAATACGGATGCCCATCAACCATCACAACTGACCGAGGAATGCCTTTCGAATCTTCACAATTCGATACGTTCTGCAACTTTTTAGGCTTCGCCACATTCACACCACAGCCTACCACACAGCAGCCAACGGGTTCGTTGAACGTTTTCATAGACAGCTTAAAGCCTCTCTCTGCGCCTCATCAGACCCTAGCTGGAGCGAAAACATTTCGGTCGTACTCTAAGGCATTCGCAACAGCATGAAAGCTGACTTGCAGTGTGCACCAGCAGAGCTGGTTTACGGCGCAACGCTCAAGTTACCAGGAGAATTCGTTTCACCTCCCGCATCGTCAGGTATGCCTTCGCTTAACTTTGCGTCCTGCCTAGCTCAACGCATGCGTTCACTACGCCCGACCCCGCCCCGTGAACAGACTACAGATGTGCACCTGCACAGCGGACTCTCTACCTGCACCTACGTCTTCCTCCGCACTGACGCAGTGCGGCGCCCTCTCCAGCCTCCTTCCACTGGTCCTTTCAGAGTTCTGCAACGGACTCCGAAATATTTTAATTTAGACCAGAATGGTCACCGAACAACGGTGTCCATCGACCGCCTCAAAGTGGCTTTCTTTGACGAGCCACTCGCAACCCATCCCGATGCTCTTGCACAAGCACCCTCACCTGTGGTGACTTCCCGAGCACTGAATAGCCCGGAACCCTCCTTACCGCTTGACTCGCAACCTATCTTGCCACAACCCCAGAAAACCGACCGACGCGGTAGACAGGTTAAACGTCCGGTCCGTTTTTCAGATTTTGTAAACGTTTGCTATTTCCATTAACACGACTTTTTCGTCTTTAGTGGTTATCCTGCGTCTGATTCACAAACGTTTTGCAAAATCGACAAAAAAAACCCAAAACATTTTGGAAACCTAAAAAGCGTATTTGCTCTTATCATGCATGCCATGTTCCCTCTCTCCGGCGTCATGCCACTTCCCCGACCGTTGCCCACCCTCTCTGAGTTCTACCTTTCAGAAACGCAATCGCCGGAACTGCTCAGGCAACCCTGGAGTGACTCGCCAGCTGACCCAAAGCCCTCTTCCTCACCCAAAGAATAGACAGTCGCCCTTGACCGCAGATACCCACGAACGGATTGGTCCCCAAACGCCGCCTAGGCGTTGCCGACGAGGACGCTCGCATTTCTTCGTGGGACGAGGACCGTGGACTGAAGTGCGGTGGGGGGAGTGACACCTCCCAAGCGCACCATCGGGTCTGCAGCAAAGAGAAGGTCCTGTCGGCCTTTTTCTGGACTAGCCAGTGTTTTTTTGCAGTCCGACCAGCCCACCCTGACGGCCCACCGATGATGCACTCTGGTCCACACGATCGTCATAAATAATGACAAACCAAAGCCTGGACCCAGCAAACTCTGCTACACACCCCCCTTTGGAAGCCCTTACTCAAACCCACGCAAATATTCGCATCCACCCTTACCTTCCGTTTTCCCCCACTAACAGCTCCATCGAAGGCTTCCATCCTTCAGCCTTCTAGGGGGGAGGCCCTTGTAGTGTACTGGAAAACAAGCTCTTTCAGTATTTTGTAACATTGGATTTTATGGTTGTGTTAACCTTCGAAACGTCCACTTGTTTTACTGACTACACGTCCGTTGACACAAACCGTTTTGGTGAATACCTCGCTGCACGTTTCTCGCTCTGTCTGATTCGCTTCCTATTCTTGTAGCCTGTACAAAATACGTTGGGTTCAGTCTCCTCCGACTTCCATACTGTCGTATTTGACACGTATTACGTGTCATTGCTTACCGACTAGTATCGTAGGCTCCGCCCAACAAGTTCGTCCTAACAATGTCTTTCCACAACTTCTGTCTTCTGATGTTCTTATTTGGAATGGTAAAAGGGATTTCATGTATAAAACCATATTCTCGAAGTTTCCGCTTCGTGCCGAAGATGTAACTTATGGCGAGAGATTAGTTGCAACGAAATGGACTTATACCAGTTATAATGTAAATATCTCTGCTAAACCACCATGTCGCACTCCATTTTATTGATACGTTCATTATTTAATCCTTCTCTCGTCAGCACAGCCATCCTACGGAAAATGTAAAACGTTATCTATGTGACCCGTTTATACCATTGTGCTGACATCTGCGATTGTGGACTGCGTCTTCACAAGCCGTTAGATAAGGTATTGAGTGTTATCGACCTCGCGGAATTATAAGCTTTGCTGGTACAACTACTGTAGGGAAGAACTAAGGTGTTGCTCGTCTAAGTGCTACGTCCGCCAAGTACGTTTGCTGAAGAAGAGACGGTGAAATGGACAGAAAAATCTGCCAAGCAAAGATGGAGTGACTCCCATGGGCGAACATAGTACACAACTGGGATTGTGAAACGAAATCAGTTAATCTGCACCGAGTTGCGCGTCAGTTGCCCTTACGTTGGTTCTGCACCAGTCCGCCCATACATCTGTCTACAGATCAGCCGATGCGGACTGCCGATAACCCGGTTGCAGTATCTCATTTGATTCAGGGACCATCAAGTCGGTGTACTGCGTCCACAATGACGGTAAGTGGGGCCTGCTGTGATAAAGCAAGGCCTACTCGCATCATAACAAATTTGCCGCAGTTGTATTCAGGCTCCAGCCACCTCAGCATTAAGCCGCTCAAGATGGCTCTCTACACGCTGTTTCATTACTCTGGTCAGGAGTTAGGAGCGGCTGCACTCAGGGGCTGCGCTACACCGGTACGCTGAATTGATAACTGTCCAATGGTGCAAATCGCTTTGCTCGCCCGGGGTTAGATGGGACACTAAGGCGCGACATGGGTGCCTACGACCACAGGACACACCGAGCCGTTCGGCTGTGAGAGGCGAGCGTTAGCCAACACCACAACTGCAATCAAACTGTCATGTGTGGATCGCAGGGCAAGAGGAAGGAAATGCACGCCGTTCGGCCGTGAGAACTGGACGTGAGCCAGACACCATAGCCGCACTGAAGTTGTCATGCTTCGATCGATCGGTAGTCGGCCTTCACTCCGGTGAAAAAGCCGCGGGCAGGTTCCCTGTGAAGTGGTTAGTGGGTCGTTGTGCTAGCAACTGAGAAAAACAGCCTGGCCGTATGTGATGACCTGTCGATGGGCGCCGTATTTCTATCGCCACAAAAGCTCTTATCGCCTCATGACTGGCTTCTAACAAACCCGGAAGCTTTTTACTAAGCTGCATTCGCTGCTAAAGGAAATCATACTGCCAGGAACACATTGTAAGCTTACAGGAATGTTCGCTTAACCGTCTTGATCACGCGTGTGTTGCGGCTGAAAATTCACCCTTCATAGGTGCGTAGAAATTAATTCCTGACTTGACTTAACGTGTAATGCTCTTGGATTTCAGTCTGTCCCGACGCACTGGTGGCACCATTGGACAGCACACCAATTTAGGCATGCACACAACTATTACCCTCACAGTCAGACAATTGTTAGTTGTACAAAGTTATCAGGTCATCGACGGTATTTATCGTGCACAATATATAATATGCTTTTATTTATTTACTGATATTTACATGAAAGGTGTAAAGTGTCCGTGACTATCAACGAATTAGATGTTCCAAGTGCTCTCCGTTGTTTTGGCTATAGAGGAGCATTCGCCGGATGGTGTTGGCGAGAATGCTAAGAAATGGCAGACATTCGTAGTGTGAAACAATAACCTACCAGACACACTCCTGAAAAAAAGCCCAATGGTTAGTATTTTTGTTCGTCGCAATTAGCCGACAATTCAGATATGTCGACCAGCTATCCGGAAAAGCACCAGACGGCCGTTTCGCCCTATTGGGGCACATCAGTGGTGCGCATCCTTCGGTCCTCTGCGGAGGATCGAACCCATGACTGCTAGTGGCTCCTGCCAACTAGCCCGCAGCTTATGTAACTGCGCCATGGAGGACGGTATCTGACTATCATGAATTGTTAGCTAAATGCGATATAGCCCGACGCATCCTCCACTGCCATGCAGGCACCTGCCATGCAGATGACAGCGGTCGGCCTTCCGGCGTCAGGACTTCCCGGTTACGGCAGCTATGAATCGACATGGCATTTTGTGAAATCCGTACGGGCGAATTGGTATTACTTATGAATGGAAGGATTTTGGTGAGTATTTTTGTTCGTCGCAATTAGCCGACAATTCAGATATGTCGACCAGCTATCCGGAAAGCACCAGACGGCCGTTTCGCCCTATTGGGGCTATCAGTGGTGCGCATCCTTCGGTCCTCTGCGGAGGATCGAACCCATGACTGCTAGTGGCTCCTGCCAACTAGCCCGCAGCTTATGTAACTGCGCCGGAAGGCCGACCGCTGTCATCTGCATGGCAGGTGCCTGCATGGCAGTGGAGGATGCGTCGGGCTATATCGCATTTAGCTAACAATTCATGATAGTCAGATACCGTCCTCCATGGCGCAGTTACATAAGCTGCGGGCTAGTTGGCAGGAGCCACTAGCAGTCATGGGTTCGATCCTCCGCAGAGGACCGAAGGATGCGCACCACTGATGAGCCCCAATAGGGCGAAACGGTCGTCTGGTGCTTTTCCGGATAGCTGGTCGACATATCTGAATTGTCGGCTAATTGCGACGAACAAAAATACTAACCATTGGGCTTTTTTTCAGGAGTGTGTCTGGTAGGTTATTGTTTCACACTACGAATGTCTGCCATTTCTTAGCATCCTCGCCAACACCATCCGGCAAATGCTGCTCTACAGACAAAACGACGGAGAGCGCTTGGAACATCTAATTCGTTGATAGTTACGGACACTTTACATCTTTCATGTAAATATCAGTACATAAATAAATGCGTATTATATATTGTGCACGATAAATACCGTCGATCGCCTAATAAATTTGCACAACTAACAATTGTCTGACTGTGAGGGTAATAGTTGTGCGCATGACTAAATTGGTGTGCTGTCTAATGGTGTCACTAGTGCGTCGGGACAAACTGAAATCCAAGAGCATTATCACGTTAAGTCAAGTCAGGAATTCATTTCTACACACCTATGGAGGGTGAATTTTCAGCTGCAATCCACGCGTGATCAAAACGGTTAAGCGAACAATCCTGTAAGTTTACAATGTGCTGCTGGCGGTATGCTTTCCTTTAGCAGCGAATGCAGCTTAATAAAAGCCTACGGGTTTGTTAGAAGGCAGTCATGAGGCGATAACAGCTTTTGTGGCAATAGAAATACGGCGCCCATCGACAGGTCATCACATACGGCCAGGCTGTTTTTCTCAGTTGCTAGCACAACGACACACTAACCACTTCACAGGGAACCCTCTCGCGGCTTTCTCACCGGCGTGAAGGCCGACTACCGATCGATCGAAGCATGACAACTTCAATGCGGCTATGGTGTCTGGCTCACGTCCAGTTCTCACGGCCGAACGGCGTGCGTTTCCTTGCTCTTGCCTTGCGATCCACACATGACAGGTTGATTGCAGCTGTGATGTTGGCTAACGTTCGCCTCTCATAGCCGAACGGCTGGGTGTGTCTTGCGGTCGTAGGCACGCATGTCGCGTCATTGTGTCCCATCTAACCCCGACAGGCAAAGCGATTTGCACCATTGGACAGTTATCAATTTCGCGTACCGGTGTAGCGCAGCACCTTAGGGCAGCCGCTTCTAGCTCCTGACCAGATTGGTAACTGTGCCTGTATAACCCAAGGCCGCCACCTTCCAACCTGTATTTCGGTTCCGCAGGCCACTTTTGTCACTTTATTTGCAAGTCTGCCACACGGTTCTCGGTCATTCGTAGCCATGTACTTGTGATTGCTTTGCTATTTGGACATACAATCATCGTATACCCGAGCGTTGTTCGGTCGTCCATAAATTTGGGCTGCGGTAGTGACCAACTAGCCAGAAGATCGCTAATAAAGTGTCGCATTACCGTGTTCACTGCCCCCCACTGAAGCCGTTTGCAGGGTATGCCTTTACTTACATAGTAGGCTATTTACGCCCACTGAACACTCTACGCAGGCACATTACGTGTTTGGACAACCTTGCGCCCCTAAGCTGCCTGGAACTAGCCTCAGATTAGGCATCGTAGCTGAATCGAGGCTAGAACGCCCACGCGCCTCCAGCACACACTACCAACTCATACGTTCTTGCAAAGGTAGTTACGCCTTAAGTCACTGGCTGCTTCGTAGTAGCCCCATTCCAATGTCACTGAGCACGTTTGGTGCATCAAAATGATACTGGATGCAATTCAAATGCGTTAAAGATAAGGCTCAATTGCCTTGCGGATGCAAAGCAGAGCCTTGGGGAGTAATTCGATTGCACTAGGGATGCAATCAATTGGGGAAATTGTAGTACCTTTAGTTGCTGGATACCAAATAGAATGGACATACCTGCAGATAAGCTGAGGGCAGAAGGTTTTAGTGCTGCTGTGTATGACCAATAATACCTTTGCGCCATGCATCACACATGTTCAAACGTTGTTTCCAATGATCCCCTTACTTGTCCCTTGTGGTCAGTTTATCCACAGTTACCACAGTGTCCAAAAGGATCCTATATTTCATCAAAAACTATAGTGTACATTTTACCTTGCGCCGATTGTGTCGCATGCAAGCGTCTATACTACCCTTAGTCAGGTCGAAACGTATACCACCGCCTTGGGAGGCAAAAGTAGTTGCTACGCCAATTCGCTGCCTTTAATACACTCTCGCCAAGCAAATCAATTTTTCCCTGGTTTGGACGGTGCACAAGTCAGGGAATAGAAGCAGGGCAGCTGTATAAGGTGTAATTGTTGCCATGGCGGATGTAAGTGGCGTAATGGAGAGAGGTGGGATTGAGACCGAACCGCGGTTTCCGAAATCAACCATAGAGTTGGTACTATAATCCACCCATATTCCTTGGCCACGGGTGCTGTCTGCGGTTACGATGTGCGCATAAATGGTGTGGGGAGCATGTGTCTAGTATTAATGGCCGGAAATTTACTCCCAACTCCATAGTTTCACCGGGATCCAGATGGACCATCCTTGGGCCGCCTTCCTCTAACCCAACGAAGCCATGATCGACCTGGAACCAGTATAGCTGATGACAATACACGAGTCTATCCCACTAGTAGAGAATGACCCACAAAGTAGTGCTCGGTCTTTGCCTTTTTACAATTAATTCCGGTCTTGCATTCGCTTTTCAGCAAGAACCAGCCCCTATTCACGAACGGCAGCTGTGTTCACAGACCCGTGACTTTATCGGACACGTTTTTCTGCTGGCACCTCGAACGTATAGGCCATATTGAAGCCGGAGGATAGCAACTCACTTTCAGAGGTAATTCAAAAAATAAGTGCAAGAGAAGTTGAATACGGATGTAATCGAGATGGGAAACGGGAAGTATCACTTCCGCATGGATTTCAAATGGCAGAATGAAATCTTGTTGTTGGGTTTCGTCCCAAAACTACCAATGGCAGGCGTCTTCGACAAACTGCATCAGTCAAAGTTACTTGCGGTATTGGATTTGAGATCCGGCTACCGACAGCTGTGGAACAAAAGAGATAAGCAGGAAAAGAAGCTGGCGAGAAGCATTGACAGTTTAAAGAGATACCATCTGGCTTTTCTGGTACTCCGTTCACCTAGTGTTTTATGCGGTGTCTCTTGGTTGGCTTAGCGGATGTGGCTGTGGTGTAGAGTCAATCAGAGACAGAGCCCTATCGTCATGGGGAAATGATGTTGCAACAAGCCCAGAATTCAGGAGTACGGATAAATGGGCATCAAACTAAGATCGGAGAAGAGTTTGATAGCGCTGATTGGAGGGGTCAATTTGAAACACTCGTTGTGTGCATGGGCTGTGACGCAACACGCAAGTTTGAAACCGGTCGCAGTGAGTAGTGTTTTAAGGCGCTTAGTATCCAATGTCCAGCTGATTACATGACAATGCTTGTTCACAAAGTGGATCAGGGTGAGCCCAGACCGTTGTCGGAGAGAATATTGATGATTCAAAGCACTCCAGTTCAAACATCATAAGGTGGCCTTAGGTGTTTTTCGCTGCAGAAAGTAATACATTAACTTAGCCAGGAAGTTTAACATTTTAACGCTAACTATGTAGGAGCTGGTAAGGCAAGATAATGAATTTACTCGGTTGCCCGAATTGCAGTGGGGTTTGACGTCATTCAGAAAGAAGCGGAGGGCAGAAACTAAGGATGAAATTGCCAAACACCAGAGGAAAGTTTATTGTGGCCACAGACACAAAAGACGTCCGAATCCGAGCGGTACTAAAGAAAAAGCAGGGGACAATTGAATACCCCAGTAGAACTTTAGCATTTTCAGAACGCATTATTCGATAGTAGGGAAGAAGTGCCTTAAAAAATTTTGAGCAATAGGCAGATGGCAGATGTACTTACAGAGTCAACGGTCTCACTTCGAAATGAAGCACAAACAATTGGAGTCAATTAGGTCCTCCAAATACCCAGGGGGAAAGTAGCGAGCTGTGCGCTGTGCCTTCACAAATACGACCTACTGATTAATCATTTCCCAGGGAACAATAATGGTACAGTGATTTTCTTTAACTCTCGTAGGACGAATAAAGGTGCATCGCCCAGTGTTACTTTTGGTGCTGAGGCAGGATCCGGGAATGTTGGTGGATGTGCAATGCAATGACAGGCGCTTGAACAAGGTGATAACAGCGGGAACAATGAAACAAGTGACTGCAAGCAACAGCCAAAACAAACAAGTTGGGTCGTTTAATGAGTTTAGAAGATCTGTATATCAATGAAATAGGAATTCTGTGGTGACACAAGGACGAAGCGCTACTCCGGTGTCTGTGATGTCTACCAAATGGAGAAGGAAGTTGGCCAGGAAACGGTGCACATTGGGTACACCAAAACACACAGTTTGATTAGAGGAACATATAGCTGGTAGGACTCGAAAATAGACGTCGATGTGTACCCGATGTCTGTTGTATCCCGAAAAAGCAGCAGAGTATAGCAGCGCCGGAATGTATGCATAAAAAACTGACTGCACATACTCGCATTACAATTAAATCGATGGAGGTTCGATTTGCAATAAATCAAATACAAGATCCCATGGCTGGGCCAACGAGTGTCAGCTAGAAGGGTGAGTAGGATAAGCGAGTCGAGAGCAAAAGAAAAGCAAACTATTCGAACGCAACAGCGTCCTCTCCTTTGTTCGTAAAAATGTAAGAACTACATGTCCACGTACAATCTAATTTAATGTCAGCACCTAGAAGAATTGTCATGTGGGGTTACGCACTAAAGCGTATCAGTAGAGACAGGGTAGCATATCCGACTGGAACGTCGTAGTTCTCTATTAGTTTGTACCGAGCGCTGTGTTGTATGTGTGTTACTGTGTTCAACAGCACGTTGGGAAAGCGCTGGATGCAGTCGTCTTGCATTCACCTTTGTCCCATCAAGCAACTTGTAAATTCCTGACAGGCACACAGATTCCACACGGGTCGAGGGTCCGAACACATTACCTCCTATCCGAGAATATGGTAGTCTCACACGAACAAATGTCCCTGGAGGATACCTTCTTCCAATGCGGCTATATTTAGCCTGGTAAACAGTCCGCCTTTCGTATTCTCTGTGATCGACGGTTTCATCGGAGGTAAAGAGTGCATTTAATCAAGTTCGAATTGTTCGCCCCAGCAATAGCTCTGAAGGGGTAGTTGCCGTTGCAGTATGTGGAGTGGTTCTGTATACTCCAGTGCAGATACCAACGCATCATTTCAGAATTCTCCCGAAATCTGAAGGACTTGTAGAGATTCTTTCAACATATCACTAACTCGTTCGACGAGTCCATTCGCTGCATGATTATAAGGTAGAGTCATCGGGTGTCGGATATCATTAAGCCTTAGGAATTCAGCATATTCGTTACTTCGAAACTGTGGGCCGTTATCAGTGACTATTTCTTCTGGCAAGCCGTACCTTGCAACCAAACAACCGAGCAATTTTATGCTGACGGCTGTTGTTACGTCCCCGCATAGAATAGCCTCTAGCCATTTGCTGTAGAAACAGGTAACCACTAGCACGTTTTGTTTCTGCGAGGATGGATTGGCAAACGGGCTCATAATATCCATGGCCATTTTTGCCCAAGGCTTCACTGGGTACACGATAAGTTGGACTGGAGCATTCAGGGGCCTCGCACTCTTATCGCATTGTTGGCAGGCGTAACCTTCCGAATAACCGCCTCGACGCTGGAATTCAACTTCGGCCACCAACAGTATTGTCGTATCCGAGTTTTGTTCTCTTAATCGCTGGATGACCTTCACGCACACATGCAACTACCAGAAGAATAAGGGTTGTATGGACCACAAACTGCTCGCCTCTAATAATGCAGTTGCTCACAGTAGAAAGCTCGTTCCGTAGGGTATAGTATGAAAGTAGCTGAGGTTGGATCTTGGTACGACTGGACCATGAAGTGGATATGGAATCTTGAAACTTCGCTAGCACAGGGTCTTTGTCAGTGTGCTCTCGCATCAGGTCAAATGTCATTGTAGGTGTTCCGTCTGAGAGCTGCGATATCATTTTTACCTCCTCTAAGTCCTCGTATTCCCCTTCGTTGAACAGTGAGAGTCTAGGCAGGACATCTGCAAGTCGGTTAAAGCATCCTGGCACGTATTTTATTTCATAATCATAGTTCAATAAACTTGAGTACCAGCGACTCAAGCGCACCGGATTTTGGTCTTTGTTATCGCGACTTAGTAGCGTTGTAAGAACAGAATAAGGGGCAAGTGAATCGACGTCCGAATAAGTAAAAGTGCCATTTCTCACACGCCCAGACGCATGCGAGGGCCTCCTTCTCGCCGGTATAATAATTTCTTTCAGTAGCAGACAAGGTACGCGGTGCGTACGTCATTGTGCAGCTGGGACAGTACTGCACCCAAGCCAACAACATCTGAAGCATCCGTTGAAACAAACGTTGGACAGTGCTTATTGAAGCTCGCTACCGTGGGAGTGGATTCAATCATCACTCGTATAGTCAAGTAAGCATTGTTTTGTTCAGTGGCTCAATGAAACTCCTGGTTTTGGCACGCCAACCTACGCAACGGCTCGGCAATACTCGCAAAATTCGGTCAATGTCGTGGGTAATAAGAACACAAACGCAACAAATGTTTCATCTATGTAACATTGCATGGTTTTTGGACAATCGAGAATGACTCTGGTGTTTCGCACATTAGGCTTAATACCCAAGGTAGAAATAACATGTTCAATAAACTCGATCTCCGTTACAGTTAATTGGCATTTGCTGGTATTCAGACGGAGATTTAGTTCATTCAGTCTATGTAGCATGTTATGAAGGTTTTCCTGATGTTCGGCGGGGTTACTACCAAAGACCCAAATATCATCCAGATACATAACACATCCTTTTACCTCTGATAGGGATAAAGTAATGAATTTCTGTCAAGCTGCTGGAACACTACTAAGGCCCATTGGTAGTAGTTTGTATTGATACAAACCGTCTTGTGTGAGGAAAGCAGTCAAATGTCAGCAATCTGGTGTCAGTGGTATGTGGTAGTATGCACTGCGAATATCCAGCGTTGAGGGAAGTCTGGCGTCGAGAGAAGGCAGAGGGAACTTGTCCACAATCATATGTCGATTAAGCGTACCAATAGATCCATCTTTCTTTTGAACGGCAACTAGTAGATGAACTCATTCAGGACACTGTATGGGTTCTATCAAGCCTTGCGTTAACGTATTTTTCATATCTTGCGACAACGCCTCTTGCTGGGCCAGAGGTACAGGTCTAGGTTGTGAAATGCTGAACAGTTTGTAATCCGCGCTCAACCGAATGCGGTGCATTACTTTTGGGGATCTACCAATATTCGGAGAAAACAGATTTGGGTAACTGGAAAGTAACGAATAAAGGTTGACACTGACAATGGTCATCCGGCTGACGCATGGTGATACGTTCAATAAGACCATGGCGTTACTTCCCAATAGAGGCTTACTATCAGTTTTATAGACATAAATTTTAACTATACGTTTCCTGCTGTTTATAAGAAACATTGAAACCGTAAGAAAACCGAGTATGTAGACATCACCATTGGAGTAGCTGCTGATAGTGGAAGCGGAAGGATGTACAGTTAGCTGACCAAAATACCGTTTATAAAAACAATATGGCCCAACTGTGATTGGTGACGCGGAATCTAGTTCCCTGTGTAGACGAATAGTTTTGTTTCTAACTTCAAAATACCGCAACGAATATCTGGCGAAGGCAGTTTGTGTTCTTGAGTTGGAGACCAAATTGGATGTTTACATTCATTAACGCCATAGATGGATTGTTCAGTGGTGACTGGAGTAGCTCTATAATCATTTACAGAATCAACTAAAGAAATAGCACGAGAACAACAAACCCGAGCAAAATGACCGGTCACACCACAAGTCCGGCCGATTGCACACTTTGCAGAACATGACTTATCATTTGCATGATGTTCAGTATTGCCACAGCGGTAACAATTATTTGTAACTGTTGATGGCGTCAGAGAGCGTGTAGAACCCAAACGGTTAATTTCACTAGCTCCTGTGTGAGAGAGGAAAATGTTGTTTTGTTCCGTGACTGCGACCTCGCGCGAGCCACGTCACAGGCCCTGTCCCATGTGAGCTATTCTGCGTTGTCCAATAAGAGACTCTCTGATCCGAGAATCCGCGAGGCCAGAAAACCTTTGTTGTATTATCAGAGTTTCTTCCACTTTTTTCTTGGGAATACTATGTTAGTTACACTTTCAAAGAGAACAAACAAGGCGAGAAATGAATGTGTCCACTGATTCACCAGATGCTTGTTTCAACTGCGAAAAATTGTACCGAGAAGTATAAGAGTTCACTCGAATATCACAATGTTTCTCGACGGCCGATAAGGCCTCTGTAAACTTGGGTTTCTCCCGCAGGTTTAGAACAGCAAATATACGTCGACCCTCTGAGCCGAGGTGCAAGCGCAAAAGCTTTTTCAGCCTAACGGATAGATTGAGAACTGATAGCACAGAAATATAATCTGAAAAACTCATTTACCAATCTTCCCAGCATTCGGCATTTGGGGTAACCGCAGAGTCAGTCCAGAGCGGTGAAGGGGCAGTAGCATGAAAAGACATCGGTAACACGCGACGCCAGTTTCTTGTATCCCGAAAAAAACAGTAATCCGGAGCATCACCGGAATGTATGTATGGAATAACGGTCTGCACATACGCGCGTTACAAGTAAATCGACAGACGTTCGAATCGCAATCAACCAAATGCATGATCATATTGCTGGGCTAACGAGTACTAAATAGAAGTGTGAGTAGGATAGGCGAATCGAGGGCAAAGTATTTGAACACGACAATTTTATATCAGCTTTAGTAGGGGCAATATCGGGAAGTACCGCAACCTATGCTCTCCATTCCAATATCCAAGATTGGTGGGTTGTGTTTAGTCGACATGATGCAGCCGTTCTGTTAACGAGATGGGGTATTCAGTATACTCGTGATAATCGGATCAGCAGTCTGACAGCATAACCCATGCTGTGGTGGAACACGCTCTAGCAAGCCACTGAACTTCGAAAGACCCAGTGAGGACCAGGGAACGGGATTGTGAGAAAGCTCTGGCGCCACTTTTTCTGACTTACTGAGTGCACAAGCAAGCATTATGATCATCATTATCATTACACGTTAGCTGAGGGTGAGAAACACATCTCAGTTAATGTGTTGTAATACCAAAAAGATAAGATGCGAAAAATCACGCTAAAAATGCAAAACGCAAGTAATCTAATGTAAAATCGCATAGTATACATTTGCTACGAGATCGTACTAGGAGAGGGAATCTAAAGGAGAATGGGATGGACAAAGAAACGACGCAAAAGCCATTGGGGCTGGCTCTTCGCCATATCGAAGTATATCCAACCAAACGTGTTCATTATCGTTGGGTTTTCATTTCTCTCGAGCAAGTCATCCCTTGGCCTCCCCTCCACCTCTTCCAACCCCACCCCGGCGCGCAAACAATGCACCTCGCTGGAGTCGATGTGCTGGTATGCGCAACGCATGGACCAGCCATCGGAGCCCGGTGATTGATATAATGGTGCTGAGCGGTTCACTAGCTCTTCCTGCACAAAATACGCGATGCCGAATACATCCATTGTTCATACGGTGTTTCCACCAGACAAGTGCTAAGCTGCGAATGCGGCAATGGTCGTACGTGATTAGCCACTTTATGTCTGTCAATCTGATGGGCCAGATTTCACAACCGTACAGGAGGATTGAATGGTCCGTTGCGTCGTAATCTGTCCTTCCCGGCTAGAGTGATGTCGCTTCGGCACCAGAGGTGGCGGAGATTAACAAAAGCGCCTCGAGCTTTTGCTATGCTGTTCTTGACTTCATCTTCGAACCCACGGGCATTACTATAACTGCCTAGGTAGTTGAAGTTCTGAAACAGTTCTAGCTGATAACCACCGAGGGTCAGCGCAGGGGTCGGCCTTTGTCAATCTTGGAGGAATTTGGATTTCGAGATAGCAAATCATAGCCCAAAGCAATTGACAGACAGTGCTGATCGATCCAGTGCTACTTGGCACGTTTAGACACTGTCTCCTATCAGGGCAATGTCGCCGGGATACTCCAAGTCAATAAGTCGCACACCCGGAAGCTACTTTACACCTTGTAGCTCGTGTCCAGCGAACGCTGTTTCTATGACTTCGTTAATAGCAAAGTTGAAGAGGAAAGGTGACAGCGGACGACCTTGTTTCACACCGCTGGAGAGACTGAAAGGCCGCGGCAGTTTGCCATGAACCATCACTCTTTCCGAACTATGCACCTACACCGCTCTATAAATGGTTGTGTATTTATCGGCATAAGTTTTCTGAGCAGATAATCCCAAAGGGCCCATCGATTCGCCTAATCGAAAACATCTTTTATGTCGAGAAAGGCGACTAGGGTGAGTCGTTAATATATATAACGGTACTTCAAAAATTGACGTAAAGTTATGCTCGAAGCGGCCTCGATTTCGACAATACCCAGCTTGCTCCTCAAGAATCTGACTTTCACGAGTGCCAGCAAGTCTGTGGAGAACGACAGAGGAAAGCAAGTTAGAGGCAATTGAGACCATACTGATCTCTCTATGAATTTCGTATCCAGAATGTGAGCCTAACTTGAAAATTGGGACTATGGTACAGCGGCTCCAGTTTCCGGCTCCCACAGTTCCACTAGTAACTCGTGTAAAACATCTATAAGAGCAGGTTCCCGAATTTGAAGAGTGCTGAGAGAATTCTATCTGCCTCTGCAGCCTTATTCCACTCGGCTTGCTTAAATTACTTTGAAAAGTGTTTGGCCCAACGGTCCGAGCGTTTTGACAAGTTGTGGATCGGCTGCCCACTCTTGTGGCGTATGGTCTCGCTAATACCAGGTCTCATGCTGCTCGTTTCCTCTTTCAGACGGAATAACTTGCGTTGGTTGCCAATAGCAGCGGCTGTTTCTATTTCCGATGCATGATGAGACCACCAGGCTTCGCGGTCTCTCTTCAGGATAGCGCGGAGTTTTGTCCTGAGATTTCCGCGAGTCTCACTGTGTTCGTTTCCGACCGGAATAGGTCTGTGAACATTCTGTAGTTCCGGAGACTTTGTAGAGACCCAATGTCCAGCTTATTAATTCAAGTTGCCACACGAAGACACGCCTGCTGATAGTAACGTCCATCGAATATGCTACCAGCAATCTTCAACGGTCTTCAGTAAGTGCTCATTCATCCCGGATGTCAGCGTACTTTGATATGCATTCAGAACACCTGGAATCTCCGGTTGGCTGATGCCTACGTGTTCACAGCTACGTTGCGCAAGTCCGCTAAAACGCTGTCGAAGCTCGACACACACAAGAGCGTGATCGGAGTCCACGCTCGAGCTCCAACTCGAGCGAAAGTTTTGGACGCAGCCTCTCCAGCGGCAACTGATTGCACAAGCAAGCACGCATCAATAAAATACAATGCCAGTTAATGTATGACTGCGGACCTCGAAGTCTCGTGGAATTGGAGGTGCGAGTGAGGCAAACCAACCAAATACCGCCAAACGAAGCACAAAGCAACCGGAAACTATCGGACTGAAATCTGTGGGCAACGCAGGCCCGGATGATGAGAAATCCCTCGTCAACCTGGAGAAATCACAGGGAATTTTCCGCCGGTTCGAAGGAAAAGTACAGAGATCACTAATATGTGATCATATTTGACCCATTCAAGAGGAAACTCATGCACGAGTGGAAAGGACTGCATAAGATAGTCAGTCGGGGAAGGCCCGTATACACCATCGCTCGGGAGGTAAATAGGCGGCAGATTCACACCAACCAATTGAGGAAGTGTTACGAACGAGGGAGGAGGCTGCTGCAAGAATGGAGCAATCTTGAAAGTCAAAGAGGCTGCGTGCAAGGGCTACGGCCTCGGAAAATTTGTGGTGGGGCGACCTACTGGACTACGGTGGTGAGAAGAAACCGCCGTGATGGACTCGGGGACGTCACGGAGCACTGTGGATGCAGAGGGTAGAGTGAACATCAAACTATCGCCGATAAGCGGTAGATGAAGATGACCAACAGATCGGACAGGCAAAGCGGTACCATGGATGAAGTGGGCGAATGAGCAAGGCTCAGTTATGTTTGATCGCCTGTATCACATAAACTCACGCGACCACAATAGATAGACCATTTGCGGCAAGTTAGGTTCCAAACGCTTTGAGCGATTTGGTCACAGAAGTGCTTCTTGTTTCGCTGTGGGAATGTGAAAGAAGAGGTGTAGGCAGGCGGTGACCAGAGTCACCTGCCACAGTGCGCGCGAAGATGCGAGTGCAAGTAGAAAGTTCACTCTGCTTTTGCACATCTCGCTTGATAACTTAGACAATCAGCTAGTTAAAGGAGTGTGTCTCTTCCCAATATTGTTGTGGTAATCGGATGGCTGTAGAAATATGTATCCATAATGTTACCGCCGGTGTATGTTCGCAATTATTCTTCCACCACGTTGGGTTCTAACACTTGCTTAACGAGGTAATGAAGCAGAATTGGGTGATTACCATTTTCGTACTTTTTTCAGCCGACCGTACCCTTCCAATCGCTCTCATGCAATCATGTGCGAAAGGTAGCCGAGTATACCCCACACATCTGCATCCCCATTGTCTAGCTCCCTTTTTACTAGAGTACCTCCCTTATAGCCGCATCATCGAGTGCGAGCTGTCATACACGACGCAAAGGTAGAAGCAACGAAACGCCAAGTAAACTATACACTCCATTTTCAGTTTCCTTCTTCGGGATATGATAAGGTCTAGGATGAGCTGTCGTCTAGATTAAATGTTATAACCCCTGTTATGTGACACGGACACGATCAAAAAGTCACGA
Source organism: Dicrocoelium dendriticum (assembly GCA_944474145.2). NCBI lineage: Eukaryota > Metazoa > Platyhelminthes > Trematoda > Plagiorchiida > Dicrocoeliidae > Dicrocoelium > Dicrocoelium dendriticum. Next base: position 68,244,324 of record OX104071.1, on the reverse strand, counting down.
TGGCGGCGGGCGGAAAACAGGCGTTTATTCAGTATAGGGTAGCCTATTTAAAAGAAATAAACACTGTTAATCTTCGAGCCTTCTCAGTGGGTCTTCTGTTTTTCGGTTCACCTCATTGGTCGCGTTCCCCTTTTATTTCATTGGGTTATGCTATTCCTCTTCGGTCGCTGTCTTCCTGTCTCGCGCAATGATCACATCTTTCGTGCTTGGCATCTGATTGGCCGTATTTCTTTGGACCGCTCATATTTGGCTTTGCCCTCTGAAACTTGCCGGTAATAGCGATTCTCGAGTTGCCAGTGCGCCCTCTATGTTCTATTGTCCAATCCGGTTTGTCGGTTTCTGGATACGTGTGCCACTCGTGATTCGCTGTCCAGCCATCGCTGTGTCTCCCGGTGGGTTCACGCGTTCTCTCGATCGAACTGATCTGCTGACTCCGGTAACCTGCGCTTAGGTGGTAAGGTCGAGCATACTGGACCGGTTTCCTAAACCCCGTTACATCCTTTTCCTTTTGTTTTGTTAGGATTGCGCCGCAGTATGTCCCATACTGCTTTCCGCTGCGTGTGAGTTTCCTTCCTTCTGCAGGGGTGACGCGTATCTGTCTTGGCTGCTGTTGTCCGTTTTTCATCTGGGTAACACGCGTACAACCTGCTTTCCGGACCTGTACTCGGTTCCGCTTAATTGTAGTGTCCCCAACCTTCACTTCGTAGCTTCTCTCTCCCTTGCGGCTCTGAATAACTCCCTTCCTCCAGTGTCCCTCTGATCCTGGTACTGGTTGCACCCACACTTCTTCTCCCAATGCTAGAGGTTGGAGTTTTCTCGCCCCGCGATCGTAGTATCTCTTTTGCCTAAGCATTCTGTTTCGTAACCGCTCGTGTATCGAGGTCGTTGGTGATACTTCAGGTGTTAGCAGATGTGACGCAGTTGGTATCAACGTTCTTGTCCTCCGGCTGAAGAGTCGCTGCACCGGACTTGCCCCAATTTCTGTTGATGGCGTGTTTCTGCGTTCCAGCAACATAATATAAGGGTCTTCCTGAGTCTCCTTAGCTTTGGTAAGCACCTTCTTTGCTTCTTTTACCGCCGACTCGGCCTTTCCATTTGATTGGCTGTGATATGGGCTAGTAAGCCGGTGATGGAAATCCCACTTTCTGCTGAACTCTCGGAACTCTGCGCTAACGAACTGCGGCCCGTTGTCCGAGACTACTACCTCCGGTATTCCGTGACGAGCAAATTGACATCGTAGCTTATTCACCACTGCGTCTGTACTGGTCGTAGCTAGAGCATCGATTTCAAAGTAGTCACTGAAATAATCAACCAACACTAAGTAACTTTTTCCATCGTGGATGAAGATGTCTACTGCAACCATCTGCCAGGGCCTGTCCGGAACGTCACGGAGCATCATCGGTTCTTTTGACTGACGTACGTCGTGTGTTCGGCATGCCAGACAATTTGAGACGTAATCTCGTATTTGGCTGGTCATTCCCGGCCAAAACATTAGCTCTCGCGCTCTGGCCACACAATTGTTGACTCCCAAATGTGCATAGTGGACAAGCTCTGTCATCGCGCGTTGCAGCGCTTTGGGGATTAGTATCCTATTGCCTTTGAATATCAACCCGTCTTGGACAATGAGTTCATCACGAAAATGGAAAAACGGGGTCAGCACTCCTGGTAGATCTTTCTTGTTCTTGGGCCAGCCACTTAGTATTGTCTGCCTCAGTAGCTTGCATAACTCATCTTCCTCTGTGCACTGCTGGAGCTGTTTCAATCGTTCCTCGGTAACAGCTACTAGTTGTGCTGCATGAACGAAATCTGAATCTTCGTCTTCCTCTGGTGTGTCTGACAGATATGCCCTGGATAACGTGTCTGCGATATGCATTTCGGGACCAGGTCGATACACAATCTCTAGGTCGTACTTTTGAAGGCGAATAAGCATTCTCTGTAAGCGGCGGGGAACAACATGTAGCGGCTTGTTGGCGATGGAAACCAACGGTTTGTGATCTGTAAACACTGTAGTCTTCCGGCCAAATGTATAGTCATTAAAACGTTCGACGGCGTAAACCACTGCAAGCATCTCTTTTTCTATCTGGGCGTAACGACGCTCGGTCTCTGTCAACGTCCTACTGCGAAAATCGATGGGTTTCCCATTCTGCATGAGTACGGCCCCGATACCAAATTGACTGCTGTCGCATTGAATCTCGAGGGAGAGTTGCGGATTATAGTAGGCGAGAACAGGTGCGTTAGTGATGAGTTCCTTGATTGCCTGGAAGGCCTCTTCTTGTTCTGCACCCCAGTGCCAGCTTTCGCCCTTATGAGTCAACTTCCTGATCGGTGTCATAACATCAGCTAACTTGGGCAGGAACCGGCTCAGATAATTGATCATCCCATTTAGCCTGCCAACCGCTTTCACATCTGTGGGGGACGGCATATCTCTTATAGCTCTTACTTTCTCAGGGTCTGGTTTTAGCCCTTCCGCGCTTAACACATGCCCATGAAATATAACCTCTGTACTGCGTAGTTCGATCTTTTCACGTTTCAGTTTGATGTTTCTTTCAACACAACGTTGTAAAAAGCTACGAAGGTTCTGATCGTGCTCTTCACGAGTAGCGCCAAAAACCAACACATCGTCCGCTACGCAGAATACTCCCTGTAGATCGTCCAACGCTTGCATTAGTCGCTTCTGGAAGATTTCGCTAGACACTTTCAGTCCAAACGGTAAACGAAGCCAACGGTACCGCCCGAATGGTGTTCCGAAAGTTGTCATGTAGCTTGACTCATCATCTAGTGATACGTGCCAGAACGCAGAGGCGAGGTCGACTTTCGTGAACACTTTAGAATTGCATAACACCGGCAGCATGTCGTCTAGTGTCGGTAACGTAAAATACTCTCTCTTGAGTGCGGCATTAAGCGGTTTCGGATCAATGCATATCCGCAGCTCGCCTGACTTTTTTGTAATAATCGCCACCTGGCTGACCCAATCAGTCGGTTCGTCAACTTTAGCTATCACTCCCAGACTACAGAGACGTTGCAACTCACTCAAGAATTTTTCGCGCAAAGCAATTGGCACCTTCCTAGCTGGTAACGCCACCGGTGTTGCTAGCTCGTTTAACGATAAGTGAGCGGGTCCCTCGAACATCCCTACTCCGCCATCAAACACACTCGAGTACTTATCAAAAATATCTGCCTCGATGTCACACGCATGAACAAAACGTTCGTGGTTAAAAGAAACAAAACCAAAACGCTGGATAGAATCAATGCCCAGAATGGGCATAAGGTCTTCCGAAACAATCAGGAACTCCAGCGGGTGCTCTGTTCCTTCCTTTGGATTGACCGTCTCCAAAATGACGATGCCCTTCGGTTGTAGCCTTGAGCCGTTCCACATTTTGAGACACTTTTGAGTTTCTTCACATCGCACCCCCTTGCAGTATTTTTCAGGCAAGATGTTAACCGCAGCCCCGGAGTCTAGCTGAAAACGTACCGGTTGTCCTCGAACCAAAAGTGTTGCAAACACACACTTGCTTTTCGCCCGGCCATCCATGTTGTTTATCAACAATTCTTGTTCCCGTTCTCTGGCATCGTCGGCAACCGAACTCACTCTGTATGATCTACAGCAACGAGCAAAGTGACCTTTCTTGGAGCACTTCATGCACGTCCGACCCCACGCTGGACAACTCTCCTTCTTCTTTTGGTGCCTGCGGCCGCAAAACTGGCAATCAGTTACCTGTTCATCGGGTGATCTCGGGATACGTCCCTCGGTTCGGGATACTGCAAACAACTCCGTATTCTTTTCGGCGCGCAGATGTTCGACTTGCTGATCTGTTCTGGCCTCACTGAGGCAGATGTCGACACACTGTTCCAGTGACAAGTTCCTTTGTCGCAGAAACCGGCGTGTGAGTTCATCGTTCCTTATCCCAATAACGATGCGATCCCGTATCAGTGACTCCTTCATGCATTCACAGAAATTGCAAGTTCGTGCCAGGAGCTTCAGTTCTGTGATGTATCTCTCGAACGACTCCCCCGGTAAACGATCGCGTCCAAAAAACAGATATCGTTGGTAGGTCTCGTTCACACGCGCTTCGCAGAACTCGCCAAATGTCCGCATCACTTCGGAAAGATCCGCCTTCTGGTCGCCAAACTTCAGTGTTTCAAGAACCCTCCTTGCATCGTCACCAATAGCGTGCCTAAACATTGCAAGTTGGTAGTTCATCGGCTGGGCGTCCAGCTGAGTCAGTGTTGCGAAATCCGCCCACTTGCTCTTCCAAATCCGCCAACTGTCTGGTAGAGAACTCTCAGTCATCTGCAAAGGGGATGGAAACGGAATCGCCGATTGACCTCCAACTGCAAGCTGCATCTTGGGCATCGGTTTCTTCTTCTCCTCTGTCACCATGTTATGTGACACGGACACGATCAAAAAGTCACGATGGCGGCGGGCGGAAAACAGGCGTTTATTCAGTATAGGGTAGCCTATTTAAAAGAAATAAACACTGTTAATCTTCGAGCCTTCTCAGTGGGTCTTCTGTTTTTCGGTTCACCTCATTGGTCGCGTTCCCCTTTTATTTCATTGGGTTATGCTATTCCTCTTCGGTCGCTGTCTTCCTGTCTCGCGCAATGATCACATCTTTCGTGCTTGGCATCTGATTGGCCGTATTTCTTTGGACCGCTCATATTTGGCTTTGCCCTCTGAAACTTGCCGGTAATAGCGATTCTCGAGTTGCCAGTGCGCCCTCTATGTTCTATTGTCCAATCCGGTTTGTCGGTTTCTGGATACGTGTGCCACTCGTGATTCGCTGTCCAGCCATCGCTGTGTCTCCCGGTGGGTTCACGCGTTCTCTCGATCGAACTGATCTGCTGACTCCGGTAACCTGCGCTTAGGTGGTAAGGTCGAGCATACTGGACCGGTTTCCTAAACCCCGTTACAACCCCTGTCCATCAAACTGTGTTTAAAGGTAGTATAACATATCGGTAGTAGTTATGAAACTGAAGTTTCCTCACAAACAATCTGGAGACTGCTGTAGGGAGGCGGAGGGCAATGGTTGCCCGGAGGACAGAAAGACCACGAAATGGGACGGATGGAAAGGGGAATAGGCGCAGGGAGGGAGAGCAGAAGAGCCAGGCTGGCCTGACGGAACGAGACGAGAACGGGCCACGAGCGGCGTCCGGTAGTGAGTCTCGGTCAAGCAGAACAATAAGGATTTTCGTTAAGAACTGAATAACTCAGCCTCCCTGATCAACCCCAAGCAGAATGATGTATCCACGGTTAAGCAAATTACGAGCTATCGAACGACTCCGGTCCGATCAGAATAGGACACATAGAAGCGGAGATACGGGGGTGAAATGAGCAGGGAACATGCCCCCACGAGGTTCCCAAAATGCATGGAGGTGTAGCAAGCGGAAGCCCGGAGAGATGGTGCGTGGTGGGAAGGAAATGTGACCCATTAATATACGCCTGCATGAGTGGTGGTAGCTCTAGTGATCGTGTCAATAAAGTCTATGCTTCATTGCCGCGTCGTTCTTGCTACATTATGGCACTGGCCTACTTAGTGATGATCCTAGGAACTCTCTCGGAGAATGAGTGCTTAATTTTTATGCGTTTATACAATTCTGTGAACGGCTTGATGAGACCTGATGGTGGAAAATTAGTCATGCCAATAACAGTGTGTCTCGTAAGATCGACAGCATATGTTATTATTTTTCAGATTAAATCGGTTCCATCCTGATTGCCAACAGTCATGTATCTGTTTTCAGTACATATGGAGGGTAATCTTCACTTATATGAGGGGTTACTCTTCTATCCACAGTTGTGTGACAGAGCAACATAATACATTGTCCACTAGTTTCACACCGCCTTGCAGTTGTTCTTATGTTACCTTGTTAGTGCACACAATCCCAAGTTACTGTAACGGAACGCTCATGCTATTACACATTTCACCGTCCTGAGTGGAGACAAGTTTACTTCCGACACCGCCTTGTAACTCCACTTAAAACGGTTCCTAGTTGAACTTAAAGGTTATTGATGTGGTGCAAGCAACTGTTGGGTTATTGCGCAATCCACATGAAGAAAGTGCTGCGAAACGTCCACCACCGTTGACACATTTCATGGTGGGTATGGCGGTGGTTCCGAGGAGTCACAGAACGTTTGAGAATGGGTTATCTATGCTGAGCCTGTCGCACTACGAGGGGGGACAACGTAATAAAAACAGAAGCGATCCAAGTTGGAACAATACTTTATGGTGGGTAGGAAAGCATGGGCTTAGCATGTCGTGCAGGTTGGTAATCGAAGGAATTGCAAATTCCTATACTACATAAGCGGACCAAATAAAACGCGCGCCTGTGAAGCGACAGAGTTGTAGCATAAAGAAATAGGATTGTGAGAGTTAAATGCATCATGTGAAACGGAATGCCAATTTGTTTTGGTTAGTGCTTATGACAAATTGCTCACCCGTCTGCACAGATTTACCTTCGTCCCTGTGGATTATAATTCCAAACGACTTGTCAGTCTGAATTTATCGAAAGACATCCGTTTATGTAACAAAGCATAGGGAGATTAGTGCGATATCCGTAATTTTACAAAAATTCGCTAGGAAGTAGGCATAGACAACCGAGTTTGGAACACAGTTCCTGGGTTGTTAGACATGGAAGGAGCAGTAAGTTCATCGGCAATCTAGACGACTGTATTGTTGGCTCAGTTTTAAATGATTACCTCATAGGCTGATGTTCGGGTTATTTCTAAAAGTGGTAACAGTATACGTGACTTGGATCGCTCAGTATTTCGTATATCGTTAAGAGGTCTCTACGTTGCCGCCAGTAGCAACCACTAAACACTGAGCTTTTCTGTCGTTCTTGGTTCGGAAGGTGTCATAAATCCTTTGTACTCAACATTCCGAGGTCAGGTTTTAGCCAAGTTCTCCAAACCTGGATAGCGCATTCGACGTGGGGACGCACGTAGGTATTGAGCATCGGAGAGAGATGGATGAATCCGAACTCCCGAATGCCATCCACAAGAGAACATGTTGGTTAGTTACTTCTTTTTGAGGCTGACTAGGACTGCTTGCAACGACCTGCATCAGCAAAACAAGGGGCTGGCATACCGAAGCAACTCCTCGTGGTGCCAGCTGTGTGGTTCGGGATTATCCCGTTCCTGCCAATGCTTCGGCTGCAGGGTTCCATGACGTGGTGAGTTTTCGCTGGCAAAGTTCTTCCTATAAAATGTCACATAATGTAGTGGCGCGGACGGTAACAATCAATCAGAAGAGTGGAAAGTCATCAAAACGAGCGAGGACCGAAACCAACACAGACTTTGTGAATTCCTAATTAATCGATGTAACTATTAACGTACAATCCTGAGTTGTTGATGTAATGTTGCGACTATCTATTTTTAAGTAGTACAACTTGCTTCACAGTTGTAATCACTATGATTGGACAGATAAGTAGCATTGAGCACATTCAGAATCGGAATTAATTGTACTGCGTATTTAACATTTTGCTCTTATTCTTTATCATGTGACTTTTCATTGTTTACTGACAACGATGTGCAAAGCTCAGACATCTTAACAAGTTATTTTAATGCATTCATTACTTACGCAATTGAATGAGTGCAGACTGCTTAAACTGAACACGTGGCATTGTATCTGTACCTAATTACCAGTCCGTTCAACCATTCGTAAGTTTTACGTTTCTGCCTTGCTTCATTTTTATTTATGTAGAACTACGGTTGCTTCAGTATGATTTATTCTGCCCACTGCCCTTCAATCTCACGGTCCCGACCATACCTTTATATACGTGTAATCAGCTCGCCGTTAAACAGACATTTCTTCAGTAACACAAAGTGGAATATTCCTGACTCGGTCTCTGATGTATGAGGCAGGCATGCGATCTTCGTCACCGCACTCACTGGATGCAGATGATAGTACGTGTATGCCCACGGCTGATCAACTGTCTGCGGCATTGCTTAGAATTACGAAATTAGAAAGCCGATTGGAAGCGTTTACTTCTAAAGACGCGATAAAGGCATCTTCACGATCCCTTAAGCTAGATTGTCGATCCACAATTGTCCAACGGGAGACATCGGAATTTTCGATGGTTTTTGGTGAAGACTATATTATAATCGGCGGTTGACAACACAAAGTAGCGTTCGAGGATGCGCGCTTGCTGACGGTACGGTTTTCCGGGGCTCGAGTCCCGCCCGTTGCTTTTCCCGTAAACGCTTCAGGTGCATTGAGAACTCTCACTGCTTTGCCGAAGAGGGAGATTGCCCGCTTTAACAGTGATCCGATACAGTACTGGCTATGTATGCGCAGTTTCCAGGCAAATGTAATGAAGGTTACCCATAATCTTGGGATCAGACTCCCACCTGTTTAATTATTGTCAAGGCCAGTCTCGGTAGGCGATCATGAGTTGTGATATATTGAAAACGGAAGTAGATTTTCGTGATGTCATGGAGACGCTAAAATCTAGATTCGGCCGTCGTCATCATATAACCAACAACTTACATCGACAACTAAGTCAAGGGACCATCAATCAAAGCGAACAATGTTGAAGCGCCGCACAGATTGACTTGGCAGATGAAAACTTGCTTAACTACGCTACAATAGTTGAACTACGAGGCCGAGCTGAATGCGACTGTGACGGTGACTTCGGTGAGCATGCGGTTGTCGTATGCTCTGCAGCTCGAATGGTCGAAGAAAGCCATTGCATCCTACGTACTTATGGAGAACCAGCTTTCAGAGACCTGTACCAATTTGTTTGTGATGCCGCGTAAACTGCGGTAAGTCAAGCCATGTAGTTGAATGAAAGCCCTAGAAGACATGGTCTTGTACGGCAGAAAGACTCCGAAATCGTGGTAAACATATAACCGCTTTGGTAACTGAAGGAATAGTATCGCAAACTCAGAGACTCGCACTATCGTGTGTAAGGTGCACAGAGCATCATTGGCTTGATCAATGTCCTCGATTACAAACTACGGACAGTGTTGAAACCTTACTCACCGTTTATAGGAAACATCTATGCGAATTGTATCTCGAAACTAACCACACGTTTGCAAATCGCAGGTCCCGATTCACTTGCGGGTGCAACGGTTGCCAGTGGAAACACCACTCTTCGTTACACAAAGCTAAGATGATGCAACTGACGTCACTAAGGTCTGTGGTAAACGAAGCGACTGCGTCTCGAGGCCGAGTGGCGCTAGGGATTATTCCAGTTGTATTTCGTGGGAAGAACAAGACATTGGTGACCACTGCTTTACTTGAACCGGATCCGATTCCTCGTTTGTTGACGAACAGCTACTACGTGAACTTACTTTACCAACTAGGCCGTAAGTTGTGCAGATAGCAAGTCCCCGGTAACTCATGTGTATGCTCGCATGTGGTACAACTTTAGCTGCAACCCTTGGACGGGAGTAAATCTCTGTATGTAGATCATGCGTGGTCCGTCAAAAGGATGACTAGTGTACGAAGGATAATACCGGAATCAGAACCATTACGTAATTTAGGGCATTAAAGCACTTGAAGTTCTTCGACAGTTGTAATCGAGGTGTCTGAGTATCAATTGATGTGGATGTCCCGGAAGCCGATCGGGTACCTGAGCGTCGACATGGAAAGTCTGTAGCAGTCTGGAGATTCCCCTGTTTGCATGTGTAAAGTATAACTAAAATTATTTCATTGTACACCTAGGCGACAGATGCGGATCTTTGAACTGGGTGCTGAGTTCGAACGATGGAGTGCAGCATTGCCATTTTGCTTGGCGCCCGTTTCGGTTTCCACCCGCGACTGTCCTGTGTGCTGTCCTTTCTGCGTTCCACTAGCTGGAGTGTCAGCAGTGTCGTTTTTATAGCTAGGCAACAGGGAACCTTTTGCTGTACAAATAAAAGTTTCCCTGCAATCCGATCTGTGTTTTGGCATCGCTCTCAACGCTCCCGCTAAAGGCTACTCACTAAAAGTCCTCGGAAGCTTTCGCCGTACCAACGCCATTGTGTTGGACCCTGCTTAGGACAGTCGGAGGATCAAACGCATCGAACATCTGTGTTACCGCTATCAACGGAGATTATAGATCGATCTTTCTCGAGAGAATGTACCAGTTGGACTTTACTGACTCATTTAGCTTAAGACTCGGAATGTCTGTCGAAGATAATCGTGCTTCAGAACAGATAGAATGGTCCGATGTTAAGTGCGGCTCGCACTATTTACTCAGTTTACCGTGGAAAGATGGATGCCCAAATCTAACCAACAATTCTCCGGTGGCTTACCGGATGTACACTGCTGCACTCGAGGAGTACACTTCAAGCGGATTTGCAGAAATGATTGACACGGGACCGTTAGCTAATAAGAACAGTGCTTGGTATATGCTGTATCACGCAGTGACGCACCCAAATAAACTTGGTAAATTTAGCGTCATTTTCGAATGTGCTAGCACCTGGCAAGGTACATTCTCAAATCAAAAGGGCCGGAGCTGGTGAACAGTTTAGTCGGCGTTTTCCTATTGTTTAAATTGGACACCCTGGCAGTGGTTGCAGATATTGAGGCCATGTTTCACCAGGTAATGGTGACCCCGAAAGAGAGAGGTTACCTAAGATTTCTATGGTGGCCACATGGTCAGTTACACGAATCACCGAAAGTTTTCCACATGACGGTCCACTCATTCGATGCAACATCGTAACCATGTTGTGCATCATTTGCACTTAGAAGGACAATCCAAGCAAGCCTGAGTATCCCGAGTTGACACTGGAGCTGATGGAGCGACGTATTTTACGTTGATGATTGCCTGTTCTGCTATCGCAGTCGGGCAAATGCTCGCTGTCTTATTACGACGTTTGAAGCAATTGCATCCAAGGGTGGATTCGGCCTAAGGAAATGGAAGTGCAACGACTGCCAAATTCTACGCAACATCACGAGGAATCCGGCATCCAACGAATAAGTTCAATTAAGACTACAATCCGTGGATTGAAGCAGTATTTGTCAGACGATTGTATAACTTTTAGTTTACCGAAGATCGACGGGGATTGCAACAGAAGATCGATTTTATCTTTCGTCTTTACGATTTATGACCCATTAGGTTTTGTAGCCCCACTACTGCTGCATGCTAAGCGACTATTTCAATCATTGGTACGAAAAGGACTTACTTGGGATACTCAGGTAGACGGATCAGAACGAGAAGAATGGTATGGTTTCTCGAGAGACGCCCAGAAACTTGTACGGTTGAAGATTTCCCGGTTGGGCACACCAAGACCAATCACTAACGACGATGTATAGCAGCATTGTTTCACAGTTGCTTCGGAAGATGGGCACGGAGCGGTCATTTACGCTAGGATCGTCCACTGAAAAAGTCTGCTTTGATCGATCCTCATGATGGAAAAGTCAGGCGTTTCGCCTGTAGTGGTTATCAATCTTTCACATTTTGTCTTTCCTCTCATCAATTTTTTCAGGACATCTTTTGTACAGTTTGTTTAAACTAATGGTTACAATACACTTCTTCGTGCCTCGCACTCCGTCGTGCTGATTTTTGGCTGTGCTGATTCTGCGTGCGTATGGTGCCGTCCAGTCTGCTTGCGAATCGGATATTAGACTCGGAATTACTTTCGAACGTCTATTTCCATTGTGCTCGAGTGTGTCACAGGTATATCACGATCTACGATTCGAACTTAACTGTGATTAGACAGTGAGTTGATTCTTTCCGAGTTTTTGAGTTTACTAAGGAACTGAAAGCTTCCTAGTATTCTTTCGACCACTACATAAAGTGGTGACTTCGGATCACCTTTTGTGAACAAATTTTTCCTTTTTTAATCATGTCTGATCAGACCCCATGGGCTTTTACTGACAATTCCTTCGAACTCTCTTTCTAGCTTTGACATTTCTAATCCAGGTGAATGGTTTATTCAGGTAGAAGCCACTTTCCGATATCACTTCACAACCTTCCACGTTTTCTTACGTCTTCCCACACTTATCTGTCTCCACTGCCTCGGAAGACATTGATATCCTTTATGTTAAGCCTGCAGAAGCGCCGTATGATAAACTTAAAGCAGCCATCTTTAAATGCACCATTGCATCCGAGGAGACTCGTCTGAAACAGTTGCTTTCCGGCGTCGAACTTGGCGATCGCACCCCATTTCAGTTTCTTAGACTTATGCGTTCCCTGGTTGGTTCGTCGAAACCCGACGACGCCATACTCAGCCAACTTTGAACGAAATGTCTTCCGGCAAACATCCCAGCGATTTTATAAGTTCTTACCGACGATATCACTCTGGAAAACCTCGCAGAAGCTGCGGACAAAACACACAAATGTTTCTTTAAGAATACTCTTAATCACGTAGCTGAATCCACCAAAGCCAGCTCATCCCATAGCCATACGCTTGATTTGATCAACTATAGAATCTCCTGTCTAGAACTCAGCATGTCTGCTATTCGACTTGAACGCACTACTAACCGAAGAAGTCCTCGTGGTCCTCGCCGCAGCACATCACGCTCAGGTCAGCGGTCGTACTGCTACTTCCACCGTCGTTTCGGTACAGCAGCACGTAACTGTCGCCCGGGATGCAATTATCCGAAAGGAACTCCGATTTCACAACCGTGAAACGCCAAAGCCAGCCAGTAATGGCGACGGCTGTCGCCGGTCAAATACTCAGTCGCCTTCTGTTCGTGTTTGCCCCCAACGACTAAACATCATTTTTGGTCGGTATGGGCGCAGAAATCAGCGTTATACCAAGATCTTTGGAAAAACGCGCTCTGCAACAAGCAGGACTTACGTTACAGGCGGCTAACCAGACTAAGATCGCGACATACGGCCAGAAGCTGTTGCACCTAAGCCTTAGTTTACGACGCGAATTTCTTTTTATCTTTACCATCGCAGATGTCCAAAAGCCCATAATTGGCACCGACTTCCTTAGTAAATTCGACATTGTTGTCGACCTACGTTGCAGGAAGTTACGGGACGGCAGCACTTCGCTCACTGTCCCTTACCATCTCGCACCAGTCATTTTCGTCGGACTTTGAGTACTCATGCCAGACAGTACGCCGTATTCATCATTACTACAGCAATTCCCGTGTTTGGTCCGTACTAATACCGACTCTACTGAGCCTAAACACGAGGTGCGTCATCATATCGTCACAACGGGTCCACCGGTGTCAGCCAAACCGAGATGTCTGCCACCTGACAAGCTCCAAGCGGCTAAATGTGAATTCCAGCACATGATCAACCGCGGCATCATTCGCCCAGTCAAAAGTTGTTGGGCTTTCCCGATTCATCTTGTACCCAAGAATTCCAGTGATTGGCGTCCACACGGTGACTACCGAGCACTCAACGCCGTTACCGTCCCCGACAGATACCCTTCCTATCATATTCATGACTTTTCATTGGGATTGTCCGGAAAATCCGTCTTTTCCGAGATAGATCTTGTGCGAGCGTACCATCAGCTTTTAATGGCACCTGAAAACATTGCTAAAATGGCCGTTATCACATCTTTCGGTTTGTACGGGTTCATTCGTATATATTTTGTCCTTCGCAGTACGGCATGGTCCTTTCAGCGCTTCATGGACCAGGTCCTCCGTGGCCTGGACTTTGCTTTTGTCTACATCGACGATGTCCTAATAGCCAGTACCAAGCCAGAAGAGCACTTGAATCACCTCCAACAAGTATTCGAACGCTTCGATCATCACGGGACAACCAGTAATCCTAAAAATGTCTAGTTGGTCAATTTAGCGTCGATTTTCTTGGTCACAAAACTGATAGCAAAGGCATTAGTCCCATCCCTGAGAAAACCCAGGAAGTCATGGACTATCCACTACCTCAAACAATTAAAAATCTGCGCTGATTGTTTGGCATGGTTAATTATTACGGAAGATTCATTGACAATTGTGCCACAGTTCTTTAGCCATTGACTGATTTACTTAAAGGTAATCCAAAGAAGTTCATCATTACGCCAGAAGCCGAAACAGTGTTTGTTGCCATCAAGCAGAATTTGAGCCAGGTAACTTCCCTGAGCTACTTGAACACCGATGAGAAAGCTACTCTCTATCTCAAAACTAATGCCTCACAATCCGCTGTCGGAGCTGTACTACTACAACTAATCGGCAGTGAGATTCCGTCGCTGTCTTTCTTCTCTCTGAAGCTACAGCCAGCACAAACGAAATCTAGTCATTTCGGTCGCGAACTACTCGCGATCAACTTTGCCGTCAAACACTTTCGTCACGTCCTTGAAGGACGACGTTTTGGAATCCTGACGGACCCCAAGCCTTTGGTTTGCGCTTTTCGTGCCGCTTCCGACCGTTTTTCTCTGAGAGTGACACGAAATCTGGGTTACGTCTTACAATCCTTTGTCGATTTGCTCTACATCGACGGTCCGAATAATGTTACCGCTGATGCACTCACGTGCACACATACATCAAATTTCGTCCTCTCCAACAGATCTTGAGGAAATGTCCTTTGCCCAGAACAACGATCCTGAACTCGCTCAGCTTCGATCGAATACCGCGTTGAAATTCTTGCAAGTACCTATTTTAAACGCAGACGCAAGGATTCACTACGATGTCTCTACCGGTAAACAAAGACCACTTGTTCCCCAGTCTTTACAGGGAACCGTCTTGCACCATTTTCATGGACTATAGCATCCTAGCATTCGATCCACTGTGAAGTTGATTACTGATCGTTACATCTAGCCTAGTATGCGCTGCGATATCCGTCAACTGGCGAAACACTGTCTCAGCTGCCAGGGCAGCAAAGTACATAGACACACTATCTCTGCTCCCGGAATATTCTCACTACCTGAAGCGCGTTTTCGACATGTCCACCTAGACATAGTCGGATTGCTTACTCCGTCGAACAGTTTCACTTTCATTCTTACTTGTGCTGACCGTCTCACTCGTTAGCTGCATGCCATTCCTTTAGGTGACATATTTTCAGAATCTGTTGCCTTTGCATTTTTCGACCCATGGATTTCCTTCTTCGATGTGCCATCTACGATCACTACAGATCGAGGATCTCAGTTTAGTTCCACCTTGTTTCGTGACTTGAATCGTCTGTTTGGTTGTACCCACATTCGGACAACTGCTTATCAACTCGCTTCGAATGGCCTTGTCGAGCGTTTCCATCGACAGATTAAAGCTGCTATCACAGCTAATTCACCTGACCCACATTGGTCTGAAAGCAACTCATCTATCCTTCTTGGTATTCGTAATACCGTCAAAGAGGATATTAGGTGCAGCCCTGCCAAACTCGTCTTTGGCACCACTCCCAAACTTCTAGGTAAGATGATTTTGGATTCCCGAGTCACTGGTGAGATGGATCCTGGGTCTTACGCCAAGCATCTCAAACAACACTTACGAACAATTCGACCTACGTCTACTCGCTTCACTGCCTGCAATCAACGAATTCATCCGGACATGCACACCTGTCGTTTTGTTTTAATGCGCACTGATACAGTGCGCAAGCCGTTGACACCCCCTTATGATGGTCCTTTTAAAGTGTTGTCACGGAAACCTATGTAATTCATCCTGGAACGGAATGGATCGGAAGAAGCTGTGAGTATTGATCGTCTTAAACCCGCTTATGTTGAGCCTATCGTTACTTTGACTGATCCCAAGTTGTTACCCACTGTTAGTCGGCCGACTGATACCAATGCTCCAGAACCTTCATGCGCCTGGTCAACGAAAGATCCCAAGCACACGCGTGCAGGACGTTCGGTGTCTTTCCTCCAAACTAGTTGAGTTTGTTCCCTAAATAGCTATATTGAGCGTTACCAGTTCACGCTCTAAGGGGGGAGTTATGTAGTGGTTATCAATCTTTCACATTTTGTCTTTCCTCTCATCAATTTTTTCATGACATCTTTTGTAGTTTGTTTGAATTAAGGGTTACAATACACTTCTTCGTGCCTCGCACTCCGTCGTGCTGATTTTTGGCTGTGCCGATTCTGCGTGCGTATGGTGCCGTCCAGTCTGCTTGCGAATCGGATATTAGACTCGGAATTACTTTCGAACGTCTATTTCCATTGTGCTCGAGTGTGCCGCAGGTATATCGCAATCTACGATTCGGACTTAACTGTGATTAGACAGTGAGTTGATTTTTTCTGAGTTTCTGAGTTTCCTAAGGAACTGAAAGCTTCCTAGTATTCTTTCGACCACTACACGCCAATAAGAGCAGTTTTAATACCACGATTAGAACTAACAGCGGTGGTGCTTGCCATGCAGTTTGTCATTCAAGAGGTTCGAATGTTTTGGTTGGAGGGATCACTGACATTTTGGACAGACTCGATTGTGGGGCTGCAGCTAATTCGTAATACGGCCAAACTGTTCACAACGTTCGTTGCGAACAGGCTATCCGAGGTGTATCAGTTTTCTACTCCCAAACAGTGGAGTTATGTCTAAACCTTGCTGAACCCTGCATACATAGCTTGTCGTGGACTGCGAGTGAATGATGAAGCCCTGATGAGAAAGTGGTTTGACGAGCCTGGTTCCCTACTTCCCGAAGAATTTCAATGGCCCGGGGCACCGGAACTTCTGTGTGAAATTCGGAGCGAGTGGTTGAAGAAGGAAAATGACGTCAACTGTAAAATATTAACGCACACTTGGCTAGATAGGCAAACAGGTTGCGGTAACTAGGTTGAGCTGAAACGACATGTGACCATCTTGCTCAGATTTAAGGGGCCTTTAGTGAAAACGTGCGGAAGATCTCCTAGTAACCCAACCGATGGTCATTTGACGTTGTCTGAGCTTAACGATAAGGAACTGGGAGTGGTGCGTAATGTACCACAACTCTTCTTTACGGATGAGGTTAAGTTACTGGAAAGGAAACGAACAACCGAAGGAGTCAGCTGCTGTTAACGTTCAAATAGACTGTGCCGTTGCTTGCATAACGGTATTCTACGAGTAGGTGGTAGATAGAATTGCTCATCACTGCCGTATGACGCTAGATATCCCGTCCTGCTTCCCGCCCAACATTTCGTGACCAGGCTGATTAGTTTAGATTTTCATGAAAGAAATAAACATGTCGAAGCACCACACGTTCTTTCCGAATTGCCTCAGCGTTACTGGATCCTATGCTGTGTTTCAACAGTTCGAAAATCCCTGAAGGAAAGCGCACACTGTAAGGTATGAGAGGCTCGGCCCTGCGAGAAACAGATGGCCCCTCTCATCAATAACCGTTGCACAGCATATCAACTAGCCTTTACCGCGGTCGGCGTCGACTATTTTGGATCATTATTGGTAAACGAAAAACGAGCAACGGAGAAGCGGTACTGCCGCAACTTCACTTGTCTCTTAGAGCCGTACATATCGAAATAACACACGCTAAGTGCGCCTTTTCAAGATTTGTATCGCGAAGTAGAATACCACTGAAAGTGTATAGCGATAACGGACAGAATTTCAGGGGAGCTGAGGGTGAATTGTAAGCTATTATTCGACCTTGGAACCAAGATCAGCTGCATCCGACCTTGAACGAAAGGAATTGCGAATGAATCTTCAATCCCCCCTATGCGAGTCATTGTGGCGGTACGTGGGAACGCCTGGTCCGAGCAACACGAATTATAGAGTATTACTTGGTAAGCCGCTTGTCAACGACGAAATTCTTCAGACGGCGGTGGCAGTGGTAGAAAGAACACCTAACCAGAGACCCTTGATACCTAGTCCCGGCCATCCCGACGAGTTCGTTACCTTATCACCCAGTCAGTTGTTGACTTTAACAGCTGACAGGATCCTGGAGCCCGCGCACACACAGCTTCCCAACGGACTGGTCAAACGGTGGCGTCAGGTGAAACATATGTCAGAGGAATTTTGGAAAAGATGGTTATTATCCACCAACTCTAAAGGCTCTACAAAAGTGGCATGCGAAGAGGCGCAGCTTAATGACTGGTGATTTAGTTCTAGTTGCCGATTCACGCACGACAAGAGGTCTGTGGCCAAAAAGTATAATCGAAGAGGCGAAAACTGAGCGCGACGGACTGGTTCGGGAACTGCTGGTACGTACGAACAAGCAAACGTTTCGCAGAGACGTCTAGTAAGTGTGCTTACTGGAGGAGAATTGAAATTAAAAGGATGACCAGGAACAAAGTGATAAGAAAATCGCCGGGGAAAGGTGAAGTAATAATTCACCGATGTAACTGCTACCGTGCAATCCTGTCGTTGATATAATTTCTACTATATATATACATATATATATATATGTATATATATGGATGGCAGCATCCGGTTCCGGATGTGCCTGTCACTATGGTCAGCCACAGGACGCCTGCGCCTACAGAGGGACCATGGGTGGCTTGCGCTGCACCACCCACAGCTCCAACCACATACCCCATATCCAGTGTAAACCCGAAGGAATAAGACCGGGAGACATGCGGATGGGTACCACGTTTCATCAACGGAGCCGGCCCACACTCCTTCACAGACAAACAAAAGCACACTGTAGTTGTGGAATCATGTGCACACAAGGCGGTGGCTGGACCGTAGTCCGCTCCACACTGAGCGCATGGAACCGCTTTCGAGCCTGACACGACTACAAGGACCGTGCAACCCGTCCCCTCCAACAACGACCAACATTCTCCTAGAGCCAGTATAGACCAGGTAGTTGGTAACAGACAGGTAGACACCTTGTCAACATGCACATCAAGCGCAGCCACGCCGGGGTTATCAAGCAACAGCCAATTACTTGAGTGAAAGATAAAATAAAACAAATCGAGTAGTGCATAAGGAAACAGTGACCTAAATCTTACATTAATGAGCATATGAAATACGTTGTTTACAAAAGAATCCGAGGTAAGTTCAAGAAATCATAAAGCATATTTTAAGAAAATGCCACAAACACGAAAATGTTATCAAAATTAACTGCAATCGGCTTAAGCGACGTGTGCACTTTAATAGAAGAGAGTACTGGTAGACATATACATGAGGAAGACAATCATTGGGACAAAATTGAAAACCCACCACCTGAAATAAATAGACTTGGCATGCAAGCACGCGGTTAGTAAATCGAATGTAGCTTACCTACAAACGCTGCGCCGGTTCTGCATACATTCTCTGCAGGACCCGTCGTCGCTTCGCTTGTTGTCCCGAGTGACTCACTAGGCCTGCCTGACTCAGGCACTCGCGACCGCATGTGCTACATGCGTTCGACGTCGATGGAGTACAACCCAAAGGTGCTTGCCGCTTCCGCACTTGCCGCTTCTTCTCTGCATGTATGAGGTCTTTCTCCCGCACTTCAGCAACTGCCCGCGTAATCAGATGGCGTCATGCACGCCGATCAACCGCCTTCGATTCCCATGACCTGCAACCAAGATTAGAACCTGAGAGGCCCACTTTAATCATGTCGTGGAAACGTAACTTTGGTTTCCGCACATGCCGCTTCCCAATACTCCACTGACTATCTAAGAGTTGTTTCGGTATCCGCTTCGAATCCATACGGCTCACATGACCCAGCCACCTCAGGTGCCTCAGCAAAAGTATGCAGTCCACTGCATACATTTTATTTCAACGCAACACTTCTTTGTCTGCAACTCTGTCGCCCCAAATGATGCGCAAAACCCGTCGTTAACACTGCTGATGGAACCGCTCGAGATATTGCACATCCTGCAGGTACATCGTCTAGATTTCATTGCTGTATAGAAGAACGGACAGCACCATGGATTTGTACACCATCAGCTTCGTGCCAATGGTAAGCTGATGGTTGTTCCACATTCGGTACTCTGGCTTCCTGAATGCCGCCGCTGCAATCGACACGCAATACGCAGCTCACTGTGTAGCTGCTGACCAGTCGACATCACACGCCCAAGGTAACAGAAGCGGGCGGTGGTTTACAATATTTCGGCACCAATGCTGATTCGCAGCACCATGGTAGATTGCACCTCCGGTGAAGGCTGAAAGAGACAGACATTTTTGCTTGTGTTGATGGTGAGCCCGAATTTGGTCGCTGTTGAAGCCAGAGCACTATTCATGTGTTGCAACTCATCCGCACCGTGTGCAAACAACGCACAGTCGTCAGTAAACAGCAACATACGGATAGTTGTCTCACAGACTAGAGTTCTCGCACCGAAACGACGGATGTTCAGCAACCCACCATCAATACGGTGTTCCGCAAGCACACCATAAGCATAAGATATCATTGCATAAAGGTAAATATAAACAGGGCAGGAGCTAAGGCACAGCCTTGTTTCACACCAGAGACAACTGCAAATCATCCGCGGTCTCTGCACTCAGCTGCATCCTCGCCCGCATACCACTGTGCAGACATTCAATAAAACTTACAGACTTACGCGGGCAACCAAACATACCTAACAACAGCCACAATGCCTATCGATTCACCGTCCCAAATGCCTTGGTGAAATCAACAAAAAGCGAGTACAATGGCTGGTGTCGTCCTCTGCACTTCTCCTGCAACTGACGAGTCGCAAATACGAAAACTATAGCGCTACGACCCGAACGGAATCCACACTGCTTCTCCGCCACGTTCGGTTCCACAACCTGACGGACGAGGCGGTTGAGCAGGATTCGGGCCATCATCCTGCCCACACAATTCAGCAGGTTGATACCACGATAATTCATGGCACATTGTGTGCAACCTCTGCCATTGTACGGTGGTAGCACAAGGGCATCCTTCTGCTCAGCAGGCACCTCCTCCTTAATCCACACGCGTTACACCAAGTGGTGCAGCGCAGTCAACAACGCTGGTCCGCCGTGTTTCAATACTTCAGGCGGGATCCCGTTGGCCCCAGCACATTTGCCGTTTCGCAGCTGAGCAAGTGCTCTCTGCGTCTCATCTAGTGTCGGCGTGTCCACCAGACTCGCCTTCACATCGTGCTGCTTGAGGCCATTCAATGTAGGCCAGTCGATCTCTGAACGGTTGTTCATGAGACAGTCAAAGTGATTTCGCCAGATCTGCATTATGGCTGCAGTCTGTGTGCAGGCAGCGCCTGAACTACCATCGATCAGTGTCCTCGGTGCTTCTAATCTCGGTCCATACATCGCCTTCAAGGAGTCAAAGAATTCCTTTGTGTTGGCGGCGTTATGCGTAGCATTCCATCTGCTTTGCCTTCGCTGTCCACCATGCATTTTTAATACGACAGAGCTCTCGAGCCAGTCGCTGTCGAAGTTTCCGAAACTGACTCTTCTTCCCCAAGTCACTGGGGTCTGCCACGTGTGCAGCAAATGCTGCATTCTTCCCCGACACCAATGCGTCAATCGTCACATTGTTGTCATCAAACCAATCAGGCCGCTTGCAGTTTGCGCGCCCGATGGTTTGCTCGGCAGCAGCTGTCATCATGTCGCGAAGGTGGTACCACAGGACGCCCACTGTGGCTATGCAGTCCACATCACACAGGCGTGCAGCCATCGCCTTCTCAAGCTCAATACGTTTCGCCACAGTACCGAGGGAGCCAATAGTAAATTTACTCCGATTCACGGCGGAAGTGCAATACAT
This sequence comes from Dicrocoelium dendriticum, assembly GCA_944474145.2. NCBI lineage: Eukaryota > Metazoa > Platyhelminthes > Trematoda > Plagiorchiida > Dicrocoeliidae > Dicrocoelium > Dicrocoelium dendriticum. The sequence goes on along the minus strand of OX104071.1, from coordinate 68,222,946 downwards.
AGATTTACGAAAATATATGTACAGTGTGGTCCGCATCAACTTGTGATCAGTGCCACACTCAGCTCCACGCAGTACACGTGTCATGCGCACTTCACGCATATCACGCTGACGTACGATGACATAGTCGAGCAGGTGAGCGTGACCACTCCGTGGGTGCGTCCAAGTTGCTATATCACTCGCACTCAGTGCAAACCGAGTGTTCCTGATCGTCAGACCGTGAGGGGCACACAGTGAGAGCAGCCTATCACCGTTTGCAATCGCTGAACCAATGCCATGCAAACGGATTACATCTGCCCACACTGATGCATCACGCCCAACGCGCGCGTTGAAATCACCCAGCAGAAATAGTCCGTCGCTCCTCGGCACAGACCGTATCACGGAGGATAGCTGAATACAGAATTGATCACGCGTATCATCACGATAACACATGGTCGGACCGTACGTGCTTATAAATTTGGCAAACGTACCTCTTCCGATTCGTACGCGAACGGTCATCAGTCGCGCGCTGATGCCTGTTGGTTCACCCACCAGCTGGCCACGAAGGCGATCGGATATTGCAAATCCAACCCCACGATCACGTGGCGCTGAGGCGCGTTGCCCACCCAGTAGAATGTGTAGCCAGCACCTGCTTCACGCAACTTACATTGCTCAGCGAGCCGGCTTTCACTGAGCGCCGCAATATCGATGTAGTAGCGCGCCAGTTCCATCGCGACGAGTGCAGTGCGTCGCTCCGGGCGCTCGCTGGAGTTCCGGTCCAGTAGTGCGCGCACGTTCCAGCACCCGATGCTGAGTGCTTTGCGCGCAGGCATACGATTGCATTGGTGAGCAACCGCATGTGAGATAGTCGCTGTGCTTCGGAGATTTGCTTGAGGAACTCCACCCGAAACTTTTGGCTCAAAAGCCTGACCCACAAGGCAGTGGGTGATTTGGAGGTTTGCTTGAGGGACTCCGCCCAGAGCCATTGGCTCAATAGTCTGACCCACAAGGCAGTGGGGAGCAGATCCAGCTCGGGAATGTGATTGCAGAGACATATGGGGATCTGCTTGACGGCTGTCACACTCAGCCTTTGAGGTTCTGGAACGATTTATATATATATATTGCTACCGTAATAGGATACACCTGAGACCACGTCCAGACGCAGGTGGGTTTCGACCGGTTTGCACCAATCTGACCAGGAGCTGCATGGCTTGAGGCGGGCAGTAGCAAATCATTGAACACCCGGAGGTGCCCTCCCACCATCAGAGTCGATACGTGACGCTGGTGCTGTACCCCAACCGAGTGGTGAGCTTATAACCCGTAGACCTGTTGTCTCTCATGGCTAGGTTTTACGAGAAGAGGGCCATCGATTACTTCCTAACCTCCGAAGAGGATGGACTAGTATACTGGCAGGCCGCCTACTCCTGACAAGAGAACGACTCGGGTCCTCAGCCAAAGCCTTCGATTAAATGAAGACCCGAAAGGCAGCGGGTCTAGCACATGGTCAGTTCACGGACTTATGCATATTAGTGTCTTGGATCTTAGCAGGTAAAATGGCGAAACCTAACTCACACCCAACGGTCGCCACGAAGAGGCGTCCAGGACATGAGTCAACCGAACAACAGTAGCAGCAGTGGGTAGATCATCTGTCAGGATCTAGCCACCACCAGCCTCAGCGGACCATAGACTCTCCCGCCGTATATATATATATATATATATATATATATATATATTAGTAAATTATTCTTTACCGTTGTAATCACTAGGCTTAAACAGCTCACTACCAATTACCACACTTAGAATCAGAATTAATTGCACTGCCTATTTTTCACTTTCCGCTTAGTCTTATGACTTTTCATTATTTTATATCACTCGTGAGTAGCAGGATTTTGGTTTTACTTTTATATTATTCATCTAAGTAGTTCACAAGCTACATATTACAGTTCAGTCCGGAAAAGCACCAGACGCACTTTGCCCTATTGGGATTCGTCAGTGGTGCACATTCGATTGGTCTCATACTGGGGATCGATCCCATGATCACTTCAGACAGATGCCAACTAGCCAGCAGCTCAAGCCTCTGAGCCATGAGGGACGTTGGCATTGCTACATAATTTGCAAGCTAACTGGGATATAGCATGACCTATCTTCCACAGTCACTGTCAGTGGCTAGCCTGAGAGGTGATGGCGTCCTCTCGCTAGACGCTACATCAATGGCATTAGAAACTAGGAGAGGCTATTTATTTTATATTACCCGCGAGTAACATGATTTAAGTTGTACTTTTAAGGTATTCATCCTAGTAGTCCACAAGCTACATAGCGCAGCCTAGTCCGGAAAAGCGCCAAACGCCTTTCGCCCTATTGGTGCCCGTCGGTGGTGCGCATTCACTCGCTTCCCTACTGGGGTAAATACCTTAAAATTTTCATTATTTACCGACAACGATGTGCAAAGCTCAGACATCCTAACAAGTTGTTTAAATGTATCACTTATTCCGTAATTGATGTGTGCAGACTGCTTGAACTGAACACGTGGCATTGTATCTGTACCTAATTACCAGTCCGTTCAACCATTCGTAAGTTATACGTTTCTGTCTTGCTTCATTTTTATTTATGTAGAACCACGGTTGCTGCCCACCGCCCTTCAATCTCACGGTCCCGACCATGCGTTTACATAGGTGTAATCAGCTCACCGTTAAACACCCATTTCTGTAATAACAGACGTCCTGGGCGGGATCAGACGGCGTAACGCAAGCCCCACAAAGTGAGCGGAAAGCGGATCGCGAGTAACAAACGGGGACGCGACTGATCCAAGGAGAACACAGAGGGGATTTGTCGAAAGGCCAATAAAGCAGACAGAAACACCTTTGTCGGAGCGCACAGGGGTAGCTCTAAGCCGAATAAAGCAACCGCGATCAAGTAAATCAAGAGCTTTGGAACAACTCCAGGATAGTCAGAATGCGACCTAAGGAAGCAAAGATACGGAATCGGACAGACAGCCAAGGCCCGCAAAGTTGCGGAGGAACGACGCACGAATGCAACATGTAGCAATTCTTCATGGATGCTGCATTGTGGGATGGAAACCTGGCCGATAAATGCGTGCAGCTTCTTGAATCGTGGTCGCGTGCATTAAAGACTGTACACTCTTGCCGCTTAGTTATTGCTACAATGTATGTGGCGTGGCGGATGTGACACGCCATTAAATCGATACACTGCGATGGAGCATTGTATTCCAGCACCCATTTGCTGAAATCAAGAAGAATATTGGGCCACTTTTTGGTAACTGATCAAACGGGAAGCGTACGAAAGGAGTTATCAGTCACCGGCTTAAAATGGGTGCGATCCCCCTGTCCTTGGATAAACCGGATATCGCCTTCCTCAGCAGTGGCTTCATGTTCGAGTTCGGGGATCATTGTCCGATACTACTGCTGTGGATCGCGGTGTTCCACAATGGTCAGTGTTGAAGCCGCATTTATGCTTGATCACTAAACACCTCGCGCGAGTCATTTAATCAAATTTCCTGCTTTGTGCTGATGACATCAAGAAGTGGCGGGCTAGTTGCAATCAGGAAGATTGCAAAATGCTGCTTTGGGACTTAAACCGGGCTTTTGAGTTTCTGAAGACAAAACTACTTCCGTTTAATGCTGACAAGTGTAAAACTGCACATGTACGCCACAACCTTACTAACGCATATAAGCATGGAGACCACATCTTGAAGACCTCCTTACAGGAGCGTGACCTTGGGGCGATGATACGAGACGACCTTTGCTATTCGGCACAGTAGTTACGGTTGTCCAAAACCGGGAACCAACATGTTGGTCTCTTACGTAGCGTGTTCGGGTGGTTCGATCTCACCTTCTATTCTCAAATTGTCAATGTCTATGTGAGGCTCCAATTATAGTACGCGGTTCAGGCCTGGTAACCATGGTTAAAACGCGAGGTAGTTGCGCTGTAGACCTCACACCAAAGAGCAGCCAGAAATATGAAGGGGTTGTTCCACTTGCTGTATCATCTGCGACTGACAATTTTAGGAGTATACACCGGAGGTTATCGCCGTCTACGGGGCGACCTCATTCTGGCGTACCAGATCTTGAAAAACCTCTGTCGTACTTGCCGCCATTTCCTGAAATAGCCGAAACGCAAAACTGAGGGGTCACCATCTGAAACTGGCCGCCCTATACTGTCGGCTGGAATGCCGTCGGAATTACTTTTCTCTCCGAATTTTTCAACCGTGGTACGCTCTTTCGACCCTTGTCATTTCCGTACCTATGCTACCCATATTAAAAGACGACTCAGTGATATATTACACCACCTACATTACTAGATTTGTTTTCTGTCCATTGAATAACGACAGGATGTAGGTAAACATTGTGCTCAACAGGCCCACGAAAGCGGGGTAAACGGATACACATGGGTGTTAACCCGGATATTATGGTGAGTCCACAGATACGCGTTTCACCTTAGTGTATTTCTCTCTGAACTTACGTAATTCACAAAAATAATTCCGTGGGACCTGTCAAATCTTGACATTTTCATCCGTATTATACTATTGTTCCATTGCTTCCATGAAATCGATCCAGCACGTTTTGCTTAGGCATTTTAGCCAAATTATCGGAGTGGGGTCCACTAAATCAACTCGCTAGTTCGGCTTTGGCAACTGGGTATCAGCAGCCCCCTGATAAATAACCATGAACTCTTCTGTAATATGCTCATCTGCTACGGTTTGTGTTCCCTACAATCACACGACTTCACTACAGGCTAATTGTCTATTTGTTAATAATCCTTGTTATCCGTTATCTGCTCCTTTTGTTCAATGACTTGTCTGCGATTCGGTTGCAGCGCAAACCATGGAGACCAACCTGTGACTGTCATTCGACGCCGATCCAAGTGCCGTATGGCGTGCTTCAAGCTACGGACACTAATCCAGATTGGACAGCAAGCCGGTCTAGCACCGTAGAATCCCTCGATGTTGGCGTCTGCTGCCATTCCGAAACCCAATTGCAGGACACCAGCACTGTGCTTTCGCTGATATTCACAAATAACCACACAGCTACTACTTGCATCTTCCTGCAGACCCAGAGGTAGCCTAAGCGGGTTCGGCTGGTGTAGGTTTAGCAGTTAGTGGCAAGGCCGAGAGCGCACTGCTGGACTGGTTTTTGAGTAAAAGCCGACTGTGTGTGGTTCGACTTCGGGGTTCATGTAGAATGAACAGGTGTCGCTAGGAGAGACGTAACTTGTTTGTGATCACCTCTAACGCTCCAACTGATTGCAGTAGTGGCCGTCAAGAATGACCTTTATATGAAGCTTTCTAAGCTCTTGGGTAACGCTAAAATGTCGGATATAGTTGTCCATGTTAGGGATTTCAATGCACGGGTTGACCTTCTGCTACCATACGCACGTCATCTTGATGCTCACCATGCGCTCGCGGGGGCCGACCAGATAACGGAGAGAGACTCCGCACATTGCGCGAAGACAACCGTCTGTTTTTTGAGGACCAACTTCAGGCATACGAAGAAACATTCCGCAATTTGACGTCTCTCTTCGCCAACACAAGCGTGGTCTCAAATTGATCACACTTCAACCAGCTTCTGATGGCGTGGCAGCGTACGGAATTGAAGGTCCTTTTGGTCCATTTTCTTTGACTCAGATCATGCGTTGGTCTACGCGAAAATCTGAAAATGTTTTGGGTGGTCCTTAAAAATGAGACAACGTAAGTCTGATGCGAACAGATTAGTTGGTCATTCGGTCCAGACGAGTTGTCAGTTTTCACTGACATACGCACTGTCGCAATCCACCTCAAGACATTGAGAAACACTGAACGTGTATGCAATAGGGTGATCACTTCACAACAGTTAAGTTGCGGCTTAGCCCGACGCTTCTTAAAGGCTTGGATCTCTTCTGTTTTCTCCCTGTAGTTGTTCGAAGGCAGCAAAGATATCCGGGTAGAATCAGAGTACGATGAACTGCGCTGCTCTGTCAACAGACTGCTCAAGGAAAATTTGCGCCAAGATCACAAGGCTTGGTGGTCTGAGCGCGTTTTAGTGATGGAGACGGCTGCTGTGTCTGACAACTTTGGTAGGTTTTTCCCACTCATTCGGTTCACTGGCCTCCGGAAGCTTTGTGTTAGTGAGGTTATTTGCTAGACGGATGGATCGCTGATCACTTGTCAGCAAAGGCGTTTGGACCGCTGGGCCGAGCAGTTTCATTCGCAATCCAACTAACCTCCACCACGCCTTGCTGTCAACCCTGACTCTTTCTAACGGATCCAACCAGCGAAGCTGAAGTCCACCTCGAGATTCGACGCTTGAAGCGATTCAAGTTTTGACGGCAGAGCGATCATTAACCAGCTGACCTCTTTGTTCGCAAGCATCTGGCGTGAAAAACTCTGTTCCTCTCGGTCCGAATCAATTATTTCCCCCATTTTCAAGTAAGGTGTTTGTTCTTCATATGTCAATCATCGAGAAAGTAGACCCATTTCGGTTGCCACCAAGTTATTGGTATGCATTCTGCTTCGTAGACTATCCCCAATCCGTGAAGCACACTCCCGTGAAGAACAAGCTGGTTTCAGTCCCGGCTGTGGATGCGTGGATCAAATTGTCTTGCTCCACCAACTCCTCATAGATCGCCACGTTTGCCACAGGTTCACTGTCCTCGCACTGGTAGACATAGAGGCTACGTTTGACTCGACAATCTTTCTGCTCCCTTTGCTCTCAATGGCGGTGTGAAACAGGGCTGCACTATGTCCCATTACTCTTCAAATTTACATTCAAGGACGTCCTGTCGAGAGTTCTAGAATTTCCAGTTTTGGCCTGGTGCTTCTACCGGGTGAGTGTGTGACCGACTTCGATCATACTGATAACATCGCCTTACTTGCTGACCATCCACAGGGTATGCAATTCCATCTGAATCGTTTGGCGGTTGAAGCATCTAAGTATGGTATAGGCTTCACCTCCTAGAAGAGTAAAGTGGGGCTTCGAGATTGGCCCACACCCGCTCCAGTGCCCACTTTTGAAGATGCACAATTAAACAGGTAGATAGTTTTGTCTATCTTGGGAGCCGTGTTTCTGACGGCTACACTACCAACAATAAAGTTTCTCCGTACATTGCTGGGGTTCGATCAACATTTATCAATCTGAGGCACTTGTGACGTCTTCGGGACGGCATTATCTCGCTAAAGGGCCATAATTATAGTGAATCCGTTCTCTCAGTGTTGCTGTATGGGACCAAGTACTGATCAATTTGCATGAAGGCCTGTGTCATCTTTCTGTCTTCGACAATGGTTGTTTGGTGAGGATTGCTCGTGTGTAGTTTCCGCACTGAGTTCCCAGTAATGACTTTCAAGGTCAAGTCCTGAGGAATGCCAGTATTTCCTTCCCCAGGCTGGCTTTGCTGCGCTAGTTGAGATGGCTCGGTCATATGCAACGCATGACGCCTGAGTATTTGCCGCGCAACGCCTTACTCGGACGTTCAGGTGCGGTTTGGTGGAGACCGTTTGGTGGTCAACCTTTCGCTTGGTGACAGCACATGAAATCGCTGATAACCTTGTCTAGCCGCCATTGGATCCTGCACATCTTCTTAGATGAGGACGCAATGATGAGGAGTGCTAGTGCCTTAACACACTTGAAGACACGATCCCCAAAGGGAATCAGTTGAACAACTGTGTACAGAATTGTACTGATTCCCATATTTACTGCCTTGAAGATTGAAAATGACAAGAATAGAAAATAATCGGCGTGAAAAGCAGCCAAAATTTGATCAACTTGTACCTTTCATTGATTACCAGGGCTTTTAGTGGCTATTTCCACTCCTTGGGCTCTACTAAATAAATAAATAAATAAATATACATCTTACGTGCTCAGTGTAACTATTGTGTTAGCGGATCTGGCTGTAGTCGGAACGTGGGTGTCATTGATCAACTAGAAAATCTGCTCTTCGCAAGGGCCGAAAAGTCAACGTGAACACGTTTCCATGGTGCTTCTGACCACTTACACCGTTGTATTGTCACACTAATAGTTGAATAGTTAAATAGTGTACAATGAGCCAAAAGGCATAACTTCACGAAAGCCACAGGATGGATATATAGAAGAAAATTAAAATCCCAATGTTCCAAAGTGGAACGGGGATTCTCAATGTTTACGCCATGGCATTTTATCAAAAGGTTGTGAATCCTTCATCCCTAAGAGGAAAATCTAATAGTTTTAAGAATGTCGTAATGTCTGGTGAGTTCACCACATGTCTTGGTAGTGCATTCCAATGGGAACAGCTTCCAAGTGAGTAAAAATAATTTCTACAATTTAAAAGGGAGTGTTGCATCATTAGTTCCAAGTAGTAGTCTCGCTCATTAACGATGAACTCCTGATAGACGGGATAGTTACAAGAAAGCCACTGGGTCGAAATGACTATGTAACGCTATTCTTTGACTAGATATGCTATGCGGAATATTCTGAAAAGGAGGAATATAAATTGGATACTGCCACGCACTATAACGTGTTATCTACGCTTGTTAAGGATACACCTTGTGCTTTCTTAACCGAATCCCCCCAGACATGGCCTGGGAAACGTTCACAAGGTTTCGCACACTGGTAGCGCGCGCATTGGAACAGAAGTGCTTCCAACGTAAAAACGACTATAAGTCATTGCTGAGGAGCAGAACACGTAAACGTATGTCCCTGAAGGATTTGGCATGACGAGATGACAAGAAATGCTCGAATGCCGAAAACTGGACAGCATACGTGAAGCATTGTAACTTCTGCGTGAAATTTCTCCGCGAGTACAAGGTCAGGCATCAGCAGGAGTTGCTGAAGCGATTCTGTACAAATCGAAAACTTCTGTACAGGCAAGTTAACGGCCTTCGAAAGGTGAATCGGGGGATTCCAACACTGTTCACAGCTTATGGATGCACGCTGTCAGCAAGAGCAGCAGCCGATGTCCTAGAGCTTCTTTACTCCCAAACATTCAAGCCCATACCAAGCCCACATATTCTCCTCGTTTCTATTACTCCACCGTCGGATTTATACAACAGCACCCTCACTGCGGAAGCTGTGTCGAAGAATTTGTTAGCCTTGCGCTTCCACAGTTCTCCTGGAGTCGACAACAACCGACCGAAGGCTCTGCAGGCAGTAACTAGTGATCCAGCAGAACCACTGGCCGCGGTGTCTAGAGGAGAACTATATTCCACCAGTATGGATGCGAGGGGTCATCACTCCAATACATAAAGGAAATAATCGCACTGATGCTACCAACTACCGTCCAATAACGCTACTTTCTGTACTATTCGAAGTTCTGGAACCAATCAGCGCGGATGCGCTGATGCAGTAGCTGGAAAGCCAAAACTTAATAGCCCCAGAGCAACATGGCTTCCTTTAAAAGCGTTCATGTAATACTAACCTATTAATTGCACGTAATAGCTGGACTGAAGCCGTTGATGATGGAGCAAGAGTCGATGTCATCTACCTTTACTTTTCAAAAGCGTTTGATCGTTTCGACCATCGAATTCTCCTTTAGAAGCTTCGGAACTAGGGCATTGGCGACCAAATCCTGAGTTGGATTAGCAATTTTCTACACGATCGACGGTTGGAGGAGAGTGCGGGCATCTCTGTCCGATGCAATCGATGTGGTGTGTGGTGTACCACAAGGCTCGGTGTTTAGACCTCATCTTCTTGTTCATTAATGATTTAGCGAGATCAGTTGCATCCGATTTCCTATTTTTGGCGTATGAAATCCAGATGTGGCGAAGGATCAGAGAACCGGACGACCATGAACGGCTCCAGTGCGAGCTTAACCCAGTGTCGAGCTGGTCAGTTCGAAACGCCCGACTATTCAACGTGGACAAATGTCGCGTTATGCACTTATGCCATAGACATGACTATAGGTATTTACTTGGGGCACATGGATTGCAGACCAGCACCCAGGAAGGTGACCTTGGTGTGCTCATGCAGAGTGACCTCAACTGTTCAAAGCAGGCTGAGGTAGCTGTGAAAAGAGGTAACCAGTACGTCGGCATGCTGCGAAGGGCATTCGGGAGATTTGACTCATCAATCTTCCCAATCATGTACAATTTCTACGTTCGCCCGCACGTTGAATACTCTATGCAACCTTGGCTACCCTGGTTGAAGCGCGACGTAGAGGTATTAGAGGGACCACAATGAAGAGCAACAAAGAATGTCACGAGCCTGCTCCATCACTCTTACCACCGAATGCTGAAGTTGCTGGGAATTTTCAGCGGACGCTACTGAAGGCTGCGCAGAGATCTCATATTAGGGTACCAAAGATTTAGTGACCCCAACCACGTATGCCGCCATCTGCTGAAACTTAGCCACAACACGCAGCTCAGGGGTAAATGCTTAAAATCGAAGGAACAATATAGTCGTCTAGAGTGTCGACGTAGTTACTTTTCCCTTCGTGATTGCCAATCCTGGAACGCACTCCCAGACTCATTTGTATGCATTTCTACCTTGGATGTTTTCAGAAAACGATTGGATGTTGCTCTTAGCTCCCAACACTTTGTTACCTAAATTACGCTATTGTGAATTACGCCGATCATGGCTTTCTACAAGAGTTATGTATCAAATGGACCATATAGTACTTTTCTCACGCCTTATAGCAACGACCACTGCATGCCGTGTATTTATGCATGCTTACGCTCGATGCTTTTTATTTTACACTGACGTTATGTATCAAAGCATTCGCCTCGATAGACGCTCCGTAGATGACCCTCATATACTTTGATTTCATCGCATTCACCCCAACCGTCCTATGGGAGACGTAAAAGCACTTGCTTTCATCCCGTGATAAATCAGTGTTCATTTTTCATTGTTTCTAGGAAGCTAGGGTCAGCAGTGATGTACAAAGAATGCTCGTTTTCAATTAGTATCCGGTATGTGAGGAATAGATCCCTGCGATGCTGTCGGTGTTCTGAGGAGTACACACCGAGTACACGAAGATGCATTTCGTATCTTAGGCCGGATAGTCCACGCGTTGCTATTTTGGCTCTTCTTTGCGGTTGCTCCAATAGACTAATGTCTCCTTTTAACCATGAACACCAGGCCTGGATTGCATATTCAACATGAGGACAAACATATGATTTAATCAGCATTGGTACTAGCCGTCGTTCAAAGGTGCCGATAGCTCGCCTCAAAAGTCTCAAGTTCAAGTTCGCCACATTCGCTGCTTTCGAGCATTCGAGCGAATTGCCAAGACTTTCTTGCACGATGATACCTAACGCTCGTTCAGTAGCCAAGTGTTGCAGGACGTGATGCTCCAAAAGATGTGGTGATGAAGCTGCTTCACATCGTCAGCAGGTGGCACTTTTCAGGATTCAGTGGGGGATAATTCCTTACTGCCCATTCGTTAGTCCCATCCAGATCGTCCAGAAAGTAGATACTGTCGGATGCTGAGCGAATTGTTCTCCATATGTTAGCATGGTCTGCAAATATTTGCATCGGGAATAGAATGTTTACTGGTAAGTCATTGATGTAGACTAAAGACAGTAGCGAACCGATGATGGATACTTGCGGTACACCACTGCATACGCACAGGCTTTCAAAGTGAATGTCGGCTACTCTTACCTTGATTACTCTGTCGTGTAAGTAGTATTCCAACCAGGTGAGCAAGGAACCGTTGATACCGGGGACGGCAAGCTTTTGGAGGAGAACGGAGTGATTGACCCGGACGAATGATAGAAAAATCTAAGTACATAATATGTATGGGGACTCCTTCAATGAACAATGAACAACGATTTATCACGGGTAAAAAAGCATGTGCTTGACAAATCCCGTAGGACGGTTGGAGTATATATTCAAATTGAGCAGATCATCGAATAAGTAAATCATCATTTTAGCGTCTACCTATTTAAATGCACGACTGCGTAACGATAGTTTGAAATAGAAATGGGATGTGGACACACAAAATAGTATAGACAACTGTTATAGTTCAGTAAGTGCGTGAGAAATAAAAAAAGGAAACGACAAGTCTCACTCGTTTGTTTCTTCATTTGACAGATGTGGTATGTTAACCGGGTTTAGCTACATCCAGGCTAATCACAAGGACACTTCTGCATGTATCCTCACCGCCACGCTGCGAAGAGGGCCGTTAAGCACATGGTTAGGTTCGCGTTATTTCGTCCTCCAAATGGAACGGACTATGTCAATTAATGCAAGTTGGAACGCGTTTTATCAAGGCGTTTTTTGAATAGCTTTAATGTAGGGGCAAGGACAACGTGAGTTGGAATGGCATTCCAGGCACAGGACACACGGAGGGAGAAAGCGTTTCGTCGACAATGAAATCAACTATAGTGCGTAGCCCGTTTGAGCTGAGGGTCTCTCAGGTTGGAATTTTGGTTCAACTGCAACAGATTGCGACATGGGTGAGTTGGGTTCGTCAGTATTAAGTAAATCATGACCAGCTCTCCTCCCTGCTGTCCATGTTCACCATTGTACAATCTCAAGGACTAGAGTCTGCATTGATATGGGAGAGATGAAACAATTCACTAACGAGTTTGGTCGCCGTCGCGCTTGCGCCAGGGACGCCAGGCCTGGATCGCATATTCCACCTGATGTCTCACATATGCGTTCATCATTTGCGAAAAGATTGGTAAGAGTCCAAGATGTTAACTGGCTCTTTTGGATGCCCTTTCAGCCTATCTCGAGCAACCAAGATCGTGCTGCACAATCACCCCGAGGTCGTTTTTTGGGAAGCACGTTCATCAGCCGCCCTGGTCTATGAGTCCCGAGTAAGCAGCAAGTTGGTGAGACAATATCCTCTGTGTCTGAAACCATGTAGGGCATTAGAAATTATTCGTAGAATTTCAAAGTATCTTGTCAGTTCATCTGCGGTAACCGATCCATCCCTTTTGATAGAACAGCTGGGAGGGTAATAGGTCGGTAGTTGGTAGGATCTGATCGCTTACCTCCTTTGTAAATAGGAGTGCTAATTCCATTTTCCACTCGAGTGTATGGGAGTCAAGAATACTCTGGAAAGGGCTGCGAGTGGTGCTGCCATGCTGGAGCAAGGGTATTCAGAACTTTTGAGCAGATTATGTCGATTCCAGGGGGACTAAATTCGCGGAGAGACCAAGTTGCTTGCAACAGCTGCCAGGGTGAGAGTGACGCTGGATAAGCCAACGACAGTTTTTGGAAGTGGAGAGAGTAAAGGTTCCACGGTGCATGTAGTCACTGAGCCGAACAGCAAGAGCATAGCGTTTGTAGCACCCACAGCAGTAGTTGTTAGGTCACTGGCCGTATTAAGTGATGGTATTCCGGGCATAACCCTCCCTCTGCATAGCAGTTTGGAGTCACTCGTAAACTTCAACAACATGATCACCTGCCATTCGTACTTACCGACTCTAATGAGCGACGTGCAGTAGCTTCTGATTGCTTTGTACTTCTGCCATGTGGTATCATATGACAATAGCGAATGTTGCTTCCAGATGTCGTCTCTTCTGTTGATCCATTTACGTGTTCTGCCTCGGATTCAAGTATTTAGGCGGCACAATGCTCGTAACGGTACAACCTTCGATGCTGATTGTATGACCCAGTTAGTTTTATCTTTCAATTCATTCCACACTTCGTTCACTAAAGTGTGTCTGTAGGTCCTAGTCAACGGTTACCGTTAAGTTGCGCAGCTTAAAATAATCCGTAATAGTTCATTGAGTTTCTGTTTCTTTACTAACAACACTGGCATAACACACGTAACCAAATGCTAGGACGGAATGGTCGCTACGGCCCAGTGGAGGATCGTATGCTACTGACCCAACCATCAACTCTTCATTAGTCAGGATTAAGTCCAGGAGTGATGGCTTGTTTGCACCGCGATGTCTGGTTGGTCGATGCACATGCTTGTACAAAACTGCCATATACATGAATTCAAGGGGCTTCGATTTAAATGATGGCCCCTTAGGGGACGTTGCTGCTATTGTAGGAACATTGAAGTCGCCCGTTAGAAGCTAGTTTGAGTACTTCTGCGAATCAGCATAGCGGAAACGTTTAACAGAATGTTATCGCCGTCTGCTGACGAGTTCGGTGGCCTGTAGATAACTGCTAAGAAATAAGCATCATGCATCTTCTTCTGTGATCCAACGTCTCGACATGCTATCTGCAGTCGGAAAAATAGTGCGTCAGGAATACTAAGGGAATGTTCGGTAATGGCCTTACATTTCAAGTTATCGCGATAGTAGGGGACAACACATACCATCACGAGATGGAGGATCATTTCGAATGACTGACATCTCGTTGAGTTCAATCGTTGGATCAGGTAGGTTGTTTGAAAGAAAAGTTTCAGTAAGTACTATGAGGTTCCAGGTTGCTGTTTTACGTCCATGGTGTAGTTCCGGGAGCTTGGAATCTAAACCCTGAGTGTTGGCGTTGCAGCATTGTATTTTTTAACGTATTTGGAGCTCGGTTCGCTCTGTGAGTGGCCGGCACGAATAGAGCCGGTCCGCTGAAGTTTTTTTTACACGTGTGTTTGCACGGTTGACTGATCTGGGATAGGTACAACCGAGACTGGCTCATCTGTATCTGATGTCGGTACTAATTGAAGGAATGGTCTTAAGCCTACCTCTGGTGGCCCAAGTTTCCTGTTGTCATTCCATGCTTGGATCACCACTGATACCATTTTGGGCGCAGCCAAGGTAACTTACAAATTTCGAGGCCCCCTGCCTTAGTTGTTCGTGGAGGCAATTAGACGGGTGACGTCAAAAGCCACGAAATTTTACATGTCGTATAGCACTGGGATGTACTTCCATTCTTGGATTTCGTGCTTTTGCAATTCACTGCTGTCGTCCTGCTTTAATTCTAGCACGTCATGACTCAGTACCACTTTCTTCTTCTCATTTAGACGTGACGAGCTAAGGTTGGATTTCCGCTTCTGTCTTTCTGTCCATAGCCTGTCAGGTATAATGCGGGTGCTGTCTAGTCAATCAAGTCAAGATTAGCTTTATGGACCTTAACGGATTTATTTTCAGCGTTTACACCACCACTGCGTATGCCTAGATGATGGTATTAATCTACATTCTTGGGAATAAATTGTGCAAATAGCAGAAGCTGCAGGATTTACTATAGTGTGACTTGCTAAGCGAACATCCTTCAGTTCGCGTGTGTTTTCAAATGTTACTCGCATTAACCCAGGTTCAGCTGCGTGTGGAGACGTTGGATTTCGTGAAGGGCGTGTGAGACTAGTTAAGAGAACGCTCATTCCTAGTGCGTAGGTTATTTCAGCCCAAGATATCGATTCTCCGGACAAAGCACGCATCCCTCAATCTTCGACGTAAGGTCCCTGTCTAAATCAGACCAGCATACATAAAACGGACCAGGGACTTTATTTTAGCGACTCAAGGGTGTGCATCGTGGTGTTTATCCTGGATAACTGATCGCAGTTTTTTTTAGCGACTACAACCCAGTCTCCATACAGGACACATCCGTTATGGAGACTAAGTTCTGCCAATCTGTTAGGAAAAAGCATGAGTACCTTGCTCGTATTTTCTGGCCATCCGACCTGAACGTAGCGTTTCACGCGTGCTACAGTAGCGTCTCTGTCGGTTTCTCGATGTATGTCTGTTGAGGTAACGGGCAAGTTCCTGTGGGGCAACTTCTGCCGAAAGTACTTCCGGTAACGGAAGGCGACTGAGCACATCAACAATGGTATTTTGCCGAGGAAGTATGTATTGAATTTGGTATGGATATGCAGAGAGAATCAAGCCCCAACGGACCATCCTGGGTTAGATCATTTGCTGAATCCGTTTTTCATGGCCGAATGTGACACAAGAGATTTAGGAACTGTGTAAACTGCAAAAGGTCGACCGAGTAGGTGTTGTTGTAACCGAATAGTACCGAAAACAACTGCGACTGCCTCTCGACCAAGCTGAGAGTAAATACTTTTTGCTACCGTGATGGTTCGTGAAGCATAAGCAACAGGTCGATGTGAGCCGTCCGGTAGTTTGTGCAATAATACAGCTCCGAGACCGTCGGGCAAAGCAGTGCAAGAAAGAACAATGGGCATTTGTGGGTCGTAATGCACAATAACTTCGGCGGATGCCAAAAGTTTTTAATGGCGTGAAAAGCATTTTCCTGAACTCTACTCCAATTCCAAGGTTGGTTTTGCCTATGGGTCGATGAAGCGGATGCAAATGGGTTGCAAATGATGATACGAATCGGGAAAACTGTGTGACCGTTCACAAAAACGACCGCAACTCGTTGACATTTTCAATTGCCGGTGCACTTAGTGCTCTACTCTCTTCTTCTGATGGACGTAGTCCATCTCGTGACAACCGATAACCAAGGTAACGTAGCCTTGGAACAAAGAATTCACACTCTGTTAAAACAAGCTCGGAATCTGACAAGTTTTATATAACACCATTCAAGGTGTGTAGGTGTTCATCAGTGGTGCGTCCAGTGATCAAGATATCATTCAGGTAAGCGCCCGTATTTGTATGTCTTTAACCAACAAGTCAATAATACGTTGGAAAATCGCTGACGCAGAGCTAACTCCAAAGGGTGTGCATTTGCAACAAAATAAGCCGAGGTGTGTGTTGTTGGTAGTGTAGGCAAGTGAATTCAAGTCGTATTCAATCTGCTGGTAAGCGTGACTCAGGTCTAGTTGGGTAAAACATTCGCCACATGAGGGGGAAGCATAGATATCTTCAATCTTGGGCAGTGGTTGTCGGTCCGGTTTTAGTGCCTAGTTGACCACAACCTTGGAGTCCCCAAAGATACTTACTGGACCATGATTCTTCAATACAGCCACTATAAGAGCTGCTCAATCAGAATACTTGACGGGTACTATTGTGCTCTCTTTCTGTAGTCGGCGGAGCTCACTCTCCACATTGTCCCGAAGAGAATAAGGTACAGTACGCGCCTTCCGGAATCTCGGTGTTACCTGTGGTTTCAGTGTCAAATGTTCCACCTAATGCTTCAACCACTCTAGCTTACTTTGCTCAAACAAAGCTGAATATATTAACAAAATTCCGGAGAGTTGCGTATGAGCATCCACAACACTGACGTTTAACATGATGCCAGTAAGACGTTTACTGCCATCGCGGCCAAGTATGCTGGGGCCTGGCCCCCCCCCCCAGAAACGTACACTCGGATGTGGTCCGTCGAGCTGCCGTAGGATATGCCTACAAGATTAGTACTTAATACATTCACCAACTGTCCAGGGCAAGATCGTAGTTGCATTGTAGGATGATCTGATTTTGGCTTTTGCGATGGGGCACCAGATCGGATCAACGTAAATGCGCAGCCGGTATCAATTTCGAAATCTAGAGGTTGCGCGTTAACTTGGATAGACACGACAACTTGTTTCTCCGCGGTTTAAAACGGTTGTGGTGTTTATCCAATTCTGGTTAAACTTCTCGGTGATCTGCTTCATAGTTTTAAGGGAATTCCTTTGGAAAGACACTTTCTAGAGGTGTCCTCTTTTTCCACAAAATCTGCATACCGAATGAAGATACTAACAGTCAGCCGGGGGTGAATGCTGCTCACCACAGCGATAACAACGGAGTTCTCTGCGTTGCACGGAGTGAAATAATGGGTGATCCGGTTTAGTCTGAGAGACTTTATATACCTCTTGCGAAATTGCCTGATCGGGCGAGCAAAATCCTGTTAGCTCCTGAGCGAGATTGGCACGTTGTCGAACCATGTCACAGGCTCTTTCCTAAGTCAAGTTATTTTCGTCTTCCGACAACAGACGCTCTCGCGTTTTCTCGACAAGTACAATGACAACTAATGCTTGTAAAAGCGTTGCTTCCTCGAAGTGATTTGGATAGATCTGGTCGTAGGCACAGTCAGGAAGAGTGGTCGGGAGTCGGAAAATGAGCACATTTACAGTTTCGTTCTACCGCTACCGCTTGGTGTTAAATATGTAACGTGCTGTAAAAACATATGGATATTCACCCCACAAGTGATCAATAGCGTGGAAAACAGATTGTAAGTTTCGTTTCGTGTGTAGCTGCAGGCTATCAGAATGTCGGTGCCTCTCGTGGTCCAGTAGGCAACGCAATGATTTAATTTTCGATGACTCATTCATCGTACCGTTACTACCAGAGAGCACAAGTAGATCCATGTAATTAGTGAAGACAGTTCTCCAATGCAGCCATTGTTGCGCTGTTGATCCTTCCGTGGAAGAATTCCCCAACGGCTGAGGTGAGGTAATTGAAATCGCCATTAGTGATCGAAATAACGTCCGTCGCCAAATCGTTATGCCGAGAGTAAATCAGCAAACCTAGCTGCGTAGTGTGGGTTATTCACGTAAACGGTGAGTGCAACTGTATATCAAAATCGAATGTATGGCATTCGAAGTCACACAGACACTGAATCAAGTTACCAATCAGTGGTTACGGTAGACGGCCAATGGCCATAGTACACACACGAACGCATGTATGCAGCGAGCGCTTGGCACAGCGTATCAAAGACCATATGCTTTCGGATTAGAAAAAAGATTTTGGTTTGAGGGGACGATAGAATGCTTTTGCCTCTAATGTTTTGGTGACAAGTGAGGTGAAGGTTTTCAAGCATGTTTCCCAGGCTATTTTTGGGATGCACTCAATCATAAATGTCCGAATAGCGTTTTCGGCGAAAGTGAAAAAGGTGTGGTAATGCGTAATGGATTGTAGCTTTTCGGGATCCGCATTGGGATATTCGGCATAGTAAATGCAATTGAACAGTAGTGTTACGTAATCGCTTCAGCCCAAAAGGCTGCACACATCTAGGCCATCAACCATGAGCTCCTCGCTGTTCAACACTACGTCTAACATAGACGAATTGTTTGCGTTTCGGAACCTGGTGGGAGCGGTGACGTGAATGTAGAGGGGAGTGCTAGGGATATCCCTTCCAGATAGCTTGAACTGTTCACTCTCCGTTGCTACACCTTCCAGGTCAAGAATATGGAAATCATTCGTAATGAGAATATGGCTTTATCTCTGATTTATAACACATGAAAAGCCGAAATCAGTCTGGTCCATTTTCTGAGTGGATTTGGGCGGTCGGTAGACTACGAACACGACATGTGTCGTCATCTATCAAGCATAGTTTGCACCAAAGGTGATCAGTGACACGCGTTTAATGATTGTCTGTGGGTACATAGCGAAGGTGTGTTGTAATAAATGATCACTCTACCCTAACAGTTCTGCCATTCCGGAGAATTGACATACCAAATTGAGTGACCTTAACTTCGACAATCTTAAAGCTTAGTCACGATTCGACCATCATTAGTATACCGCGAGACTGTGATGTGCTATGATGACGGAGTTCGACCGAAGTAAAAATAAGGCCTTGTGCGTCAGTATACATGCAGAACATTTTCTCGGTAATCAAAAGTGAGCAAGTGGATGTCGAAATAATAATAGAGATTGCGTCGACCGTTGACAGGTCGGTCACTAGCCGTTTTTCTGACTCGTTGGGCTTTAAAGTTCGATTGGCTTCTACGACCGCTTGCGGATATCCGGGTCCTGATGAGCTTTCGTATGCAGTCTTATTCTCTCGGGTGCTGAAGTTGCCATTAGATCGAACCATTCACGGAGCTGTATGAGGGAAACATTTACCAAATTCGCCGTCCCCAGTGTATCGTCAGCCACCTACGGCCGTGCACTCGCTACATTTACCTGATTTTCTGTGGGCAGCCTATTACCGAATTTAGACCAATTATCCAATATAAGTTGCGTCATTAGCCCAGACTAAAGTATCACCTTCATCAGTCGGGGACCGTACCGCTTGTAGTTGGGTGACACTGAAATTCTTGTCAACCGCTTTGCAACGACAGTGTCGAGTCAGAGTTCCTGGAGGATGTAACTCCATTGTTCACGGTCATGTGCCTCCGCTTCCTCAGAGGAGAATGTTCGAATCACAGAAACTCCGTAAGCATTAATGGTAAATTTTCGTCAGGTTTAGGAACTTCCTCACGGTTGATATTCTTTTTCGGACATTCTCTTCAAGGGATGTCCGGAAGTATGTGCGCCCCATGTGATGAGGTACGGAGCCCAATCGACAAGAGTAGAACAAGCACTGTGTCATCAGCGGAACTCAGAGTCACCTGGAGAAGTCGAGTTCTACTGTAATACACTGAACTGGTGTGACGTGTGCGTCGTAGGCTCAACCGAAATGATAATCGCACCACAAATGGACATCCACTGGTTTTTATCCTCCAGCAGCTTTCCTTTCATCGTACTAGACTGAGATACTGGGTACAGGTTTGAAAGTAATAATGGATACCGTTTTAAAAGTTTTGGCTAATTGTGGAGGCTACGTCAGCCTAATGATTCTCGGTGAGTCTACCAGTCAGGGGTATTCTATCCAGCGTTTAGATGGAGGCAACCGATGCGTACGATGCCCGGCCTTTGTCTATATGGGATGAGCTCTGGCTCGGATCTGACAGTATCGCCACGGGCTTACTGTGGACTGCAACGCTGAAACGAGTGGACAAAGATACGCTTGATGCTTGTCCGCTTATGGAATGATGGGAAGGATTTGGAGATACTGACGCTGCAGAGCGGTTGGGGGCGCCTGGCTCCTGTCTTCGGCCTAGAGGCGAAGCTTGTAGTTGCCGGTTGAGGTACGAGCGCATTTATATTCACCTCCAAGGGTGCTACCCGAGTATTCACCAAAAGCGGGATTGTCTCAGTCAACCTGGATTTCCAATTGTTGGCACATGGGTTCCCATTGTTTCAGATCATCCAGTAGTTTGTCTCTGATATAGTTTACCATTGACTCAAGCACTTTACAGCTTAGTAACACCATCGAGTTTCTCGTCCTCTTAGTGTTCACAATTTTGGATAAGAAAGTGCCTCCTATCTCTGGTGGTGTGGTAGGCGGCCTCCTCGGAGGCGCATTAGTATGGGTGTCCTTTCTAACACACCTTGGATTAGTTTTAGACATGTACTCAAGCCGTATATTTTATAAGTGCCATATTTTACATCGCTGTTGCACTGAAAGCCACGACTTTAGAAGCAGTCCCTGTTCACCGCAAAGTTTACAACGGGCATGGCCTGACCCTACATCGCGGTTAGCTTATCAGTCATGGTGGTTCGTCGCCGACGCCTTGCAACTTGTCCCACCCTGTACGGTCGCACTTTAACTCGGCTCTCGCTTCGCCCTCTGTGGTCACTCTAATTCTCCTCACATAATATTGTGCGTGCGGTCGCTCGAACGAGTTCAACGACCTCTACTCAGTGCTTCCCACCTCTTGGATCTAACTTGTGTGGATTATACTGTTGCTCCAGTTCTCAGTTTCGGTATATTCTTTGACGAGTTCTACGTGAGTAACCAAATCAGCCCGTTTTTGGGAAAAATTTTGGTCTCATTCGGAAGAAGAAGCTGAGAACTCCCAATCTACCCGGTAACTATCGCTGCAAGTTGCAGCACAACACAGTTACAGTCATTTTGCTTCGGGCATCTACTGAACGTCGCTTCCGAGGCACTTAGGGACGCATATTAGCACCCACGGATCAATGCACGGACGCCTCGTGTGGGTGCGTTCGTTCAGCCACGAGGTGTTTGATGGC
>OX104071.1:68184843-68200994 GCA_944474145.2 Dicrocoelium dendriticum | reverse complement strand
GCACAAGTGAAAATCGTGGAGCATTGTGTTCCAAATTGCAAAGTTTACACTTTATGGATACTGCAAGCAGATAAGCGCTGGTAACCTTTGACTCACGCGTATCCACCGAACTTAAAACATACTCGATAATTTGTCATGCTGGCATAGGACTGCAACAACAACACAATTCATTCGGAACCTCCGTGAACTAGCTTCAAATGACACATGCACGCACGCCAAATATGAATGAGATCAGGGGTGGACTGAACCTTTACCCTACGATGCACCGGTTATCTAAGCGTCATGCTAGTTAGTATTTGGCAGTTGGTCCATTTAGGGTCATGTAATCTACAAACAGATTTCAAAAAGCATAATCTAGGTAGAAAAAGACATAGTGGCAGCCTCGCATAGTCTGGTAAGTAATACCGTGGAGTTTACATAAGGATGTGAATCACGGACTAATAATAATAGGAAGAGGAAGATGTCCTAGCTCATCATCTCAACATGTCACCGTACTAGAATCCATTTGCGTAGCAAAGGTATCATAGGTCACGAAGAATACAAACGTATAGTAGACAACACAAGAAGTAATCGCGAAATACAACCGAGGTTAGTAATCATCATCATACATCATAATACACGTTAGCTGGAGGTGGGGAACACCTCAGCTACTGTGCCGCAATACACAGAAAAAAGAAAAAAAAATGCAACTGTTGCAAGCCGGCTGAGCTACCGGTAACGGATGGGCATCGTTCCGGTAAGCTACCAGCCGGCTACTGTGCATCAAAAAATACTATGCAAAATTATATAAAATTAAATAATGAGATCCTGGTTGGAGGGGGAGGCTAAGAGGAATGGGGTGGGACAAAGAAACTCACAGCACGAACGCCACTGAGGTCGGCTCCTAGCCATATTAGCAAGAGTGTCCAACATAGGTTAGCAAACCAAATAATATATATGTATATAGCACGGAAGGCCATTGTGCGCTTAGGCTTGTTGTGGCTCGACTTAATCCACTGCTGCTGTTGTGCCGTGGGCTCATGTCCCGGACGCCTCTTCATGGCGAGAGCTGGTTGGGAGTTGGGTTACGTCCCTCTCCTAGCTAAGAGCCAGGACACCAATTCGCATGAGTCAGTGAACTGAACATGTGCTAGACTCGCTGCCTTTCGCGTGTACATTTAATCGAAGGCTTTGGCTGCGGATCCGAGTCGTTCTCCTGTCAGGTGTGGGCGCCCTGGCAGTATCCTAGTCCATCCTCTTCGGATGTCAGGAAGTGGTCGATGGCGCTCTTCCAGTAAAACCTAGCCGTGGGAGACAACAGGTCTACGGGTTATAAGCTCACAGATCGATTGGCGTAGTGCACCAGCGTCACGCATTGTCTCTGACGGTGGTAGGGCACCTCCGGGTGCTCAATGGTTTGCTACTGCCCGCCTCAAGCCAGGCCGTCCAAACACAACAAAAATCTCCTGCCTCTGGCAGCGGTCGCAAGTGTGTATCCTACTACGGTCGCAAAACAAAATGAACTCTTCCAGAACTTCAAAGGCTGCGTGTGACGGACCACAAGCAGATCCCAATCATATTCCTGAGCTAGGTCTGCTCCTCACTGCCTTGTCATCGTCATCATCATCAACAGCAGTACATCAGCCATTTGAACTGATGCTTCGCTGCTATACAACCATGAGGACCTATGAAATAAAAAATAAGAGGGAGAGAAGGGGGACTTACCTGAAAACCTTAATGCCCTAAGCAAACATTCAGGGTCAAGGCGCCTACACCTTGTGTTAACAACATACCGTCACAAACAGCTGGCTATCGTGCAAAGATAAGGCGGCATCGGCGAGACAGTTTCCTTTCGGCTTTCACTGCCACGCGTCATAATCAGCCATTACCCCGCCGATAACTCAGCACCAAACACACTTTAAACAGACAATCCGATTAGGAGACGGCAGCAGACGCGCCACTGGTGTCGGTTGCGAGCCATGTCCTGTAAAGTCTCGAGCCAAGCACAAGGTGAGTCACGTGGACTCCAACCCGGAAGGCGAGACGGACCAACGGCACCCAGTTTGGTTGTCAGTGATTTCATTTCCCGCTGCCAAGTCAACTTCTGTCCACCTCGAGCCTTGCGCCATCCGACACCTGGTAGACTGAACAAGGTCCTCCTAGGTAAGCGTTGACCAGGCATGCGTAGCACGTGCCCGAGCCAACGTAACTTATTCAGTGCTATCTGTTGTTCTAGGGAGCTAGCATGATCATCACCACCTAGTACTCGCCTACGCACATCATCGTTGCGGACACGCTGGTGCCATCCGACACCAGCAATGCTTCGCAAACAACGATGATCAAAGACTTGAAGGCGCCTCAGATCTTCAGACCGAAGTGGCCGAGTTTCACTACCATAGAGCAGAACGGCCCTCACTGTGGCCTTGTATACACGGCCTTTCAGACGGAGGGAAGCTCCCTTCTGTCGCCAAAGATGACGCAGGTTCAAGAAGGCAGCTCTAGCCTTTGCAATGCGTGAGCCCATGTCAGTTTCTATGCGCCCATCATTGCTGATGCAGCTGCCAAGATAAGTGAATTGATCAACCACATCGAGTTCCTCGTTAGCAAGCGTCAAGGGGTCATCAAGTGGCTGGTGGTCCTGCAGCAACACTTTGCACTTTGAAGGTGCGAAGTGCATACCGAATAATGGGACCACTCTGGATAGGCTATTCAGGGTTGATTGTGCCGCCTCAACATTGTCGAAAAGCAAGACGATATCGTCCGCATAATCTAGATCAACTAACCTTTCACCAGGCAGCACTTCAACACATACATCGTGAGATTCCGCAAGGGAACACTCCATGGTAGAATCCACGATGAAATTGAACAACAACGGGGAAATCGGGCAACCCTGTCGAACGCCACTTGTAGTCGAAAAGCTATCCGATAGGGCACCATAGACCCTGACGCGGCCTCTAGATTTCGAGTATAGAGCACGAAGGATGTTCACATATTTCGTGGGAACACCTTTTCGCGCAAGTATTTCGAACAGAATCGATCGATCGACTGAATCGAACGCACTCTTGAAATCGAGGAACACAGCTATTGTCGGTCTGCGGTATGCGTGG
Organism: Dicrocoelium dendriticum; assembly: GCA_944474145.2. Classification (NCBI taxonomy): domain Eukaryota; kingdom Metazoa; phylum Platyhelminthes; class Trematoda; order Plagiorchiida; family Dicrocoeliidae; genus Dicrocoelium; species Dicrocoelium dendriticum. Next base: position 68,197,908 of record OX104071.1, on the reverse strand, counting down.
CGCTGCTCTAGCACCTGCCGCAAAGTAAATATATGGTCTATACAGCCACGTCCTGGGCGAAAACCGGCCTGCTCTTCTCTAATCCGAGATTCCCGTTCTAAAGTGAGGCGACGAACGATAATCGAGGCCAGTAATTTTGTCACAACTGGCGTTAGGCTAATACCCCTGTGGTTCGCACAGTCTGTGCGACTGCCCTTTTTTATATTGCCACTATAATCGATTCGCTCCAATTAGCCAGCACACTCTCTTCGTTCCAGACAAGTTCGAATAGAGAGGTCAGTGCTTTGCAGAGGACCTCACCTCCATCCTTAAATAGTGCAGGTGGGAGGGAATCCGGGCCAGCGGCACGAAAACGATTGAGGGCTGTGATCGCGTTTCGGACCTCGGCCTGCGACGGAGGCTCTAAACTAACCGTCCATGGCACGTCCTGCATCACCTGAGTAGAAGGAGGTCCGTGAGCAGGGGGCCAGCTGAACTGATCTTGAAACTGTTCAGCCCAACGAGCCATACGGCGCTCCTCATTGTGTATCAGCGCACCTGCGCTGTCTCTGATTGTGTCACTGACGCCTAGTTTTCGGGGACCAGTGGTGCGGATTAGCTGGAAGAGCTTGCGGTAATTGCCTACTACTCCTGCCTCCTCCATTTCTTGCGCCCGACTGGTCCACCAGGCTTCCTTGTCAGCACGTAGGCTCCGCTTTAGTTCACGCCTGATAGCCCGTCTGGTCACATTGTGTTCAGAACCAGCCGGGAGGTGTCTTCCAGCTTCCAACAAGTTCCCGGACCTCTCGGATATCCAGTGACTAGTGCGGTGACGATGGATAATGCCACAAGCAGATGCTCCTGCTTCGTACATGGCAGCCGAGATCCTATTCCACTGAAGTTTAGTGTCATTAGGACAAGACAGCGAGAGTTTGGTATGCAGGGCTTCTTGATAGGCTTGCCTGACCGAGGGCTGGGACAATTTCTCCGTTGCCAGTCGGAGGGAACGCTTTGTGCGCCTTCCAGTAAAGTTCATGTAGAAAGGACAGCGCACCAAGGCATGATCAGAGTCGACACATGTATTCCAGTACGAGCGGCAATCCAGGATGGAACCACGCCATCTGTAACTTATGGCTATGTGGTCAATTTGGGTCCATCGCTGGCCAGCTACAGGTGGACGCCAAGTGGCACTTCGGCGCCCACTGTGTCTAAAAGCAGTGCTAGTAAGAAACAACTGGTGCTCCGCACACAGTTGCAGCAGACGCTCACCGTTGTCAGTCCGTTCGGCGTTAAGTCCATAATTACCACCCATCTGAGCTTCTGAAGAGCTCAGACACCCTACTTGTGCGTTCATATCCCCTGCAAGTACTATAATATCTGAACCAGTAGCACTGCGTAGTAGCGTGTTCAGTTCGTCATAGAATGTGTCCTTGACTGCATTAGAACTGCAGTCGGTGGGAGCATAAACGGAAGTCACAAACAAATAGCTTTTTGTTTTACTTCGTGAATTCACCTTAGCTGATGTCGTCAAACGGGCTGCACATAAACGGCTGTTCACCGGAATCCCATCAATCAACGATGGCTCGGCCTTGGAGCTGAGAATGATACCTACACCAGCTTGACCCGTGAGTGCCGCATCGGCGTCTCCGGATGCGTGCAAGCAATAACGAGAGGATAAGCCGAGTGCAGTCAATTCAATAACCCCGTTAGGGTCATTAATCCTAGTTTCGGACACACAGCACACATCAACACCCAGTGTGTCCAAGGTGCTTGGGAGTGCAGTCTGCTGACCTACTTGTCTTAGAGTGCGGACGTTGAATGCCACCATGTAAATGGGACAGCGTGGCCATATAAGGGACTTTTGCCGATAGTTGCTGTGGGATGGTGGCTACAGATGGTTCTACTCCAGTGGCACTTCGGTTGCTGTCAATTAAGCTGGGAATTATAGAAGGAAGGTTAGTAATGTGGGCCGAGATGGGAGTAAGAGAAAAAGGTGGAAAAGAAAGAAGGGAGCCGCCAGCAGTAGCATGCTTTCGCCTATCCGCCCTGCTGTATGCAGCAGATAAGGCGACCCTTGATAATCTGCGCGACGGCCGATGCAGGATGAAGTTTATGTTTGAAGAAAATGTCATGGTTGTATGTGGGCTGGGATACTGCCAGGTCGCCCAGACCTAGACAGGAGAACGATTAGGGTCCTCATCCAAAGCCTTTGGCTCAAAAGCCTGTCCGCAAGGCAGCGGGGTGGCAGTGATTTAGTTTTACAGAAATGGACGCCATCCCATTTCAAACCCCCAACCTGGAGGACCAGGAGACTGAGTTTGTCTGACCTCTCACCATTGACCAACCTGGTAGGAGTAGCTCTCAAGTTGCCCGGAGGCACCACCCAGTATAGCTCAATGGGTCAATGAGGTACGCAAACCGTCGCACCACGTTAAGGTCCAGTCTCGTTGCGACGGTCACTGCCTTGTAGGTCAGGCTGAGTCAAAGGTTCCGGGCAGAGTACCTCAAGCGAAACTCCAAACCACCTACTGCCAGGCTGTTGAGCCAAAGGCTCCGGGTGGAGTCCGTCAACCAAACCTTCGAACCAAATCCGCCACCACTCGTGCTATTGCCCACCAATGCAATCGTCTGCCTGCGCGCAAAGCACTCGACATCTGGTTCTTGGCTGGAACTCAAGTGAGCGTCCCGAACGATGAGCTGAACCGGTCATGATGGAACTGGCGTTCTACCACATCGATATTGCGGCGCTCAGTGATATCCGGCTCTCTGAGCAAGGTAAAGTGCATGAATCAGGTGCTGGCTATACCTTCAACTGGGTGAGCAAAGCCACTTCGGCAGCACGTGAACATGGGATTTGATTTGCAATATCCGATCGGCTAAATGACTAGCCGCTGGTTGAACCAACAAGCATAAACGCGCGACTGATAACTGCACGCCTACGACTCCGAAGAGGTAAGTTTGCCACACGCGTGACGTGCGTGCTACTGGTTCATTTGGATTATTTCCCTCTATCCTCTCTCCATCTTCTCGCAGCGTTGTCACTGTACGCTCATTTGAACCGGATTTACCAGCTCCACATATTGATCCATCATACGTGGAAATAGCGTCTACGATTAGAGGCTGTGCCGTCACTAACCGTTTTCACTGGCATCTGTGATTAAGCGCAAGCGTTTAGTTCAATCGTATCGAGCAGATTGCCTTTCTGTGTGACACCATTCAATACAGAATTCTCGAGGCAGGCCAAAAAGCCTAAGCTGACTCCGATCCAGTGTTTCTCAACACAGCTGTGAAATAATGTGTTATCTGTCAATCTGTGTTCAACGCTCTGTTCAGGTTGCAGTCACTCGCCATTCCTGGTGACCTTGTCAGCCAGTGATGCTGCATAACCCATCACACGGACCGCGCGACCACGCTGACCGCTCATTTGACCTTGCAACCACCACGCTCGCTTGACCGATGTGCGCCGTTCTCAAAGCTGTAAAAGTACAAAACGCTAACCAACCCACTGGGTCAGGTAACGACACCAAATTGAATGTCAGAAAGGCGAAACCGAAGAGACTTCCATCGAAAGGCATTTGTGGGTTAGGAGAATGTCATCGGGTGGTAAAAGTCGGTCTGGCTTGTTCGCACTGTTTGGAATGGTACCATACGAAATGTGCAAATGTGTCCCAACAACAGGTACAGGAGCGAAATAGCTCCCAAATGCATTTTGGTTCTGTACTGCGTGTTCCACCATCCCCCTCGTTAAGTGCTTGCTTATCCTAGCTGAGAAATGCGACCGGTTAATCGCAGAAGCAGAGCAGAGGATCAACAATGAGCTTACTTCAATGGAAGCGAATAGGGACCACAGAAGCATAGCGGCTGCTAAGCAACGGAATGCTGAACAATCCGCTTCCCCTGCACCGCAATCAGCCACGTCTCCATCTCCGTTGTCTCCTCCAACTTTGGTAGAACGCCGGGCAAAAACAGACTGTACCTATGTGAATCAAACATTACTCACAGCAACGAAAATCAGGGACCATTCAAAACGTCTGGTTAAGCAAATTCCACTAGACCTGACATCTAGTATTAACAAGGATGAAGCAGCCAGACACCAACCGTTGGTATCTGTAGCTCAAATGTCTCTTGTCGAGACTAAGCCTCTCAGAACACCAGTTACTTACTCAGAGATTGCTGCAAAGGTCCACCGAGAGACCGCCGTTTCGTTCTCTGCCATCGTAAACACCGGTAACGCAAATAGAGAGAAAAAGAGCAAACAATCACTTGTCAACAAGTCGAGACAAATGAGTATCATACCTAGTAGATCGATTAAAAAGAGATCCAACAACAGTGCCCTGACTGTTGTATGCTCAGATGTCCCTGAATCTACCGCCATCACATTGCGGGATAAGTTATCAGACGACCAAGACCAATGGAACTCATTGTGTATGCAGATGAGTATCAAAGCCAAGCCCATAAACTTGTTACGAATTACTCGTCATCCGAACTCGCCACACTATGGTGAACCCAGACTTATTCGAGTAACTCTAGAATCCTCCACCGACGTAGAAAACGTCGCCTAAACACAATCTTCATACATGGCATGCCAGAACATCCTTGTAACGATGTTCAAGAGACCGGAAAGTACGATTTAGAACAGTGGCGGTTCATTCGCGAAACACTTACTTTGGATAATGTTGTGGCACTATCGCTCACCAGGATACCTCTCCCATCGAATTATAGAGGATGCGGCCCTAGAATCCTAAAACTTGTGGTTCAGTCAGAGCAACAAGCAAAGGATGTTTTGGATCGATGGCGGAGTAATCGGAAACATCTTCCTTCCGAAATTCGGTTAAAGGTCGCAAACACTTTGCACAGCTCAAATATTAAAGCAACTGAAGCAGCAAGTATACCGGCGAATGTACAAAAGCGTAACTTAACTGCTGCTTTTATTGACTCTGACGTAGATATAAACGAAGGCTGGGACGCACCTTGGCCGAATCAAGTTGCAAACGAGGTGTCATTGACCCATCAAAAAAACGAGTAACTGCCGACCTCCCATCGGTCGACATTCTCCCACACTTGACAGCTTCACCTCTCTTCGGGCTCCTAGAGACCGAGAAACTGGCCTGCTTGTATACAAATGCTCAGGGACTTTCTAACAAACTGGCTGAACTGAAAGATCACCAAGCTTCCGGCTCGTATGATGTCATTGGTATCACCGAGACATGGTTGCACACGGGAATGACGGACGCTGAAGGGTCGCTACCGGGCATGTCGCTGATCCGGAACGACAGGCTCACAAAAGGAGGAGGGGTAATCCTGTACTACCGAAACGACTTACAGTGCGAAGCCGTGGAGCATTCAGACTCGCATTTCCCCGACTCACTTTGGTGCAGGTTGCAGTTAAAAGGCAGGGACGCTTGCCTTATTGTCTTGGTGTACCGCGCCCCTAACTCAACACCCGCAACCGACTACCACCAAACGGCTGCTTTAAGATGCAGTTTACAACAAAAGTACACTCACTTACTTATCATGGGTGAGTTCAACGTACATTGTTTAGAAGCCCCTGCCACGATCAGAGAACAATACAAAACCGATCTACAAGATCTAGTAACTACTGTGCCACTTTACAATCGCATCACTTTGCCCACCCGGTTCAGAACTGGTAACGGGCCATCTGTGCTGGATCTTGTGCTTACCAACGAGGAGCATATGATTGATGCGTTGGTTTTAGACTGCCCGTTGGGTCGCAGTGATCACGCAGTCATCAATCTCAACTTCGTCTGCTATGCAGAATATCCGAATGATGACGATGGGACAGTGCGAACCATCACAAGGTATGACCGATTCGCCCAGCTAGTCAGCGCCACAACATGGTCTTTTTTGAAAAAGAACCCCCAGAAGTCGCCTGGCTCGAGTTCGTCAACACATTCAGTCAGCTGATTGCGCAGGCTTCAGAGATAAAAGCTTGCAATAAGTGCAAGTCAGTTTCTTTCGTTAGGAGCAGAACCCGAAAATGGATGACAGTACGCAACACAGCATGGCGAGTGTACAAAGAAGCTCCAGCACCAGAAACGTGGGACAACTACGTAGCCCAACGTAACCACTGCACTAAACTGTTAAGAGAAGACAAAGCCACCTATCAGCAGAACATCGCAACAACCTTCAGTGCTAACCACAAACTGCTGTACAAGCACGTTAATAGCCTACGAAAGGTGAGGCAAGGATTCCCTCCACTCCAGACGGCTAATGGCCCAACGAGAACAGCTATGGAAGCTGCAAACGTGCTGCAGGTGCAATACGCCCCCACGGTTCAAAGAGTCTTGCCACCAAGCGATCTACCAAGCTTTGTATTCTGTTAACCAAGACTAACCCACCAATTTTACCGCAGCGGCCGTATTGCAAAAGCTGACTTCTCTACGCAAACACAGCTCGCCAGGTGTCGACACCATTCGTCCAGAGGCATTGGGAGTAGCAGCAAACCAACTGGCAGGACCTTTCGCTCAGTTTTTTCAGCACTGCTTAGACCAGAACCAAGTCCCTGCCATGTGGAAGCTTGGAATAATAACCCCGATTCACAAAGGTGGAAGCAGAACTGATCCCTGCAACTACCGCCCAGTAACCCTTCTTCCTATACTCTCCAAGGTCATGGAATCCATAGTTGCCGATGCGCTGGTGTGCTATGTGGAAAACTGCAACCTCATCACCCCTGAACAGCACGGTTTCCGTCGACAGCGGTCATGTACAACTAATTTACTAATTGCACCCATTAGTTGGACCCAGGCAGCTGATGCTGTAGAAGGTGTTGATGTGATCTACCTGGATTTTTCCAAGGCTTTCGATCGTCTAGACCATCGGATACTACTATCCAAGCTGCAGCATTACGGGATCGGAGACCCTCTTTTAACCTGGATCGCCAACTTTCTATTTCAAAGGCAATTAGTGGTCAGAGTTCGGAGCTCTTTATCGGACCCCATACAGGTGGAGTGTGGTGTGCCGCAAGTCTCGGTTCTAGATCCATGTTTGTTTTGGTGTTTATTAATGACCTTGCACAGGGAATCGCTTCAAAATTCCTAGTGTTTGCGGACGATATCAAGATCTGGCGCAGGATCCAGGCGAACACCGACCAACATGTGCTTCAGAGTGACTTAGATACAGTGTATCAATGGTCGGCCCAAAACTTATTGCATTTCAACTTCAGTAAATGCAAGGTGCTTTCCATCCGGCATCAGATCAGCCACTCATACCGACTCGGAACGAATATAATACAACAATCAACTCTCGAACGTGACTTGGGTGTCCTGGTTCAAGATGACTTGGGTTGCTCCAGGCAATCCGAAAAGGCATCGAAGACCGGGAACCAACACGTCGGGCTGTTGATGCGTGTGCGTTTGGACAAATAAACAGCCCCATATTTCGACAAATGCTCAGTGCATATGTTCGACCCCATGTCGAATATGCAATTCAAGCCTGGCATCCCTGGCTGAAACACTACCTTAATGCACTGGAGCAGCCACAACGCCGGGCATCTAAGAACGTAATTGGAGTGCGCAATCTTTCCTACCAGGAGAGGCTGTGACGACTGGGATTGTTCAGTGGAAGCTATCGCAGACTACGAGGTGACCTGATTATGGCATACTTGATTCTGCGAGACCCACATCATGTGTGCCGCCCTTTACTGCAACTCAGCAGCAATACAAACCTGAGGGGCCACTCATTAAAACTCGCAGAACAATACAGTCGTCTGGAGTGCCGCAGAAATTTCTTTTCCATTCGTGTCTGTCACCCGTGAAATGCTCTCCCAGAATCGGTCGTCTCTGCACCGACACTAACAGTATTTAAAAGACGGTTGGACGATGCACTCATCCACTTACACTTTGTTACTTAACACTACGTCTCCATCCTACACCTGGAGTTCACCATGGAATTATTTGTTGTTAACTGTGGATGCTGTGAATCTAAGAAAATCGCAGGACTGCAGCGAAGCAAATGATAAGTCCTTATTTTCATATTTAAAGCATTAACTCTTTTACTATCCTTATCATCATTATTGTTACGTTGATATCTCCTGCAACTATCCAACGGGACTTGTAAAGCAACGCTTCTTAACCCGTATAAATTCATTGTTCATTGTACGGCCCGACCATGTGTTATCGTGATGATACGCGTGATCAATTCTACCCTCAGCTATCCTCCGTGATAAGGTTTGTACCGAGGAGCGACGGACTATTTCTGCTGGGTGATTTCAACGCGCGCATTGGACGTGATGCATCGGTGTGGACAGATGTTATCGGTTCGCATGGCATTGGTTCAGCGAATGCGAACAGTGACAGGCTGCTCTCACTGTGTGCTACTCACGGTCTGACGATCATGAACTCTCGGTTTGCACTGAGTGCGAGTGATATAGCAACCTGGACGCACCCACAGTGTGGTCATGCTCAACTGCTCGACTATGTCATCGTACGTCAGCGTGATATGCGTGAAGTGCACATGACACGTGTACTACGTGGAGCTGAGTGTGGCACTGGTCATAAATTTGTGCGGACCAAACTGTACATATATTTTCGTAAATCGATGTATTGCACTCCCGCCGTGAATCGGCATACATTTAACATTCGTTCCCTCGGTACTGTGGCGAAACGTATTGAGCGGGGGAAGGCGATGGCTACACGACTGTGTAGTATGGCCTGCATAGCCACAGTGGGCGACCTGTGCTACCACGTTCGCGACCAGGTGACAGTTGTTGCCGAGGAGACCATCGGGCGCGCAAACTCTAAGCGGCCTGATTGGTTAGATGAGAGCAATGCGAGGATTCGCGCATTGGTGTGTGAGAAGAATGCAGCATTTGCTGCAGATGTGGCAGACCCCAGTGACTTGGGGAAGAGTAGTCAGTTTCGGAAACTTCGACAGCGACTGACCCGACAGCTCCGCCGCATTAAAAATGCATGGTGGACGGAGAAGGCAAATTAGATGGAATGGTACGCCGAACTCCGCCAACACAAGGAATTCTTTGACTCCTTGAAGGCGGTGTATGAACGGAGGTTGGAGCCGCTGAGGACCCTGATCAATGGTATCTGAGACGCTCTGTGTACACAGACTGCAGACATAATGAAGATCTGGAGAAAACACTTTGTCTCTCTCTTGAACAACCTTTCGGAGATTGACTTACCTACTTTGAACGGGCTGAAGCAGCACGAGGTGAAAGTAAGTCTCCCGGACATGCCGACAGTAGAGGAGACGCAGAGAGCACTTGCTCAGCTGCGAAACGGCAAGTGTGCTGGAACCGACGGGATCCCACCTAAAGTATTGAAACACGGCGGACCAACGTTGTCGACTGCGCTGCACCACTTGGTGCAGCGTGTATGGATTGTGAAGGAGATGTCTCCTGAGCTGAAGGATGTGCTTGTGCTACCCCTGTACAAGAGCAAAGGGAGCAAACAATGTGCCACGAATTATCGTGGCATCAACTTGCTGAGTTGTGTGGGCAAGCTGATTGCCCGAATCCTGCTCAACCGCCTCGTCATTCAAGTTGTGGAACCTAACGTGGCGGAAGAGCAATGCGGATTCCGTTCGGGTCGCAGCACTATAGATATGGTGTTTGCGGCTCGTCAGTTACAGGAAAAATGTAGAGAACGGCACCAGCCATTGTACTCGCTTTTTGTTGATTTCACCAAGGCATTTGATGCGGTGAACCGCGAGGCATTGTGGCTGGTGTTGGGTATGTTTGGTTGCGCGCATAAGTTTGTAAGTTTAATTGAATGTCTGCACAGTGGTACGCGAGCGAGGGTGCAGCTGAGTGGAGAGACCTCGGATGACTTTGCAGTTGTCTCTGGTGTGAAGCAAGGCTGTGTCTTAGCTCCTGCCCTGTTTAATATCTATCTTCATGCAATGATGTCTTGTGCTTTTGATGTGGCTTGTGTTCGTGTGGAACACCGTATTGATGGTGGGTTGCTGAACATCCGTCGTTTCGGTGCGAGATCTCTAGTCTGTGAGATAACTATTCCTATGTTGCTGTTCGCTGACGACTGTGCGTTGTTTGCACACAGCACGGATGAGTTGCAGCACATGACTAGTGCTCTGGCTTCGACAGCGGCCAGATTTAGACTCACCATCAACACAAGCAAAACTGCCTGTCTCTTTCAGCCTTCACCGTAAGTGCAATCTTCAATATTGCCGCGAATCAGCATTGGTGTTGAAATATTGTAAACCAACCCCCGCTTCTGCTATCTTGGGAGCTTGATGTCGACTGATCAGCAGCTACACAGTGAGCTGCGTATTCGCGTGTCGTAGGCAGCGGCGGCATTCGCGAAGCTAGAGTACCGAGTGTGGAACAACCATCAGCTTACCATTGGCACGAAGCTGATGGTGTACAAATCCATGGTGCTGTCCGTTCTTCTGTACGGTCGCGAGTCGTGGCGATGTACCTGCGAGACGAGAGATGTCTCGAGCGGTTTCATCAATGATGGATTTGCACATTGGCTACTGCGACGGAGTTGCAGACGCGGCGGTACTGCGTCGTAGTGGAATGTATGCAGTGGACTACATACTGTTGCTTAGATATTTGAGGTGATTTGGTCATGTGTGGCGTATATATTCGACTCGAATACCGAAGCAGCTTTTATATATGGTCATCCGAGTGCGGGGAAATGGTGTGTGGTTAAATCTGAATATTCTTTACCAGGACGTGATCGTAGTCACATTCTGATGTTGATTTCAGATATTGGGAATCGAAGGTTGCTCGGTGTGCATGGCGCGATGTGATCACGAAGGCCGTTGCCGATGTGCAAGAGGAAGTCGTCATGCATGCAGAGAAGAGACAGCAGTTTCGGAAGCGACAGTCGCAGATTGGGTGTACTCCATGGACATCGACCGCATGGTGCTGTAGCACCATGAGACATGAGCGAGGCCACTCGGGACCACTACCGAAGCGACAACGGGTCCTGCAGAGAATGTAGGGAGAACCGGCGCAGCGTTTGTAGGTACGTTGCATTCGATTTATTATCGGCGTGCTTGCGAGCTCATTTTTTTTTACTTTCTGGCAGCAGGTTTGCTATCGTGTCTCATTACATATACTTTTACCTCAGCGTCAACCTAATTGATTTTCTACTAACTTGTACACGTCGCTTAAGCTGTGGTTAAGTTCACTAACATTTTCGCTTTTGTGCCAGTTTTTTCAAAATATATTTTATGACATCTTGCACTTATCGCAGAGTTGTTGATAGCCAATTTAATACATATGCTCCTTTAACACAGATTTGTGTCAGCATTTCCGTATGCATCATTGGATATATATTACTTGTTATTATCGTTTTAGTGATTGGCTGTTATTTGACATTCCCAGTTAAGTGCGCTTAATGTGCATGTTTACAAGGTGCCTACTTGTCTATTACCAATCACCTTTTCTATACTGGCTCTAGGAAACGGTTGGTCGTTGCTGGAGGGGACGGGGTACACGGCCTTCGTGACCGTGCTTGGCTCGAAGAGTGGTTCCATGCAGTCAGTTTTGAGCGGACTACGGTCTAGCCACCGCCTTGTATGTGCTTGATTCACAAATACAGCGTGCATATGTGCCTGTGGAGGAGTGTGGGCCGGCTCCAGTGATGAAACGTAGCTCCTATCTACATGCCTCCCGGTCTTATTCCTTCGAGTTTACACTGGATATGGGATATGTGGTTGGAGCTGTGGGTGGTGCAGCGCAAGTCACCCATGGTCCATCTGTAGGCGCCGGCTTGCTGTGGCTGTTCACGTGGAGACCACAGTGACATGCAAATCCGGACACGGATTCCACCAACCATTATATATATATATATATATATATATATATATATATATATATATACTGTTGTGGGCACCACCGCCATCTTTAAATATATCGATTTCCTACGGACTTACTGCTTCTGCACCCCAAGTGCATATGAGATCCCTGACGGTTCATTCCGTTTCCTTTTAGCAGGAATCGGTTAAGGAACAAGTAGTCAGCTGAAGTGCTCTAGAGTTGTCTCACACAGCTATTCCGGATGCTATTTCTTATTTTGAGCTTATTCATCGCACGTAGACTCAGTCAGATAGCCACAACACATCCAGAAAAGCGTTACACGGCTGTTTCACCTATTGGGTTTTCTCAGTAACACTCACCCACCGAATCCTGCCGGATTGGAACTCACGACCTTACTCTTACGACCCAGTTCACCGGTTCGAATCCGCATGTGGGTAAGCGTCCTCGCGGTAGTATCAGCCCACATGCGACTGGTGCGTGTCGCGTAGCACCGAAATACCGTTACGGCGTACAGCTGACCATTCATTTTTTTACTAGATATGACCTGTCGAATATCTATCCGACAACAAGTGGCTTTCGTCAGGTTTTCCCAATTCTTGCGTTTTTAATATTTTTGTTCCTGTGGATCACAAGTTACATAGCACATCTATTCCGGAATAACACCAGATCCTTTTCGCCCCATCGGGACTCGTCAGTGATACTCATTTCATCCAACCTCTTCGTGGACTGCATCATGAATTATTCGCTTGCGGGGCGTCACGATACAGACGTTGCGATGTTGCCTGGTGAAAACCTAGTTGTGCTTTACTATTCTAGCGAGACTATTTTGCTGTTTAATGATGTTGGGTGTCCGGAAGAAATTATAAATTACCCGAAAGGTCCATTATTTTAGCGAGTAATCGATTGTTAACGATTACCGCATCGATTTCGTATGTTCTGTAATGTTCTATGGTCCGCACGTGACCACCAACCATGCTGACGACAAGCCAAATCTATGGGGAACGATTAACCATTGTAGCTGACCTTCTGATTCTAAAAGTCGGAGGTCATAAGGCTACCTATATCTATTACTATGGTCTGCCGCCTTTGTACAGCTCCCGTTTGACTGCGGTTAACACGTTATTTTGGGCAAGGTCATTGTATCTTTGTATGGTAGAGAGCAGAAGAGAGTCCTTTATCAGCTCCGTCGCTTCCCAGTCGGTGTTGCGAACATTGCTGGGGTCATAGTGAAAAATAGGGTTCCATAATGAACCATTAAAGCTAGGTTGTGAACGCAATATCCGGGCACAGTTATCAAGTGGGAATCCAACAATTTCTTGAAAACTTTC